>CATNEM010000314.1:392500-727500 GCA_950096795.1 Macrostomum cliftonense | reverse complement strand
GGGGTAATGGAGAGAACAACTTTGGTGTAGGCAGGGTATGAAGGACGCCAGCCAATCAGGCGCGCTCAGGCGTGAAAAGCGTGAAGTCATAAAAATCGATAATTATGGTTAGGGCCCAATTAGCGTGGCATTGTTCTGTAGCCACTTTCTCATCTTAATGAATTTTTATTGATGAGTTGATAAACTTTATTCTCTGTGTAGCGGTGACGATAATAATTATGTTTATTTTTCTTTCATTTAAATGTATGTAATATATCACGTGCATTGGAACATAGAAATCACGTGACAATAAATTTCGATACAGCCAATAAGGATCTGAGGAGTGAGTTGGGTTGCTTAGTATGGTTATTGCACAAAAAATACGTACTAGAGACTTGGACTCAGGTACGCTCGTACTAAGATATGAGACGCGTAGGAAAAAAATGTTGCAAGCTATATTAATGCTCACATTAAAAAAACTACAAAAGCAGCATTGAAATACGAGTAGAACAAATACTCGTAGTGGCGAACGGCAAAAAAGTGACACTTTTCAATTAAAAAAAATCGATACCACCACAGCATTTAAGATAGAAGATCCAGGATCAATTTTCGGCCGAAATTCAATCAGCTAGTTTTGAGCTCTCTCCACTGCTTCGGGGGAGTCGGTTTTTAAGCTTCCGTCAAGGCCAGGCTTCGTTCTCAGAAACCGGATTCCCTAGCTGCCTCCTTGATGAATAAACCAAAAATTTTTGACAGTAACTAAAAAAACCTTTGAGATAAAACATCCATAATCTTTTGAAATCGGTCCAGTCTTTACCCATATTTTCCTGATGATCGAATCAGAAGAGAAGCATTACTCGTAGTACGAGCTTGTTTAAACCAAAGGTCAAACTGGTTTTCTGTTTCAAACAAATTGCACATCCAGCGGAGCTTGAACTGTCAGGAAAATGAACGCCAGAGAATACCAGAAGATTAGAAACGATCTGTTAGAGGGTTGCGTCTGTCGGAAATGATTAAGCAGGTGGTACACAGCTCTCGGATGCGCTGTCCAGCTATATCTGGATGGGATGAAAAAGTCACTTCCTATCTGGAAAATTAAAGGAAAGTAGAGAGCAGCTGCATAGACTTAAAGTTAGCTATAGTTACTAACAATGAATACAGCGGAAAAAAAGCACGCAACTCAACATTTTCATCAGTTTATCATCTGCTAGTACAAAAATAGTCGCAGACTACTATTAAGGTCTAATTTTCTCAGCAGGTGCACCGAACGGCGGCTGCTCGAATCCGGCTGACAAATTCTCTGCGAAACTTCTTAGCCACCAAACAGTAGAGAAAGAAATTAGCCGAATGATTGGCGTACATCAGCAGCTCCGTGCAGGCCAGACCGAGCTGGTAGCGGGCGTAGAACACCTGTGTCATTGTTCGTCTCAAAGTTGATCACCGAGGACAGCGAGCTCAGCACTTTCAGCATTGTGATGGGCAGCGAGGTGAAGATGAAAAAGAACGACACCAGCAGGAGCATCAGCGTCACCTGGTTGACGCTCCGGCTGACGCCTAGGTTCTGGTGGCGGCTTTGCAGCGGCGGCGTGTGCCGATGAATGTTGATAGTTCCTATTGAACTGGGCGAGTTCGGACGCGCTAGCATGGACGTTGATCCGCCTACAGTTTCCGCATCGGCTGCGGTCAGCGGTCGGAGACGGATCGACTCGTTAGCGGGGTTCAACTGGCCGGAGTAGAGCTTCTTAGAGATGTACAGCTTGCGGATGATGAGTATGTTGCAGACGACCAGGATAGAGATGGGGATCAGTGAATAGAGGAGGAAATCTAGCCAGGCCAGGGGCTGCTTGAGGAAGGCGTACTTCGGGTGAAGGTCACAGATCCGATGTGTCCGGTTCGACTTCGCGCTCCAATGAAAGTCGTACACGTCCAGAACGAAGAACCAGTGGGCGTTGAGCATCAGGCAGACGGCTAGGAGGGCCGCGATAATGCGACGGGTGCGGCCAACCGCCGTGTTCGGAGTCGGCAGACGGGACAATAAGACGAACACGCGTTCCAGCGTCATGGCCGCGATGAGGAACACGCTGAAATAGGTGGCCATTGTGGACAGAAAGTTTCCTCCGATGCAAAACTCAACGCTGATTTGTGAGCAATCGTAGCCGAGCAGACAGGATATCCAGGATTTGAGTAGGCCAGATAGCAGCGTGACTTGATCGGCAACGCTTAGCACTAGCAGGTAGTTGTGCGTCCCATTCCGCCTCACGTGGCTCTTCAGCATCCAGGCCGACAGACAGTTGGCAATGGAACCAACCAGGAGCAGGATGGGACTGCCAACCCAGCAGAGCCATTTGGCTGCGCGAAACTCCCAGTGTCGACTGTAGAGCAGAAGATCTTGGTCGGAGAGCATGGCTGGATTGGTGAAGGGGAAGTTTTTGTTTCACAAATGAACATTCATGAAAAAAATAAATAACATCTGGCACTGACTTCAGTCGGAAGAGACTCACTCATATGAACCTGTGATGCGGTGTGCTGCAGTTGTCCGCAATGCCTACTCAGTTTCGCCAGAATTTCAAAAACGTCTGCTATATCGACTAGCAAATGAGATTGGGGATAACTGTTCGGGAGGTAAGTTGAGCTGTTTTATCCGCATAGAATCTCTTGATAGGGGAATCCTCCATCCTCACTGCGAGCAGCCAATGATAGAGAGACTTTGCCAACATACGGAGAGACGTCAACTCTGCACATTAGGTCTGAATCTTACGGAAGACAGAGATAAACCGAATGGAAGAAGGGAGGTAGGAATAGGAAAAGAAGAAGATGAAATGAAAGCCTCTGCATCCAAAATAATCCAGCAGCACAAAATGACCGTTCGGCGGTCTTTCACCAGATCAGTTGTGAGCACTGAATTAGTCTGGCTTCCATCAGCTTTGACTGGCTGTCTCTGCCACTGATTGCATCCGCTTTGCAAGCTGATTTTCTGTTATAATAATTCTAATACTTTTTTCTACTTGGCTGGTTTTATCGGCATGGATTAAAAGCGGGTGGGTGGTTCAGTGTCTGTACGACTTTTCAGAGCTAAGCTGTCGCCAGAGGATCCGAAATTTGTTGGTTAGTAGTCGTAGGTTATTCTTTTCAGATCTGGTACAATGCGTCAGAAATGGCAATTTATCATGAGTTTTGAACTTAAGAGAAGCAGTTGAGAGATAGTGCACGGATTGCAAGTGCAACAACGCCATTACGCCACTCGTGATTTTGCTTATTGTTTACCTCTAGTACCGTATGTATAATCTCCCATTGTAAAACGCTGAAGCGGGCGCATAACTATGTCTATGTCAATCTGTGCAAAAAGTGCAGAAAGACAGACGTAAACAGATCAAGGACACCTTAAGTAGAAGGACGGGACACTTCGTTTCTTGGAAAATTTTTGGAGTTTAATCTTCGCAAAAAAATACACTACGGAGATAAGAAATTTGCAGTTTTTCGACATAAAATTAAAGATTGCGCTCAATTGGAAGCAGATGCTGATCTCATCTTTTTATATGTAGTATCACATACATCGTACATCGAATTATGTACGTCCTTTTTTGTGAAAAATTGATCTTCAAATCATTTCCGTTGTAAACCATTTGTCGAAAATTATAACTTCAATAAAATGGTACTTTACCTGCTGGGCAGGTTCTGATCCTCTTCCAATCAAGTCTGCTTTATTCAAATAACGTTTCTATCAATCAATATTTTTGATAATTTTGCTGGTTCAGTCACTTGTCAATGTCCGATTCTCTCTGGATTGGCGATCTGCCATTTAGTAGTTCTTTTGACGAACGTAAATCAATATCAATAAAAATTATAGGAAGATCAATTTTTCACAAATTAAGACGTACATAGTTCGATAGAGTAAGAAGGCAGGAAACACATATCAAAAGATGAGATTTGCATCTGCTTCCAATCGAGCGCAATCTTTAATTTTTTGTCGAAAAACTCCGCAGTGTATTTTTTGCGCGAAGATTGGACTCAAAAAATTTCCAAGAAACAAAGTGTCCCGTCCTTCTACTAAAGGTGTCCTTGAAACAAATCCGTGCTGATACGAGCGTAATCAAGACGGGTACAGATAATGAACTACTCAATTGAAATCGACTACTCATATAGGCGAACTTGATTATGAAGATAAGAGAGAAGAATAGACCGACTAAGCCCTGTGTAATTCGATGCTCGATTGTGATTCCAGGGTTAAGGACAAAGGTTAAGCAGAAATTCGGAAGAAGCTTAGAGAACATTTCTGCTCCGTTCAGCGGAGGAGGTCATCTCACCTAGAATTTCCGCTTCATGAGTCGCTAGCAGCGGGACGACAACTTGCTTTCCGAATTTCATATCCCGTCTTTCAAGCCTTAGTCGCATTGAAAACGAGCGGAAAGACATACATAAACAGAGTGACAATTCAAATGCAAGTCAGATAATGTCAAGCTCTTCATAATCATCTTCTAAACATCCAGTCAAGAAAATTTCTGCTCTATTTCAATTGTGGAAGTACCACGAAACTTGCTGAAAATCAAACGCTTCTTGAACTTGATGCTAGAGACGATCTATCGAGGTATGTCTTGACAATCAATACACAAGAAAGGTACTATCAGTGCTGAGCACTTTCCTTATGGCGCACCAGTTTTTTGAAGAGTGTGTATTTTGTAGGATACGAATTCGTGTAATCAAAAAGTGTAGCGCAAAATTTTTGCGAAAGGACGTAACTTAGCTAAGAACTTAATTGAACTTTATTGCGAGCAAAGATCAGTCTCGAAAATCATTGTTAGAAAATACCGCATCCAATTGTTATACTCAATCAATCAAATTCAATTAATGAAATTGCTAGAAAGTTCTCAAACTTCTCTTAGGCCTTCTCAACGATAATTAAGAAACGAGCAAGGAGTTAAAAAATTGCTCCTTGAGAGGAAATAAAAAGTCCAGATATGGTGTTTTAGAACTTCTTTGATACTATTGCACGCATAATTAATAATAGAGGCGTCACTCGGGTTCTCCCTCTTTCTGCCCTCAAAAGTTCTATGGTATTGGTATATTGTTTATTTAGTCGATCTTGAAAGTGGATTCGAAAGGCAATGTAATGAGCAGAACCAAACTATTTTTGCGACAAAAATTAACTAGGCTTGGAGTATTGCTTGGAGGACGAGAAATGAGTGACGAGATCTACAATATGCCGTTTGATGCTCCGATGGAGGTTAGCTAAAATTCTGTTCTTTATGTATTTATTGCTGCCGCCATTTTTTCTAATTTTCTTAAAGTACATTTTACAATTCAGTAAAATTATCGATGTACATACATGTTCCATTTTCTTATAAATTTTCCGAATTTATTTGATTTGCTAGTTAATTCTGCTGTGGACTAGCGACATAATTCAAGGCCGGCCTAGCCTGCTGCACTTAGTTGACAAGGGCCCGCCGCAGATCATTCTCTATCAAGTGCTAATTTTTGCTTTCAGCGTATTTCTACTATTGCAAATGGCAGTTCTGGCGGTTATTGAGGCGAGGCAAGTGTTTTGCTGGGTAATTGAGGTGAAGTGCAATCCAATAATGCAAAGAGGGAGCGGGGTATTGCAATATAACAAAATTATGAATCTTTACATGACTTGTGTACAAGACGTGTGTAGAAGATAAGTGGAGCTGTAGCTTAGAAGTGACTGGGACATCTGCCTTATGACCGGAAGGTCGATGGTTCGAGCCCCACCTATAGGATACAGTTTGTAACCTTAAGCAAGGTACTTAATTAATCCCGCTTTGATATATTCCACCCAGCTGAGATCGGGTACCAGTTGGAGCTGGGAAAATTTTGTGTGGACGTTGCGGCCCCTCTAGCCCGTCAGGACTGAGCAGCTGTACACAAATTTTTTTTAAGAAGATTAAACATGACTTTTCTGCAGAAAGGTGAAATTTGTGGCAGAACAAGGCATGCTTAATCTCTATAATCTCTTATTAATCAAAGAAACTAAGTGTTGAATGAAAAATTGGCAGGTACGGCATCGCTCTGCACAGCCTGCTGCCCCTGGTCACTCGGGTCACAGACGTCGCCGAGCTGTTCGACCTGACGCCGCTGCCGCAATGGAAGCGCATATCGTCCGGGATGGAAGTTCAGAATAGCAGGAACTACAATCGGGCCCTGACCGATGCGCTGCTGAATCCGGGCTCGCAAATTCATTCTTAATTATAGGATATCTATTTTGATTTTCCAGCTAGTTGACATGTAAGACTTGTGTCAAGAGTGTTGATAGTTTTTACAGTTTCTTGCATTACTAGATTCAACCTCACAACTCCTCAAATTGATCCTCTTAACCTCGCAGATCCTCAGATTGATCTGCTTAACCTCAAAGATCCTCAAATTGATCCTCTTAACCTCGCAGATCCTCAGATTGATCTGCTTAACCTCAGAGATCCTCAAATTGATCCTCTTAACCTCGCAGATCCTCAGATTGATCTGCTTAACCTCACAGATCCTCAAATTGATCCTCTTAACCTCGCAGATCCTCAAAATGATCCTCTTAACCTCGCAGATCCTCAGATTGATCTGCTTAACCTCACAGATCCTCAAATTGATCCTCTTAACCTCACAGATCCTCAGATTGATCTGCTTAACCTCAGAGATCCTTAAATTGATCCTCTTAACCTCGCAGATCCTCAAAATGATCCTTTTAACCTTCACAGATCCTCCAATTGATCCTCTTAACCTCACAAATCCTCAAACTGATCCTCTTAACCTTCACAGATCCTCAAAATGATCCTCTTAACCTCGCAGATCCTCAGATTGACCTGCTTAACCTCACAGATCCTCAAATTGATCCTCTTAACCTCGCAGATCCTCAAAATGATCCTCTTAACCTCGCAGATCCTCAAATTGATCCTCTTAACCTCACAGATCCTTAAATTGATCCTCTTAACCTCACAGATCCTTAAATTGATCCTCTTAACCTCACAGATCCTCGCATTGATCCTCTTAACCTCACAGGTCCTGAGATTATATCTTTTTAACCCCAGATCTCTTGACTTATCCTTTTACTAACTTCAGAAACCCTCAGCGTAACATATATATAATTATTAGTACCTAATAAATAATGCTCACACCGATCGTTAATTGGAATAAACGAGAAACAAAAAGAAATAAAAAAAACAAACATAAAATTTCATCACTTATTTACCCCTGACAACTGAGAGCAGCTTCAGAAGAATAAAACTGAATAGTTTAAAGATAAACACGTTGCCGTCTTGAAAACTCTTACAAAAATTAATTCAATGTTTTTGCTTCATTCTTTTATTAATTAAGAAAATCTGAGGTAAAATTGCCTTCGTTTCAATCATGAATTTCCTATGATCAGTCAGCTACCGCTCACTATTCAGCTACTGCAGCCATTTCAACACTAGAATTTAATTACTAGCATGGGAAAAATGGGACTGGGATAGGCCAAATTAGGCAGCATTGCCTGTCAAAAACACCAACTTCTCAAAAACTCTACAGCACGAATCGAGAGAAAAAAACATAAATTGAAAATAAATTTTATTATTATATAGGCTAATGGTCAATATTGATCGAGATGCTACTGTGACAAAAATTACAATTATAACAGTTCTACGCCCGTTTTTAGAGGTGAGATGGTTATCCCGGCCCTATCTATCTTACCACACTAACCCGTCTGTCTTCCCAGCTCCTAAATCAATCTACTTTGAGGTTAAATAAATCATGAAAAACTGTCAGGGCCGAGGGCCGCCAGACTTGCCAAAGTCCAGCACTCCGACACCGTGGACGCCGCGGCTGCCGCTTTTCGGCCAGCCGTCGCAGCCGATAAACGCGTAGGCGCCGGAGCCGCGCTTGCACCAGGCGTCTATGGTGGCCGGTGTCAGCTTGCTGATTGCCGCGTTGAGCAAGTCGGACTGAGCGCCGACATCCGCGATCACCAGGGATCTGTGGGTTTTGATGCACAATTGATGTCGTTCACCTGAGGATCTCGGGTTATCAGCTACTAGTGGTCTTTCGACACATGGCTTTTAGTGGTCCTTGTACACACGGCTCCTAATAGTCATTGCACACTTGGCTCTTAGTGGTCCTTGAACTCAGGGCTCCTAATAGTCATTGCACACATGGCTCTTAGTGGTCCTTGTACTCAGGCTCCTAGTGGTCTTTGTACTCAGGGCTCCTAGTAGTCCTTGTATACAGAGCTCCTAGTGGTCCTTGTACTCAGGGCTCCTAGTAGTCCTTGTACTTAGGGATCCTAGTCGTCCATGTACTCAGGGCTCCTAGTGGTCCTTGTACTCATGGCTCTTAGTTGTCCTTGTACTCAGGGCGCCTAGTGGTCCTTGTACTCAGGGCTCCTAGTGATCCTTGTACTCATGGCTCCTAGTGGTCCTTGTACTCAGGGCTCCTAGTCGTCCTTGTACTCATGGCTCTTAGTTGTCCTTGTACTCAGGGCGCCTAGTGGTCCTTGTACTCATGGCTCCTAGTGGTCCTTGTACTCAGGGCTCCTAGTGATCCTTGTACTCATGGCTCCTAATGGTCCTTGTACTCAGGGCTCCTAGTGGTCCTTGTACTCATGGCTCCTAGTGGTCCTTGTACTCAGGGCTCCTAGTCGTCCTTGTACTCATGGCTCTTTGTTGTCCTTGTACTCAGGGCGCCTAGTGGTCCTTGTACTCAGGGCGCCTAGTGATCCTTGTACTCATGGCTCCTAATGGTCCTTGTACTCAGGGCTCCTAGTGGTCCTTGTACTCAGGGTTTCTAGTGGTCCTTGTACTCAGGGCTCCTAGTAGTCCTTGTACTTAGGGATACTAGTCGTCCATGTACTCAGGGCTCCTAGTGGTCCTTGTACTCATGGCTCTTAGTTGTCCTTGTACTCAGGGCGCCTAGTGGTCCTTGTACTCAGGGCTCCTAGTCGTCCTTGTACTCATGGCTCTTAGTTGTCCTTGTACTCAGGGCGCCTAGTGGTCCTTGTACTCATGGCTCTTAGTTGTCCTTGTACTCATGGCTCTTAGTTGTCCTTGTACTCAGGGCGCCTAGTGGTCTTTGTATTCATGGCTCTTAGTTGTCCTTGTACTCAGGGCTCCTAGTGGTCCTTGTACTCAGGGCTCCTAGTGATCCTTGTACTCAGGGCTCCTAGTCGTCCTTGTACTCAGGGCTCCTAGTGATCCTTGTACTCATGGCTCCTAGTGGTCCTTGTACTCAGGGCTCCTAGTCGTCCTTGTACTCATGGCTCTTAGTTGTCCTTGTACTCAGGGCTCTTAGTTGTCCTTGTACTCAGGGCGCCTAGTGGTCTTTGTATTCATGGCTCTTAGTTGTCCTTGTACTCATGGCTCCTAGTGGTCCTTGTACTCAGGGCTCCTAGTCGTCCTTGTACTCATGGCTCTTAGTTGTCCTTGTACTCAGGGCGCCTAGTGGTCCTTGTACTCATGGCTCCTAGTGGTCCTTGTACTCAGGGCTCCTAGTGATCCTTGTACTCAGGGCTCCTAGTCGTCCTTGTACTCAGGGCTCCTAGTGGTCCTTGTACTCAGGGCTCCTAGTGATCCTTGTACTCATGGCTCCTAGTGGTCCTTGTACTCAGGGTTTCTTGTGGTCCTTGCGGCCTACCTGTTAGTGAGCCCGTTGCACAGGCTGCTCAGCTGATCAAACAGCTCGCCGCAGCCTTCGTCGCCAGAATCCGACGCGTCGTCGATCGGCAGCGCCAGTCGGAGTGCCAGCAGGCGATCGCACAGGCGGAACGCGGCCTGCAAGGCGGGCACATCGGAGCCGGCCTGGGCCATAATCTGCATCAGGGCGATCTGCCTGAGGAACAGCCGCCTGTCCTCGCCGTCGCCGCCGCACACGGCCAACAGAGGGCAGGCGTGCGAGGCGAACGCGTGCCGGCCCGGCCCGCCAGACAGCCGGCGAGTCGGACAGACGGCCGGAGGCGGCAGCGGGTTGCGGCCGCAGCGGACGGCCAGACGGTCGCCGAACTCGGGCCGGGTGTAGCCGCGCTGCACGCTGGCCAGGGCTAGGGAACAGAGCAGGTCGGCGTTGCTAATTGCGTCAACGCATTTAAATAACTGCATAGCGTGAGCCGGCAGCGATTCGAATAGAAGCTCGAATATGTGCAGCGTCAGCTTGTAGACGGCCTCGACGCTGACCTCGATGTCGGCGTTCAGCGCAGCTAAGCGGTTAGTTGTGAAACTGCAATAGCGGCGGCCAATAGACAGGTGTAGAAGCTCGGGCGCCAAGCGGTTGGCTGTCTCTAACAGGGTAGGCGCTCGTCGCTGTTCCGAAGGCCTGCGAGGCTGCTGGGCTGCCTGGTTGCTAGGGCCGCTGCTGCACCAGCTGCTGCTGCTGCCAAGGTTATTTCCAGGCGGAACTGGGAAAGAACTGGCCGCGGAGGAAGCGCTTGCAGCATCTGGATGGCTCAGGAGAGGAGAGCTGAGCGTCTCGTCGTCGTCCATATCGCCGTCCTGTAGTCACGTGACGGGACACTCGTGAAAAGGCAAAAGGCAAAATTTTCACCTTAGAATCCATTCTATTACAATAATTGGGAAGTTACTTAAGCGAAGAAAAAAGATTTCTGAGCAAGAATTTCCGTCAAAAACAGTTGACTGAGTTGACGTCCCAGCAAATTGTAGCCTACGGTAAAAGCCCTCAATACTATATTGTAGGTTTCATTTTCCTAATTGTTGCATTATTTGCCCAGGTAACACACCTGCGCACCAGTAAATGATAACCACTTAGCCTACAAGTGACATTTAAAGGCTAAAACAATTGATAATGGCTACAGCCTTCTCCATGAATTTTTCGCAACTTATAACTTTTTGAGTTCAAAAACGTGTTTTAGCGATCTAGTGTGCAGTAGTACCACTGGATAAATGCGAATAATCATCTTCTTCTTTGAAAAAGCCTTCAAATATGTTCTTTTTGGTTATTTTAGTTTGTTTTTTTAGATTCTATTGGGAATCTAAGTGGGAAGATAGTGGGAAAAATAGCGTATTTATCTCGATGATGAGGGAAAGAACGATAAAGATAATTTTGTTTCCGGTTGGTTCGTCTCTAGCGCCAACATTAGCTAGTGAAATAACTGAGCAAAGTCTCCTTATTAGGCAAGAGGCGGTTTTAAATTTACTGATTGCAGACAGAGACGCATGGAGCAACAATTTTTTTCCTAATTAATTGCAAAGGTCCACGAAGGATTAAAGAGACTTCCACAGAAACTATCCAAATCTTGTAGGGACTGGATCTAAAATCTGTTCTTCTCATTGTAAAAAATATAGATCTAAACTACACAGTTGGATTTCAAATAGCAAAAATACAGAAATCGTGCAATTTAAATATTCGATAAAGAATTCTACTTGAATCAGAAATTTCATCTTACACAATAAACTGAAAATACTGAAAAGTCCCATAACGTCAGGAATCCAGTCAACTCTAACCCGAATCCAATCAACTCCAAACGGAATCAAATCAACTCTAACCCGAATCCAATCAACTCCAATCCTAATCCAATCAACTTCAAACTGAATCCAATGAGCTCCAACCCGAATCCAATCAGCTCCAACCCGAATCCAATCAGCTCCAACCCGAATCCAATCAGCTCCAACCCGAATCCAATCAGCTCCAACCCGAATCCAATCAGCTCCAAACGGAATCCAATCAGCTTCAACCCGAATCCAATCAGCTCCAACCCGAATCCAATCAGCTCCAACCCGAATCCAATCAGCTCCAACCCGAATCCAATCAGCCCCAAACGGAATCCAATCAGCTTCAACCCGAATCCAATCAGCTCCAACCCGAATCCAATCAGCTTCAACCCGAATCCAATCAGCTCCAACCCGAATCCAATCAGCTCCAAACGGAATCCAATCAGCTTCAACCCGAATCCAATCAGCTCCAGACGGAATCCAATCAGCTCCAACCCGAATCCAATCAGCTCCAAACGGAATCCAATCAGCTTCAACCCGAATCCAATCAGCTCCAACCCGAATCCAATCAGCTCCAACCCGAATCCAATCAGCTCCAACCCGAATCCAATCAGGCCCAAACGGAATCCAATCAGCTTCAACCCGAATCCAATCAGCTCCAACCCGAATCCAATCAGCTTCAACCCGAATCCAATCAGCTCCAAACGGAATCCAATCAGCTTCAACCCGAATCCAATCAGCTCCAACCCGAATCCAATCAGCTCCAAACGGAATCCAATCAGCTTCAACCCGAATCCAATCAGCTCCAGACGGAATCCAATCAGCTTCAACCCGAATCCAATCAGCTCCAGACGGAATCCAATCAGCTTCAACCCGAATCCAATCAGCTCCAAACGGAATCCAATCAGCTTCAACCCGAATCCAATCAGCTCCAACCCGAATCCAATCAGCTCCAAACGGAATCCAATCAGCTTCAACCCGAATCCAATCAGCTCCAACCCGAATCCAATCAGCTTCAACCCGAATCCAATCAGCTCCAAACGGAATCCAATCAGCTTCAACCCGAATCCAATCAGCTCCAACCCGAATCCAATCAGCTCCAAACGGAATCCAATCAGCTTCAACCCGAATCCAATCAGCTCCAGACGGAATCCAATCAGCTTCAACCCGAATCCAATCAGCTCCAGACGGAATCCAACCGATTTTGCCTGTATCCAATCTAATTGCTTTTCAGAATTTTCTGAAATATATTATTTTTAATCCAAGCAAGGCTAAATTGTCTAATTATTCATTAAGCTAAACCAACTCGAGAAACAGCGAGACAAAAAATATTATCATGGAGCCTACAGAGATGGACATTTATACTCACCACGAGCCGGCGTCTCTCAGTTAGGAAACGTCCAAGCGCCTGCCTGCTGCACTGACCGTGAAAGCCGCGCTGTTTAGTGTGCGCCAGCGCAGCCTCCAGGCCCAACTGTTGAGACAATTCGCCAACTAATCGTTCAGCCGCCGCCACCTGGCTGGCGTACAGCTGTCTTTCCCGATCTAGCGAAGCGTTAATCCCCGGCCTCACAGCGCCAATCCGTTGCGCATGCATCGTGAGGCGTCCGCTCGCGTAGCGCATGGCCGGATTGGCCAGCACCTCGAAACGGGCGCGCAGACGCGGCAACGACGGTTCGTCTAGGGCGCGTCGGAAATTGGCGAACAATGGGTGACGAAGCGAGGCGAGTGCTTGGCTAAGAGGCGCCAGGCGGCCAAGCATGTGGTGCAGGTAGATGATGCGGTTGATCCGGGTTCGGGCCACGTTAATTGTCGGCGGCATTCTTGAACGACGTCGGCACAACGAGTTGATGCAGTTAAAGTAAGAAAACTCCGCTAGTTGAGCGCGCAACGACTGACGAATAAATAGAAATCAGTAGTAGGTCAGCTAGATGCGCTACTTATAGTAGGCAAGTAGGTACATGCTATTATAAATATAAAATGCAAGTATCTAAGAATTAGGTAATGGATTTTTTATATTTGAAACCTGAAGTACAGCCGGATTCATTCGAAGCTCTTGGACGCAGTCCTGACGAGTTCGAATCGAATCCAAATCAGTTAGCGGCTGCAGCAGCGACATGCGTAGCAGGCGGGCTCCGCCGCCGGTTAGAGTATAGTTCAGCACAGCGAATAGACTGCCGCCGCTGCGACCGTCCAGCGATTCGACTAGTTTGAGCTGTCTAAATTGATCGGCATTGGTGAAAGAAACTGGTTTTTAGAGGTGGCAGAATCTGGATTTTCATACTTCATGATATGAAAGTACCATGGACATACTTAGCAGTATTGTAGTCTATAATAAGCGAAGCAGAATGAGCATTGTAGGCTAAGCGAAGGCTGGCATCGCTGAACACGGTGTCCAATTGGAGTTCGGCGAAGCTCTCCAACACGGCGCACGAATAAAATATGAAATTGCACACTGGCAGCTGTTGCAGCACTTGTCGAGTGTCATCGTGGCAGACTCGACGAATGAAAGCTCGACCGTCGGCTTCGTTAAAGAGATTCCTGGGCGCCGATATGATTCTACAGGCTGGGAATTTCACGGCCAGCAGGCGGAATAGCTGGTAGAACTCGGAGTCGCACAGGGTGTCGGGCAGTAGCACAACGGTTGGATCGAACCAGCAAACCAGGCTAAGGGTTTTCTGATAGGCCAGACAGTCTGTCAGCTTGACAATGTCTAAACGATCCCTGTCTAAATCTAATACAGCGATGGCCAAATCGCGCGATCTGGTGCCCCGGCCTTCGCTGATAGCCATGCAACGGGCTGGGTCAGATATGGAGAGATTCCTGCTGTGCAGAGACTGCGATGAGGGCCGGCCTATGTTAACAGGTTAAGCAAGTTAGTCGAGTGATTTGGTATGCTTAAAATGTTCTTTTTGATAGCCGAATATCAAAATAAATTGCTGGAAAGCTTTCCGCGTTGCGTACATTTATTTTTATTGCGTGATGAAGCAAAACCTAGACACTAATAGAGGATAATTCATGTAAAAATAAGCACCTGCAGAAGAAATTGCTGGTGTCATCAGCTTGAACATGCTATTTGCAGCTCCGCCACCGCCAGGAGCACCAGCGGGCGCTGGCGCCGACACACGCGCAAAGCTTGGACCGGCTTGGCGATCAGCCTGGCGAATTAAACTGCTGCTTTTGCCGGAGCCAGAAATGTTAGTTGGAACAGTGGCAGCCGAGCGTAATGGGGTCAAAAAGCTGCTGTCGCTGCCACGCTGCCTGGGCCGTTCAGCGCTGCCTCTTTGCGTGCTAGTGTCCGCAGAAGCTGACAAAGATGATGGAGCCACGTAATGGTGGCGCCGCTTCATGACCAAGATTTTTTCTGCAGAAGTAAGTTCCAGACAGCGCAGTTTAACAATAAAACCAATCAGAAATTAGCAGCCCATAAACTCAAATAAATACGAAATAGTGTATTTTAAAAAATCTGATTCACTCAAACAATTAAACTTTACACTTTCCCAATATAGATTGTCTAAATTACAAATCAACATCATTCAGAGACACATTAAACACAATAAAAAAATTTATGCTAATTCTTTAAAATAGTCAGTAAATGGCTATAATATTACTTTATATTATTGGTATTTTATACTTACAATATGGGATGCTAAAAATTGTAAAATTTAAAACCTAAATTGAAAGGAAAAAATAATGGTAAGCCATAGGTTAGCTGGATTTTAATAAAACAAGCACAAATGGCAGAGAAGATGGCAGAGGCTAATTAGGGAGATTTTCAAAGCTAAAAGTATTTAGCACTAAACTTACATAAGAATTTCAAGTCGCAATTGGGCAGAAGTGGCTCTACTTAGATACTTTGCTAATACTAGCAAATATATTCCTAGAAAACTAAATGGGTAAATAGGTGGCATATTTAAATGCTTAAACTTATATGGTTTAAAAAAACTATTATCACATTTAACTTTGCTTCGCAGACATAACAGTAGGCTAATTTTTCAAAATGGGAAAAACATCATAAAAAACATGTAAAACGTCTGAATTTATGAAGTGCTCATTTTTGTCTAGCTTTTTACTTTCAAGTCAAATATATTATTGAATAATTTGTATTCGCTAACTATATATAAACTAGGCCTATGCATGTAAATACATACATACTAAGAATTAAATATGCATTTGCAAAATGTGTATAGGGCCTATGCATATGAAATTATTATAAATTAATATTTTTATTTGAATATATGAAATTTATGCATGTATGGATGCATCAATCATGAAAATTATATGTATGTATAATAATTATATCAGGATTTGATTTGATCCATTTGCCAATTTGGCTATTTTTATTAAATTAATAAAATAACTTTGTGTTCAGTATATCATCTTTACATAATACCATTAAAATAGCAATTTTTGCTTCCCCGTTATGCGCCGCAATAATAATATTGTAGAAATTTGTATCTCGAACTTTACAATTTGATTTCGGACTAAGAAAATTTTAAATAAATTATCCTTTTAGACCGTTACCATGATGGTATGTCTCTGAGTCGTACGACAATTGGAATTTAGTTAGATTAAATGGAACCATTAGCAACTGATTCATAAAATTAAGAGATGCGCGGCCGCGCCTGCTAGCTCTGTGACATGCAAATATACCTTACAGATGGTAAAATTTTAAATTAGTTCCTAAACGATTTACTGTGCACATATTAACAATGCAACTCTTTGATATATGTTTTAACATAATTTTTTGTAACTAATTTTTCTGTTGACTATATAAATTGGATCAAGTATCTAATGAAAATGTGATGCTGAAGCTGATATTTAAATTAATATATTTTTTTTAACTGATCGACTAACCAAGCAGTCTATTGATACCTAGGCCTGCCTGCCTGCCTGCTACTCGCTTTTGCCCGAGCCAGAAATACTTAATACTAATACTAATCCTAAACGATTACAGCGAGGTATCATGCAGTGGGTAGTGAAGAGGGATTTGGGGGTATCCCTTCAGATTTCTGACAATAATTTAATATTTTGGTGCTGTTTTTCATATCAGATGCTGTTGAAACGGCGAACGTACACTTCATCCCCCACCCAGACCTAACTGACTTAAAGCTAACCCATGGGCCCAAGTGTGAAAATTCCCGAGGCGTCACTGGCCGTGCTTCCCTTTAGTTTTAGTTAAAGCAGATTTGACAGCAATGTATTTTTTTGTCGAATATAGTTCAGCTCGAAGTGCTGTGTGACAGTGGCGCAACTAGGGGGGGGGGCGACCGCCCCCCCTTTTCAGAGAAGGAAGAAAAATGCAGTGAGGGGGGACCAAGCGAAATTTCACGAAAAAGCCATCCGGACTTGAACCGCCCCCCCCCTTAAACCATACTCATCAGGGTCCGCCCCCCCCCTTCACAAAATTATAGTTGCGCCACTGCTGTGTGAAGCGGTTTTACAAGAAGACTTGTTGGCAGGGCATGCACAACATGCTCGCGCAGATCAATAATATAACAGAGCTATGTGTTGATTCTCTGCTCAATGTCTCATGATGTAAAAAGTCAACATAAAGTAAAAGCTACTTAACTACATATACAAATTGCATATTTGCTTTGCCAAAAAATATATTCTTTATTAAAAGGCTAATATTAATAAAAAGACAATAAATGGCACATAGCTAAAATCCTTTAAAAAGGAACAACTGTAGCAGCATTTAAGCTACGCCTATTTTGAAAGTATTATATATGCTATAAATAATAAAAATAATAACATAGCTAATTATCATGTATACATTCAAATAAAATTCTATTTTTATAAATTAAATCTAAAATTCTTTGTTATAGACCTATACTCTATAGTAAAAATAATTTTAAAAAATTAAATAGGCCTATAATTAAATTATGTATAGATTTTGTGACTAATTTCCATCTAAAATCTTTTGATATAGTGTTAATAGGTCTTTTAAACTTATAATGCCTTCTATTTTCATAAATGTATCAATATAACTTTATTTATATTATAAGCAAAATTTCTTTTGCTTCAATCAGTTATCTATGTATCTATGATAGCATAATATCTATGATTGCCTTTGTTCGCGGCCAGGCCCTGAGGTGCACCCTGTGATGCTGCTTTCATCATCTTGACAGTGTACTTTGTTGTTGTTGTTGCTGTATATATATAATATCTTAGGGCCAATATAAACTTAAATTTTCTTTTATATATAATTATAAATATATCAATTATAGTTTTTTATGTTTTACTTGTATTGGACTAAACATGGACCTAATAAAGCTAGTTTATTTTCTTTTTGCATGAAAAAATATATTTTTTACTTTTAAACTTATTAGGCACCATTTCATTTAAATATTATTTAATTGACTGGGTTACATTTTAGCCTTAGGATTCCTGCATTTTGAAACTATCTTTGAAACTTCTTTGCACTAGGATATACATACCCTTTTGATTCTGATTTAAAATTTCATTTATCTATTTTTTGTGGAATGCCACAGGGCAAATTTTCTACAATGGATCAGGGTTGCTTTTAGTTACAAAGCACATGTGGCAGTAGCTATTCGTAAGGTTTTTAGAACTTATTGATTAAAAATCATACTGATTGTGATGCATATTTTTCGGATTTTCGTGATAGACGACTGACTTTAAAAAAAGTCAAATCACTTTAACTTTTCAGTCCGAAATGGCACCACTACGATGGGGCATCTGCGCTACTGGCCTGATCTCGCAGGACTTTGCCAACGCACTCAGCCTGAGTCCAGAGAATCACACAATTGCCGCTATCGGAGCCCGCGACCCTAACAAAGCTAAGGACTTTGCCGCCAGGTTCGGTATTAAAACCGTGCTAGATTCTTGCGAAGCGCTTGGCTCTTGTCCAGAAGTTGGTGAGTCTGTTATTCGGCGGCTTATTATGTTTTCCCTATTGTTAAACCTAACGCATGCCAATTCCACGCAGACGTAATTTACGTGGGCAGCCTGACCCACCTGCACTACCAACACGCGCGCCACTTTCTCCAGTCTGGCAAGCACGTGCTGTGCGAGAAGCCGCTCACCCTGCTGCCAGAGCAGACGGCCGAGCTGCTGGCGTTGGCCAAGTCAGTCGGGCGCTTCCTCATGGTGGGCCTGTGGAGCCGCTTCTTCCCAGCCTATGCGCGTCTGCGCCAGGCCATCACGAGCGGCGAGCTGGGCACCGTGCGGCTTGTCCAGGCCAACTTCTGCATGCCCATACCTGAGGTTGCCCGCCTTAAGGAGAAACAGTTGGGCGGCGGGACTCTGTGCGACTTCGGCGTCTACTTGGTGCACCTGGCGAGCTGGGTGTACGGCGGAGAGAAGCCGCTGTCCGTGACTGCCGCTGGACACCTGAACGAAACTGGTGTGGATCGGAGCGGGGTGCTTGTCATCAAGTGCGAAATTTATTTTTATTCGTTGTGTGAAAATTGATTTTCCTTTGCTAATAATTTACTATTATCACTCCCCTACTCCTCAGATACTCGGAAAATCGCCTGGCCTCTCTAACCTGGAGCGTGGATGTCGGACCGGCCGCCACGGCGCTTGTGGTTAGTGACAAGGGCAGCGCGAAGGTAGGACTTTATTGTGGCTTGATTGTCCCTATGGTAACAAAAAAAATCAATCCCAAGTTGCTTCTGTCCCGCAGCTTGAAGACTACTTGTGGTGCGCCACCAAGCTGACACTGAATGGCCAGCTAATTCACACTCCGTCGCCGCCTCCTCGCGAGGGCGAGAAATTCAATTTTCACGAGAGTGGCGGTCTTCTGTACGAGGCTGATCACGTGAAGGAGTGCCTAGACAAAGGTGGGAAACTTGGGAAAAGGTGTTAGTGGCATTCATTAGCATAAGGCATTTCATTGGCATTCTTCCTTTGTTTTCTGCCCATCAAACAGGCCTAATCGAGAGCCCGCTGCTTCCGCACTCGGAGTGCCAGCTGATTCACGACATTCTGGCCGAGGGTCACAAACAGTTGGGCGTGGACTACAGCTCTATGAAAGCTTGATGCAGCAATATTTATTTCGGCACAGGCTGATTGAGACTTTTTTGCTAATTTAAATTACTGATTTATTAACTAACTGACTTTGGTTTTAGGCTTTAGTGAAATTTTTTCTAGAACTTTTTCTAATCATTAGTTACACATTGATTAATTGTTTTAGAATCTGCTAGAATCACGTAGTTTTAGCTGAATTAATTGAGCCTTTGATTTTCCGGTGTTATTGCTTTGATTTCACATCCGGTTATGGCCTGTTCGCCTTCGAAAATAAATCGAAATTATTCTTCTGATTGCTAATATCATTATTTTCAAATGAATAAATTGAAGTTCTATTGCCCTGTGTAATAATTTAATAATAACGTAGTGCCAAAGTTTTAATCCAAATTTGTTTACTTGTTTGTCTTTAGACTTCCTTAATTTAAATGTGCTCGTCGCATTTTAATTTAGTGCGAATCAAAGTCGAAGAGAATCTAAACAATCAAAAAATGAATCGAATATAACAATGTTTTAACGATTAAAGGTACAAGGTACGAGCGTACGTGCCAAAAATACAAATGCAACGTCGCAGAAGCAACCAACTTATTGAGACAGTTCATGTTTAAAAAAATTAAAATCTACGAGCTAAAAGATTTTCTCGCCTTTAAACTCTGAATTTTGTTATAACAAATGTTCGTCTTTAAACAATTTTTTATACATTTTGAATGCGTAAAACCAAATAATTGATCCTTGAACTATCGGACGTGCGTGCATTTTTGCGGGAAGAAAAGTTCAAAGCTTGTGAAACATTCTACAGTAAGTTAATTTAGTTAAAAATGTTTTTTTGTGGCTTCAAAAGCTATCATATTTTGTCCAAGTCCAATTCAGATAATTGCTAATTGGATAGGAAGTCTTAACTTTCAAATCCCAAAACCTTATTTGTTTTGAACATAGTATCTTAGTCATTTTTGGTGATTATTTTTCTATTCAAGCTTATAAATAAAAATTAATTTAGCAAAAATTTATCAATTCAAGAGTGGGTGAAAAACTTTATTCTACATGTAGTCCAAGTGACTTTTAGCGGTCCTTGATTGTAGTCATTCTTTAGATCCCCTATTTTTTGCTCAATCCAGTCAGTCTAGCATGGCGCCGCTGCGATGGGGCATCTGCACCACCGGCCTGATCTCGCAGGACTTCGCGAACGCGCTCAGCCTGAGTCCGGAGAGTCACACTATCTCAGCCATTGGAGCCAGAAACCCCGTTAAGGCTGGAGAATTTGCTGCCCGATTTGGCATTAAAACTGTGCTGGACTCTTGCGAAGCCCTTGGCACTTGCAATGACGTTGGTGCGTTTGGTTTTGGGAGCGTAATTCGAATTGTTTGCAAGTTGTCTTATTTGTGCATTTCTGTATTTTGTATATCTGACCCTTAGTATGCTTGCTCCTTTGAGTCCCTCTTATCGGGAAGCTTATGTCTTATCTTCTGTTACACTAAGGCACTAAGGGTCAAGTAACTTTTTAATACTCACACGGGGCAACAGTGACTTTGGTCGATCATGTAAGATAGTACAGCGTTTTAGCATTGAAATGAATTCTTGGTCCAACGAAATTCTAGGTATTATTTTTAATTTCTGTACTTTGAACTAGGGTACGTTAAAATTTCTGAATAAACTGAATTTGTTATTTGCTAATGGGTTCAACCAAGGCAACTAAAATTGAGTAGCGTCAAATGTAATTCGAGCGTACTTATTCACTGCTGATTATGTCCTCTAATTAGGCTGTTGTTGTGCCTGATTGGGCAGCACGTTCGAGGTGTACAAAACATTAGACACCCCACATTTTGTACTGTGTACCTAAATTTTCCCAGCTGACAGTGGTACCCCACCACAGCTGCTGGGTGGACTGCAGCTATGCGGAATTGCCTGAAAGGGCATAAACAAAGCAAGGACCACTAATATCACTGTCATACTAAGCGCCCTTTCAGACAAAGCAAATTGTATACGAAGTTCAAACCTTTTGATACGCATGCCAATTCCACGCAGACGTAATTTACGTGGGCAGCCTGACCCACCTGCACTACCAACACGCGCGCCACTTTCTCCAGTCTGGCAAGCACGTGCTGTGCGAGAAGCCGCTCACCCTGCTGCCAGAGCAGACGGCCGAGCTGCTGGCGTTGGCCAAGTCAGTCGGGCGCTTCCTCATGGTGGGCCTGTGGAGCCGCTTCTTCCCAGCCTATGCGCGTCTGCGCCAGGCCATCACGAGCGGCGAGCTGGGCACCGTGCGGCTGGTCCAGGCCAACTTCTGCGTTCAGGTGCCGTCAGTGGCTCAGCGTCTGAAAGAGAAACAGTTGGGCGGCGGGACTCTGTGCGACTTCGGCGTCTACTTGGTGCACCTGGCGAGCTGGGTGTACGGCGGAGAGAAGCCGCTGTCTGTGACTGCCGCTGGACACCTGAACGAAACGGGTGTGAATCGGAGCGGTACTATTATTATCAAGTGAGATTCCAAAGCATTCCATAGTAATCGATGTCAGCCAACTATAAGTCAGTTGTTTTCTTAATAAAAAAATCATTTGCATTCGATTGCAAGATACTCCGGCAACCGCCTGGCCTCCCTGACCTGGAGTCTGGACGTCGGGCCAGCCACCTCGGCGATGGTGCTCGGCGACAAGGGCGACGCGAAGGTAAGTCTGCTTAGTCAAGATTATTCTCCTTGCATTCTTAGTACGTAGCTGTTAGTTGACAGATAGCCCGGATCTGGTTCCACAGCTGGAGGATTATTTCTGGTGCCCAGCCAAGCTGACACTGAATGGGGAACTGATCCACGCACCAACTCCGCCAGCTAGAGATGGCGAAAATTTTAACTTCTTTGAGAGCGGCGGTTTGCTATACGAGGCGAATCATGTCAAGGAATGCTTGGACAAAGGTAAGCAAGCGAACTAGCATCAACGGGGGGGCTTATTGATGGCTGCTAAGGCATGTGTCTGTGATTTTTATTTGAAAATGAGATTGCAGCCTGGTGGCTAGGGCGCCTGCCTTTGACCGGAAGGTTGCGGGTTCGAGACCCAGCTCTTAGGAGGAAACTCTAGAGCAAGGCACTTAATCCCGCATTGCTTCAGTCCACACAGCTGAGATCGGGTACCAGTTTGAGCTCGGAAACTTTAGGAGGGTTTTACGGTCTGAACAGCTGTACACAGCCGTCGAATGGGCCGCGCGGCTGTACCGTTTGCTGTACATATATGGTCGAAAGTCTAAAGGTTGGCTGTCTCTAAAATATTCTCCCATGGACAGGCTTTATCGAGAGCCCGCTACTGTCGCACTCGGAGTGCCAGCTGATTCACGACATTCTGGCTGAAGGTCACAAACAGCTTGGCGTGGACTACCGCACAATGTACGAGTGAAATTGGTTGCATATAATGGACTGAAACTTTTCAGCGTCTTATGTCAGAATAGCACCAATCATGATCTAATAAAAATTGTTAGTCTTATCGATAGTAAGCGTATAAGGCGGCGTATGTTTAGCAAACGGCACAACAAGAAAAATATTTTGAAGAACATCTTTAGATTCAAATTTAAAGCTTCAAATTTTTATCGTGTTGCATCGATGCAAATATAACGAATAATATTTTCAGTGAAATGAATTCGTTTTTTGTTTATTTCTAGTCGCTTTGGTTCACCATTCGAATTTCATTTTAGTGACAAACCTGACTAGTCGAATGGAGATATGCACTTGCACAGCACAGATTTCACGTTGCTATGGGTGTACCAGGCGTCAGCCAGCAGTCCCTGGGAGTTGTTGTAGATTACAGTAAAGTTATCCCCATTAATGTTGTTGGGCTGGCCGGGAGACCACAGGTTGTTGGCCACTGGGACGCCGCAGCTCGCCCAAATCCAACCAGCCGACGGCTCGGCGCTGCCAGGCAGCTGTATTCCGCCGAGCCACACGGACGTCTTCGGCGATAGCGACTTGTTTCGTACCAGGTCAAGGTGACGCAATTCGGCTCGGTCGGCAGCGTCGGCCATCACGACAAGCCCTGGCTCCGACTCGCAACGCAGCCGACTCTGCGGCCACCTACCGGTGCCGCTGAAGCCGAGGTACCTCACTCCGCACCGGCCGTGACCGAAGCCGGGCGGACACAGCGAACCCGTTCGCGGCAGTCCCGGCCGTTGCTTCACAAACAGTCGGCCGCGCAGCGAGCAGCCGCAGTCCGAGCGCACCGACCGGCTGCAGGCGTCGAACACGAAGTGCAGGCACGTGTTGAAGTCGCCATCTGCTGAAGTCCTGAACGCCTGGCAGCGCGGGTTGCGGCTGCATAGCTCGGCGCACTCAATATCACCCAGGACTTTCGGGTGGGTCTCCTTGAACTGGCTCGCCACGCACAGGTAGGCCTCGGTGGCGTAGTACTCGACGCTGTTGGTGCTGCCGCTGTCGGCGCCGACAGCAAAGAGTAGGACTGGCATTGAAGGGGCCAAGCACTGCAGCAGAAGAATCAAGTTGGTCCGAAGCATCAGAATTGACTTTCTTTTTCTCTAACCAAGATTTTAGACAATTATTTTTAGTGGGAGTCTGCTGCATTCCAGTGTAGTTTAATATACTGCAATCAGTATTGACTGGCCTCTGTTTGTCCAAGCGCTCATGTGAACAGTAGCAACGCAATCAGCAGGTGCTTGAATTTTTCACTGATTACTGTGTCTATCTTCGTTTGGGTAAATTTACGAACTCAAGTGGCTTTTTTATTTGCCAGTAGGTATGAAGGTGGATAATTGACATTCCGGTATCTGTAAGTATTTGGATTGATTACCGGAACCCACCAGACTTACTTGTCATATTGCTCGTGTAGTTTCTCTAAGTCTAGTATCTTCCTACTGCATGTTCTGCGAAAATCTGCGATGCCTGCATTGATTTAGTCAACAAGGACCCCCTCTCAGTCCTTTCAGCGGCTCAGTTGTTTGACAGGCTGCTTCGTTTTCGTGATTTGACAGGGGAAATCTTGATTGCATTGTGACTTGGTGATTTTTACAGATGAGGATAAGAAGTGTAAGTACCTATTTCAAGAAATATTTCGAAATGACTGTCACTAAATAAGTCCTCATTGCGTGAGGCATGACGAGACCAGTCATCTAGAGACAGGTGTGAAAGTGGTTTGCCTCGTTAGTATGCTATCTATACTACTTAAAATCGATGTAAGTAGTATAGATAACTTTTTGCGTAGAAAAAAATTAGTGCTTCATTTTTACTTCGAATGAAAGCGCTTCTACTCACTGGCTGAATACGATTTAGCAGTTATTTATTAAATTAGTTACTTCTTTACCAAAACTCGAGTGATAATCATTTAAAAAAAATTGTTGCTTTTTTCAATACAAAGATCACGTGGTTTCCTGTTTGAACGTGAATCCTTCGAGAAAAGCGACTCCCTCCCTATCTACACAAACAACTGCATAAGGCGGGCAAATAAGGATTTGCAAATTAAAAAAACATCAACGGAGAAAACCACATTGGAGATAAAGCCTGATCCCTTATCCGGGATTCTGGCCCCTGGATTTTGTCTCGTTGCCTTTGATGATGCATTTTGTCTTCTTTGCTCGATTAAAAACCATCGAGGCGAGGAGCTGGATTAGCGGTGAGCCTAGTGAGCTACTTGAGACGCTGCTAGTGCACTAGCGATGGACCAAGGAAAGTCGGATTGTAGCATCGTACAGATACATTATTATTCTTGAAGCTTGTGCTGAACTTCTGCAGATGCATATTTCTAATTAATTAGGCAAACATTCAAAAGTCAAAAAGTTCAAAAGTGACGATACAGTTCACAATGCACAATTTACACCGAGCCTCAGAGGGTTTGCACATCAGACTTTTCACACCTCAGACTGTTTACACCTCAGACTGTTCACACCTCAGACTATTTACACCTCAGACTGTTCACACCTCAGACTGTTTACGAATATACGAGTCACTAGGATTGAAAGATACAAGAGTATATACAAAATTCGATTGAGATTGAGGATAGAAGGATCAATTTAGTATAGAAACCTGAAAGTATATGAAAGGATAGAAATAGGATAAAAGATTTGAAAAGCAGGAAATCCTTCTGTCAATCTTGTTCTAGTGAAATTCGGCTATTCTAAACATCGAGTATCAAAAGTGAAAAAAAACTATTGAATCGTCTCATCAACTAACAGTTGATAGTCTGGCTGTCTACCTCTCAACCAATAGTAGCTCACGGAGTTCGGGGAGGGGTGGTCCAGGTAGAGACGGATCCTAAAATGCGACGCAGTGCTCAAGAGGCGGCGAACAAAATACATTAGGACGAAACTCGATCTATAGGCAAAGACTATGCTGTCTGAAGCCGCGCTGTTCGTTTACAACATCGTGCTGGGCACGCTTTTCGTCCTTGGCTTTGCCGGCAATCTGCTAGTCCTGCTTGTGATCTGCTCGCTGAATACGGCCAATGCCGTCACAAATATCTACCTGATCAATTTGGCCATTGCCGATTCGCTTCATCTGCTGTCTATACCGCCGTTTATTCACCTATCGGTGGTGAAGTCGTGGCTCTGGGGCACCGTTGGATGCAAATTCTATTACCTGCTGCACTATGCCAACTCCAATGTGAGCATCTACATCATCACCGCTATGAGCTTCGACAGATTTAAAGCGGTCGTGTCACCGTTTAGCTCGGCTCGCTACCGCACCAAGAGGTTCGCTGTCATTGTCCTGACGTGCCTCTGGCTGCTGAGCGCCCTGCTAGTCAGCCCCATCTACATCAACGCTTACGTGGAGTCGTGGACGTGGCCGCCTGTGAACAGAACAGGTGAAAATGAATTGGTGGCAACAGAGCCAGCCGATGCCGTGATAATCAGCTACACCTGCATGCACCTGCCACCCGGATCTGTCAATCAATCTAACGGACTGTTGAGCAAACTGCTCAAAGATCCTTACTATTTCAGTCGCTATATATTTGTAACCGGCTGCGTTGTGCCCGGACTGTTGCTATGCAGTTTCTACTTTCTGATTCTGCGCAAGCTCTGGCTGATGAAGCGTTCACGCAGCGTCGGGGCTCAGGCGCAGCAGCGATTTGAAAAGGTCACCGTCCTAGTTGTGGCCGTCATCACATTCTACCTGGCCTGCTGCCTGCCGCACTGGATCTTTGTCAACGTGGCTCTGGAACTTCACGACCAGCTGCCAGCCTGGATACCCGCTGCCAGCCACCTCACCACCCTGCTGGGCTACGTGAATAGCGCGGGCAATCCCGTGCTGTACGCCTTTCTCAACGAGCCGTTCCGCGCCTCCCTGCGCGCCATCTTAGCCCGCCGCCTACCAGCCGGCTGGTTCAACGTAGACGGCGATGTCGGAGCCGCCGGCGCAGCCGCTGCTGCCCGTCGCTGCCCCGTCGTAGGCGCCGGTGTCGGCGAAGTGGGCGGCCGCGGCGGAGCGCTTGCCACTGATGCTGATGGTGACCCTGACGTCGGTTCGCCACTCAAGCCGCACTGCACCAGACGCTACGAACCGCTGCTCCTGCGCACTCCAGGAAGCGCTGGCGGCGGTGAGAGCTTCAATGCTAGCAGCTCCTTGATGGACGAGACCACGGCCGGTTTTGAGACTCGCGTCACTGAGACAGTTATTGATTGAGAGCTTAGTGACCCTTTGTCAAGATAGCTCCGACATCCGTTGAGCAAATACATCTAGATTTTGGGCGTAATTTTTGTTGCCTGTTGTTTTCATTGTTGTTGTTTTCGAGCTTTCTAATCTAATCTAATCTTTTTTAATCTGGCCAGCAGAAAACTTCTTGTAGAATTTTTTAAGTCGATTTATTTTCTCTGGATGTTGTACAAGTCTTTTTTCGGGGTATGTGTTTGCATCCAAACTCCTCAGACTCTTGTTTTCTATGCTGGAAATTACTGAACAAATGTCCTTACTATTTTTTAAAGATTGCTTTTTGTCAAATTGAATCAAGCTTGAGCTTGTGTGTACATATCGTTAATGTATAGCTAAACGCTAAATTTATAAATGCAGTCATATTGCTTACTGTCTCGTTTGTTATTTTAAACCCATTTTTTCTCCTCGCTTATTTCCGTCGAATGCAGTCTCCAGCAAAGTGTGTTTAAACAGTATCTATTTGACATGTTGAGCTTAATAAAATTGTGGGTATTTTATTTTTCTCAAGCAATTTTGCTGCCAAACACGCTTTCAGTGTTTTGCCAGTGTTGTCACTCAGAGAAATGAAAATAATAAATCAGAAATAATTATGATAGTTCAGTGTTCTGTCGATGTGGCACAGAGATAACGTTTGGTAACAATGAAATATCGTATTTCTATGGCTCTATGCTATTATTCGTTGTGCAATTTATTTTCTTTTTTTAGATTTTGTCATTGCAAAAAATTAAGAACTCAAGCTCACTGAATAGAGTAACATGAGTATAAGCAGGCAGTCTATATATAGCTATCCATACTTACTCGGATATTTATCCTATTTTGCTTATCCACCCAGTATTCAATCACAAGTGTCCAATGCGGAATAAATGGCATGGCTCTTCCCTCCGTCTAGGGACTTGAATCTACGAGATTATCGCATAGGACATTGGAGAGTAAGACCGTTTTTTGTCGTGCTGTCGCCGCCCCACCCTAAGCCTCTTAGCAGCATCTTCTCCCCGCTAATAAAGCATGCAAATTGAAGCGCCATATGTGACGAAGGGCGAGTGGGGGAAAAATGGCCGCAGAATGAGCAGGAGAACTTAGCGGCTCTAAATGGGAAGAAATCATTCTTTCGATTTTTCGCACGCCTCACTCTTCCAATCCTTCAGGGACCTGTTCGCTTGCTACGCCAAATTTCTTTCATTTCTGGCCGCTTTTCTTCCGCAGACATTTTTCAGAAAATTTACAATTTTCTTCCTCTCTAAGAATTGATATCTGAATTGATTCTGAGTTTTGCGAAGGGCCCATAATTTTCACCCTCATAAAAAGTGAATTGCGGCTTATTGTTATAAGCAAAAATTCAGCAAAAATTCACCCTAAATTCTCTCTGCTGGCACTGGACTGTTGCAGAGTGATTAATTGCTTTGCTGAACTGGTAAAAAATCTGACTCCAAGAACTGTGACTCGAACCAATGCCCTTGGTGACTTCCCTAACCTCTTGGTGCCTAAAACTCTAGTGAAGCACACACGCAGGATTGCAATATGTCTGAAGGATCCTTGACTCTAGCTGTCTCAATTTCACTAGGATTATTGGCTCATTTTAGATAATACTCATATTTAGGAGAAATTTGTAATCCCTTTTCTCCCACCTTAGCTAAGGTTTGCTCCAATTTTGTGCTTACCATTGGCATGTTATGCATGGACTTTTATTCATTATGAATCATTAACATTATTTCTCACAATGGTCTCATTTTTCATTATAAAATATTATGTGATACTTTATATATTAAAAAATAGACTTCAAAAAGACATACGGTGTGCGTGGAAAACTTACTCTTAATAAATTTCTTTCAGCCAAACACCCAGCTAAAAAAATCCTACGGAGTCTAAAAACGCAGAAATTATGCGAGATAATGATTTACGCATTCCTTAATACGCTCTCACTGAATACCCAGTTTTATAGAGAAGCCGTCTGGTATAGAAAAATTATTCGTATGAAGTTTTTATGACCCTCTCTGGAAGTTTTTTTGAATAGAAAGAATTAAACTAGCACTGGGTGAGTGCCGCTCAGAGCTCTAAAATATCTCGTCTGCAGTGTATTTAAAATATTATTTAACCAAGCAGCCTTTGATGTTGCCACACATGATTCAGGGGTGGGGGGCGGGGCAAAGGGGAGCGAGTGGCTCGGCGGTCTAGCGCGTCTGCCTTGTGTTCCACTGGTCCGGGTTCGACCCCGCGTTGTAGGTTGGCTATTTTCCCTAGCGCGTTTTAGTGTGCAGGGTCGCATTAATTTGGAGCCTTGAGCACGAATTGGTTGGGCTATGGGCCAGTTGTGCAATTTACGCCGATGAGGGCAACCCCCTAAGGCCTAGAGAGTGTACATCCCGCTTGTACACCCTTTTTGAGTGCGTGACTGGGTGCCGGCCCGTGTGTGTGTGTGTGTGTGTGTGTGTGTCTGTGTCTATACCTGCATACGCGCTTCAGGAGTCAGCGCAATTCACAGTCATGCCCAGTCACTGGTTGTGGGACGATGTCGCTCTCGTAAAGCGTCAAAGTGCCTGCAGCCCTCCTGCAGATTTAGCTTTTTTTGGGGGCGGGACAAAAGAGGCAAGCGGGATCATTTTGGACAGACCGACTGATCAGAGTTACCAAGGGCTTCATCGAGTGTGACCGATCAATTGGTTGGTAACCGCTCTCCTAATGCCCAGTGCGCTCACCGACAATTGAATGACTTCCTGTGGCCTCACTTGATCCTTAAAGTGCTCTTCTTTTGTAGAATTCCATGGGGTGCCAGTTATCAGTGAAGAATGATGGACAGACAGAGAAATTCAAGTAGAAACTTTTCTGGGAAAGTGCCTGTTAGAAAAAAAGGAGATTTCGATGGAATAGACAGAACTGAGCCGATTTTGTGACCCATAGGTCAATAGGAAAGGAAGATAAAAACCCAAACCCTTAGTTGTTGCACCTCCCGATATGTAGCGAAAACAAACTTAAGGATAAGTATTTCAACGTATAGCAGATTTTGCAGGAATTATTGCAGTAAGGAAAACATTTTCCACAAAGCAAACACTGGCGCACAAGGGCTCGCGCGTTGCGGCAATAAAGTACAAAACTCCTTTGCTCGTAGGTAGAATTCAGCCAACTGTGGAGAGACCCCGCTTGCTTTGCCGTGGTCGATCTGCTAGGTTTTTTCTCCTAGCTAACGGGCATAAGTCACCTGCGCAGACAGGAGCCTATAGCTTTGAAAAAATCATTCCTTCTTTCGTTCACTTTCTATTCAACTGCGAATCGCTTTGAGCTGCTTGCTTTCTTAAGGGAAGTCAAGGAGAGGGAATTTTTTTCTAACTCTGACCGCGGTGATTTTAGCGCCGAGACGCTTGAGTGGCAGCCAGGGGACCGCAGGTTTTACCAAATTGAACGATTGGATCAATAAATCAGTTTAACAAACGGTGATTCCTGCGCCAGGACATTTCCGCCTAGACGATTGACATTTTAGCCTATTGGAGAATCAACAATTGGCCAGGCATTCACACTACTTCGCCCCCCTGCTTGGTTCAACTTTATTTAACATTGGCTCTGCACTAGATCCAAAAAGAAAAAATAGTTTCCCTGACAATAAAATAAGACCTGATTCAGATTCAACTGTCCTCAATCACTAATCCAACTATCTCTAATGTGTAACATCCCCAATATCCCATAATCCGATTCAGTTATCCCCAACATCCCATAGTCTCATTCAGTTATCCCCAACATCCCCATGAACACTCTATGAATCCTATTTAGTCATCCCCAGCATGCCACAATCCGATTTTGTTAATCTCAACATCCCATTATCCGATTCAGTTATCACCAGCATCCCATAGTCTCATTCAGTTATCCCCAACATCCCCATGAACACTCTATGAATCCTATTTAGTCATCCCCAGCATGCCACAATCCGATTTTGTTAATCTGAACATCCCATTATCCGATTCAGTTATCACAAGCATCCCATAATCTCATTCAATTATCCCCAATATCCCATAATCCGATTCAGTTATCCCTAGCATCCCATAATCTGATTCAGTTATCCCTAGCATCCCATAATCCGATTCAGTTATCCCTAAAATCCCCAAATCTCATTCAGTTATCCCCTAACATCCCAAAATCTCATTCAGTTATCCCCTAACATCCGAAAATCTCATTCACTTATCTCCAACACTCAATGAATCCTATTTAGTTATCCCCAACATCCCTCAATCCGATTTTGTTAATCTCAACATCCCATAATCCGATTCAGTTATCCCCAACATATGGAGATAGAGTTATCGAGCCTGTATGCAGATCTGATCATTTATGGAACCAAGATTTCCTTAAAGCTAATTTAAGAATAAATAAATGCTATTGCTACAAGCATCGACAATAAAACGAGCTATAAAATCCAACCCCAAGGTGAAAAAGTACTTTAGCTTATTAATGACTTCTGGGGAAATTTTGCGAAGTTTACCTCGAGTAAAGACTGTTAGCACAGGCTGCCCCTGTATTTGATCTGCTAACTGCTGTGGGGATAAGAGAGAAACGGTGCCACAGCATGCGCGCTAGTTGGCTGGAGCTGAGCAGTCTGTCACGACATGGAAGGGAAACTGCCTAAAGGCCGCATGTTTTTCTTCATGCCGGATACAACTCGACTGGCTGATTGCTGTGCCGGATGTTTGAGTCTGTGTCAGACCCCCACAGACTCCGCTTTCATGTCTGACTTCCCTGCAGGCGGGCTTTCACCCAGTCTGCCTGTTGGATTCGCGTCTGATCTTTTTTTCCCGAAGCTCTTCTGTCGTACAATAGACCTATTTTGAGCCGATTCAACTCTGACTGATCCAAATGCTCACTGGTGTCGCGCCTACTGCCATGGATTAGTCGGAATATTCTCTCCAGTGTCTCCTCTTGTCTCCTCTATCCGAATCTGTCACGGACTAGTCAGAATGTTCTCCAGTGTCTCCTGTACCCGAATCTTTCACGGACTAGTCAGAATGTTCTCCAGTGTCTCCTGTACCCGAATCTTTCACGGACTAGTCGGAATGTTCTCCAGTGTCTCCTCTACCCGAATCTGCCACGGACCAGTCCGAATATTCTCCAGTGTCTCCTCTACCCGAATCTGCCACGGACTAGTCGGAATGTTCTCCAGTGTCTCATCTACCCGAATCTGTCACGGACCAGTCCGAATGTTCTCCAGTGTCTCCTCTACCCGAATCTGTCACGGACCAGTCCGAATGTTCTCCAGTGTCTCCTAAACCGTAAATCTGTCACCGAATGAAAACACGAGCGTCTTTTAAGAAATTTTTCTTCGCATTTAAAAATTCTGAGCGAGCTGACTGCTTCCATCTGTGGCTCCCTCCCCTGAGAGTTACGCATTCGTTCTTTTTTTCTTCGCTTTTTCGATTGTGACGGTCGATGCGCTGATGAATTGAAAAGAAAATTCAGAAAGGCAAAAGGGACCGGGAATACCCGAAGTTAAGTAGCATATTAACAACCGCATAGCCGTAAAATATGCATAGTTCAAAGCCAAAGAGAGACTAAAAGCTTTTTTATGGACTTGAATTAGTTTATTTTGATTCGGAAAAAATATTATTACTCAAAAATCAAATACTTATCATTAAAAAACCTGTGTGCGTACATGAGATGTTCTAAATACATGAGATGTGCAAGCTAAGTAGCTCGTATATAATGCATTTAAACTACCGCTAAAACAAATATACTATATACTATACACACTATATTTACGAACAACAAGCATTTACGAGCGTACTGAACGAAATTCTGCATGCTTTGGTCAATTTTAATTTTATATCAATCATGTCCGGGAACCTTGCTCGTTAAAAGCTTGAATTCATCAACAGAGAAAATTCAAAACACTGAATTTTTCTGACGACAAAATTTAACCTGAGACAACAAAAAAGTTACAACGAAAATTAGCTGAAGCTTTAACCACATGGCTACTTATGATTGGGCATAATTGTTGCGTACATTGGCCATAGACTTTCTTAGACGCCTGTTGCTCATTGGCTGGAGCTAACCTCCAATAATTGTTGCGTACATTGGCCAGAGACTTTCTTAAGCGCCTCTTGCTCATTGGCTGGAGCTTAACCTCCAATAATTGTTGCGTACATTGGCCAGAGACTGTCTTGGGGCGTGGACATGGGCCATTCTCCATTGGAACTAAAGCTTCAAACTCGAAGTGTTAGAGACTTTCTTTAGTGCCGGTTGCCCATGGGCTAAAGCTTCAGTCTTGTGGATTATAAATAAAATTGAATTAGAGGTAATTATCAAGCGTAGGAGCGAAAAATACTATAATTCGTTTAAAGTAGCAACTTATTGATTATTCGCACACAGCAGTCGCCTAATCGACCGGCTGCGAATATCTATTCGGATTCGTTGACTTTGTAGCCCTGCCAGCCAGCTCTGCGGCCGGAGATTCCATTCTTGTATTTCTGGCAGTACAGAACTATTCGATGCAGCAGGCATTCGATTAGCAGCACGACTGTGGCAGAGCCGAAGAAGCCGGCCAAGATGATGAAAGTGCCGCCAGCCTGCAGCAAGTCGACTGGTTTCGCATCGGATAGGTCGCTCTCTTTGGCGCAGATATTTTCTGCGCTCCACCATTTTTTAATCCAACGGGCCATCATGCCGCTGTCGACCAGGCGCTGCAGTCTGCAATGGAACGTAGACAGGAGGGAGTGAGGTGGGTGGCACGTTAGGATAGATAATTGCTGAATTGGAAGTTAGGATTGACTTAGGCGTGTGTGCGCGATCTATATTTAGTGAAATAGGTAAATGTACATATGTTGAACTATGGGTTGAGTGAGTAATGATGCAATCGATACGGAGTGAGGTGGTTTGGCACAGGTTGGTGATGCAATCGATACTAAGATGAAATTTTTTGACTTGAATAATCTGCATAAAAATGCGGACGCACTCTCTATTGATATCGTCCTTGTATGGCGCGTCAGCACTCATTGGCCAGCCAAACGTGGCCACATTAAAAACGTCACTCAGAAGCAACAGATCGCAGTTGGTTAGCGCGGCGTAGCTCAGCTGGGTTCGGTCGCCAATGAAAGCGAATTGTCGGTCGGCGAAATCCAAGCCTTTCACAAGTCGGATGCCCTCTTCATTTTCGGTGAATTTCGGCATGTTGCCCATGAGTTTGTAGATGTTGTTGTAGGTACTTCCAGGTGGCGATTTCTGATCGGAAGTTAAATATGGCTGTGTCTATGAGCTACACGGAATAAATCTAGAATAGCAGAATTGATTTTCATCCCTGGTTTTTTGTATTGAAATACCAAATACCAAATTGAAAACCAAACTATACTACTGAAGTACGCTCGTAAATAGGCCTGCCAGTAGCATATTGCAAACCTCAAACAGCGTGTAGGCATTCGCGCCGGACTTCACAATCGGCTCAATAACTGACTGACTAGCCAGTTGTTCGAGATTTTCTACGCTGGTGGCTGGCAGGTTCAGCGTGAGGTAGCCAATCATGTCCGCAGTGTACAGCGCCATGATCACCACCACTGTGCACCACCAGAGACCGAGTACGATGCGAGCGGATGCGGCAACCGGGAAGAAGTCCTGACCTGTACAACAAAAATGCGATTTTAAATAATTTTAAGATGAGAAGCAGATCTACAAATCCTACGTGAATTTTTTAGTTACACAAATGTGCACTTTCTTGAAAATCTATAAACCAAAAATTAACAGATACGAGCTAACTTAATCTCCCTAATAAATGATAATCTGATAGTTGCGAATTGTCCCACAGCCAGCGACGGGGCATTACTGTCCATTTTGCTGACTGCTGAACCGCGCGCAGTCGCACTAAATACCGTGCACAGGCACACACACACACACACACACACACACACACACACACACACACACATGGTGCAAAACGGATATCCAGCATTTAGCACCCCGTCACGCATCCACAAATGCTGTACAAACGGCACATTCAGAAATGTACATTCTCTGTGTCTTGGGGGTGCCCTCATGGGCGTAAACAAGGCAGACGCGCTTAACCACTAGGCCACTCGCCCCCCCCAATAATTTTAGCTCAAACCCAGGTGAATGATGAAGGTTATTCCCTTGAAAATGGGGCTCTTATATATAGCAGATAGTGAATTTTTATGTTTTCTACGATGTGTATTTTCGGCCATGTGTCTTTTCGATGTTGTGTCTTTTCGACGATGTGTCTTTTCGACGATGCGTCTTTTCGACAATGTGTCTTTTCGACAATGTGTCTTTGCCAAAAATGTGTATTTTCCACGAATGTGTATTTTATAAAATGTGTCTTATCGACGATGTGTCTTTTCGACGATGTGTCTTTTCGACGATGTGTCTTTTTAACAATGTGTCTTTTCGGCGTTATGAAATTAGTTGCCTTCGGCGATGTGACGGCACCCCCTTGAAAACGTCTCACCTTGCTGGAGCAGGGTGCCGATAGCTGACCAAATATTCTCCTTAAAGGACACCTCATCCGCGATGCGATCCGGCAAATTCAAATTCCAAGCGGAAAACGGGGACAGGCGAGAGCACAGGAATATGCAGAATGAGCTGAGCAGCATGGAGCCCAGTATGGCTAGCCAGCTGTACAGGGAGAACGGACTCAGCACTCTGAACATCGGGTTCTCCTGAGCTGTCGACGGTAAAAACGATTAATTGTATTTTTCTCAATTTCTTAATTGGTTTCATGCTGGCACAGTTACTACAGGTATCTAAAAATATTTTCTCACCCGGCTTTTTAATCAGTATGGCATTGCCATCTTGCATGAAGGGCACCGAAAAGTCGATCACAGACTCGCGAATTGCTGTCATTGTGAACGGGCCGATGGCAAAGTCCGCTTCCTAGGGGAAGGAGGATCGCACTTAAGATTAATACGAGTACAAGTAGTGAAATCTCAGAATAAATGGATTATGAATGTCAAATTAAATGGAGACCAACTGAATTTTGTATCTATGGTCTGCTAACAGTTTTTTCCTCATTAATTTACTGTCCAGGGGGATTTTTCCTAACTTGTTATATAAACGACTCCTATCGCTTAATGCGGAGGAGGAAAAATGCCTGCAATTCAATTAATCACTTAGATGAGAGCATTTATCAATAAAATACGCCCATATTGCAGGGAGCAGTCATCTGCGTGCTGTTTAGTGTTTAGTCCACCATGTTACAGCGTCCACTCTGTCCAATTTATGACTAGAATTTGGGGAATGACTCACACAGCGGCTTTAATGGCTGGATTAATCCCAACTAGGCATCGCATCAAAAGGACAATATTATTGCAAGAGGTACATTCCAAATTTGGGCATGAAAAAAGCACCGATAAATCGCAAGTTCACAATCCACTTTACTTTCTAAATGTTTAAAACTGTTAACAAATTAATTACGGGATCCACTTGAGCTAGATGCGTCCTTGATGCTGGGAGCGAGCTCGCTTGCGTGTCTGAGTCTCCAGCTAAGTAATATTGCTCTGGCGTGGGTGAGTGAATCATTAATCAAATCACTGTGTCCACTTTCCGCCCCGCGCTTTCTGGACCGCTTCCATCGTTCGAGGCCATTAACACGGGACAACTTCATGACTTCCCCCTCACTATGCACTCTCTCTCTCTCTTCACCTCTCCTGATGGTTGCCATGACAACGAGAGTGCTCAAATAGAATTTACAATTTTGCGCTGTCTGAACTCAATGGCTCGTGTTTTTTCCAATAGGAACATTTAGCACATTTCGTTCTATTGTGGCTCATTGATCAATTTAAAAAAAATTGAGAAGTTTCTTATAAAACGAATCGAAGCCGACTAACCTTGCGAAGCACGTCGCCGACCATGCCGCTCCAAGTGCCGTTGGGATACGGCGCGCCCCAATTACCGTCTGGTGGCTGGCGCAGGCGGTAGCTGAAATTTGAAAATTCAGTAGCAACTTGAATCGCTGTTTTATTGGCAAATATTTTTACGCTAGATATCGAAAAATGAACCCAATTCTACGAGCTTAATTTCTTTGGCTAGCTCTCCCTTGCGTGTGTACAAGGACTTAACTTGTACTAAATTAGACCGCCGAACTCTGATTTAAAGGAAAATGTTTTTAAGGTCAATTTTCTGGGGAAAAAACTTACTCCAATAATTTTTGGCTTTTGACGCATTTATATTTGTGCCAATATATTACGAAGTATGTCTAAGAGTGTTTAAGGAGTTTTTAGCCTAGTGGCTAGCGCGCTTGCTTCATAACCGGAAGGTCATGCGTTCGAGCCCTAGATCTAGGAGACAATGTGAGTCCTCGAGCAAGGCTCTTAGTGCCGCGTTGCTTCAGTCCACCCAGCTGAGATCGGGTACCAGTTGTAGCGGAGAAAATTTAGGGCTGGGTGTTGCGGCCCCCCAGCCCATCAGAACTGAGCAGCTGTACACAGCCCCGGATGCGGCTGTGCCATGGGCTGTACATCATCAGGTCGAAAGGTCGGGTGTCTAAATTTGTGTGTGTGTGTGTGTGTGTGCGTGTGTGTGTGTGTACTGCATAGAGTTTGTTGCTGTAAGAATTATTTCACGAAGCTTCTAATAATTTCAACGAGATTCCTGCACTAAAGCAAACCTAGAAGTTTTCTATTTTTGTCAATCAAGCCATTCGGAAATATCCTGTATAGAGTGGTAATTCTTGGCCTTTCTTGCATCCATTGAAATAAATTATTCAGATCTTAAAAGACCATCAAACCCTCAGCCTAGTTAGCGCTGCGAACTTACCTGAACTTCAGCCTAGACGCCACCTCATTGAGCATGTCGATGCTCAAACCCGTGACGTTCCACTCCAGTCCGTTTTGATCGCGCGTGCCCGGAAAGGAAAACGGAGCTACCTGAGGGTGCCAGGTGTGTCAGAGGCGTGTGGTGAGCTATTAGATCTCTGGAGGCCTCGTGTCTGTTTGTACCAGCTCCCCTGAGCTCTCACCTCAAGGGTTACTATTTTTGCACTTTTTCCAAAGGTGAGGGCAAGAAAGCCTTTCGTGAAGAAAAATTCCATTTAAAAGTTGTGCAATTTCTAACGAAGTTCCATACTTCTATATGGCATTGTTTCGAGACGAAGTGAACTGGAATTTTAAAGACATCTGGTTAAAAATAGGTTTGAAAACGAAGATTTAGGAACTAACATGGATTAGACGGGAATTTTGTCCCTATTGGAAAGATCCTAGGCCTTTAGAAGAGACCATATTGAATGCCAAGGACGCAAACCAGTTCCGTAGTAATAATAGTATGGCATAAGCAATGATACAGCATATATTGTGAATAAATCTATGGAATATTAATTTGACCTATTGTTTGGCGAAACATCCAAACAGATATTGACGATATGACGTAAAATATTTCCGGAAAGTTTCCGGGTTTTACTTTTCGAATGACCAGGAAGTTCGGCCGGAATATGGGATATATGAAAAATCATGCGTGCTGGGAAAACTTAACAAACAAGAAAACGGCATTGAGAAACGAAAAGTTTCCAGGAAACCAATGTCCAGTCCAGAACGCAGATATGCAGGTTAAAATTCGATGCAATTTTTCACTCACACGTAATAAAAAATTACTAATGCTTCAGCTTATTTAAAATAGCGCAACAAAGGGACGAAAGCGATCCAACTGCCCCCTTGGCCAATCAGGCAATTCGGGGGGTTTAAACCAGTCGCCCCACCACCCCACGCAGCCACCCTGGCTCGCTCGCGTGCGTACACCGCCCCCCTCACCCCACATAGAAGGGAGAGAGAGAACGCACATAGCACACGCACGCAGCTGGCCGGCACATGCAGTCCTTCTAACTATATACGAAAACAGTTAAGGCAAGCCCAAATCAGACTTCCAAACGTTTAATTCTACTGTAATTCAACTAAAGGAATTTAAAAAACAATAATGACTCACCATTTTTAGCTCGATAAGCAGATGCCGATTCTCCAAGTAGCCGCTGCTAGCAGGAAATCTCGCCGAATCTAGCCTTAGCCTACCCGTAGATTCAGCGAACTCGCCCGACTGAACGAGCCCGAGGCTGCTGGCGCTGGCGACGCGACAAAGCAGGCGCTCCTGACGCGACTTAACAGTCAGGGCTGTTCGAATTTCGTCGACTGGGGACCGACCAGTAGCTACGGCTGAGCTGGCTAAACTCGCCAGTCCGTTGAGCAGGTCGGCCTGACGGAGACTCAGCTGAGCCGAGAGACCACTCAAGCTTCCTTGGTGCGACATCAACGGCGAGTCAGGCAGCCAGGGTGAGAAGTAGCAAAACCGGCAGTCGCCCTGCGGCACAGCTGGGGGCGACCACAGGAGCAGATTGCGGCCACACAGCTGCGTGCGAGCAATTCGGGTAACTGCGAAAGGTCTGAGAAGGACTGAGCATGGGATTACCGAGAAATTAGTACAGTCAGACACTGACACCTACTGTCACTCACCTGGGTCACAGCCAACCCCAGCTTCTCGGCACTGTTCAAGGCCAGCAAGAAGCCCTCAACTCTGACGCTGGCATTCTCCAACTCGGACAATTTCACTGTCAGGCCATTGAATGCGACGAAAATCACAGCCGCGTCGGGTGCCCCGACGTCCCAGAGCGGCCAGCAGTCGAAGCTGGCTGCCAAGCAGCGGATCGTCATCGACAATCAAGGCTAGGCGACGCCAGGCCAGACGGGCCACAGTTTCCGCCAGAGCTTCCTCTTGCTGTCCGGACTCCACTGTCAACGCGGCTGCGACAGCATCGCATCCGGCGGACGCTGGAGCCAGAAGCTCCGTGACATTCGGCAAAGCTGTTGACGTCATCATCTGGCAGGTTGCAAGGTTCAGAACCAACTGGGGCTGCCACTCTCTGAGGCGGAGCTCTGGTGTCGATTAATTTTGGGGGAAATTATTTTTTGTTCGACTGTCAGTGGGTTCGAATATGAGTAAGGCAAATGACAGCACGACTTCCATAGCGCTAATGTAGGCTGCAATAAAGGTAATTAAGTTTATAAGCAAAAGAAACTACCATAGTCAAGGTTTAACTCAATCGTCCTGGCTGTTACAATAAGCGTCGAGCTGTTGGCCAAGGTGACGTCCTCGAATGATGCGTTGCTTAAGGAACTCTGAGGCGTCAAAAGGCCTGGAAAAATATTTGATGACTTGACAATGCAGAATTTGTAACTATTTGACAATACATTCGTTGCTATTGTATATGTATGTATGTATGTATGTATGTATGTATGCATGTATGTATTTATGTATGTATGTATGTATGTATGTATGTATGTATGTATGTATGTATTTATGTATGTATGTATGTATGTATGTATGTATGTACGCATGTATTTATGTTTGTATGTATGTATGCATGTATGTATGTATGTATTTATGTATGTATGTATGTATGTATGTATGTATGCATGTATTTATTTTTGTATGTATGTATGCATGTATGTATGTATGCATGTATGTATGCATGTATGTTTGTATGTATGTATGTATGTATGTATGTATGTATGTAAGTATGTATGTATTTATCTATCTATCTATCCGTCTGTTGATAAGCTTGCTACTATTTAATATTAGAGTCTCCTCTTTGCAAACGACAAAAAGTTTGAAAGATATGTAGTGCCAATCCTAGGTAGTTTAGCATCTCGGGTCTGTGTAACTGTAAGCATAGCGAAAATTCTATAAAACTAGCTCCATAAAACAAACTGCTTGTTAGTGGTGCAAGTTTACTTATTGGTAGCGCAATTTTTTCAATTTCTCATCCCAGTCAGTGACGAAGAAAAATCCAAGAAAAATTGCTTCACAACAAATTAATATTGATTGGCTGCAGAGGCAAGCGCAGCGCAGTCAAAGTATTACTGCGGAGTTACTGATGAATTTTTCAAAGAAAATCTGTTTTTGTACAGTCTACAAGTCTCTGATAAATTATTAATGCCGTAATTAGACCGCAATTCGTGAAAGTGAATGAGCAATGAACATTAAAGTACTGCTAATTTCAGGTTACTCACCAATGCGCAGCTCCGCGCTCCAACTGCCTCTGGCTAGCAACTGAAGAATGCGGATGACCAATAATGCCAGCATTTCTTCCCGAACCGCTGCTCAGAGTCCCACTGGTTTGGTCCCACCTATTAAATATAGCTACCTGAGCAGCTGTCAGCCTTGTAGTGGGACTCGCTCCTCATTGGCTGAGCCAAACGCCCTGGGGATTTTCTGACGACCCTAAGAAATTAACCCTCAACTCTAGTAGACAATTTTTGCCCTTGAGCAAAGCACCACCTAATCCCACATTGCTTCAGTCCACCCAGCTGAGGTCTTGGATGCGCTGTTTACTATTTAGATCTGGTTGAAAGATTGCTTGTCTAACCGGCAGGCTTATCTAGATTGATTTCGAAACTATTTCTTTTTATCATCTTATCCAGAGCTTTAGGCAAAGATAAGTGGAATATTTCTACATATCATTGCACTAATGCTTGTATTTGTTTTAAGTCTGGCATTCTATTATAACAAAGTATGATAAAATCAATAAAATTTTGTTATTTGTCTACTTTGATCTGAAGTGGAGTGAAGTGGATTCTCCACTTGACAATTTTTTTTCTAAACCCTACTAAAAGTAGTCTCTAGTCGACTGTTTAGGCATAAAAATACACAACTCCTCTAAAAATAGAAACTCCTGGAAACTTACTCCACTAATTAATCGAGGATTTATGATGATTTATTGTAGGTGCACAATAGCTAGTGGAGCTCAGATATCCCAACTTCAAGCCTTAGTTACTAAAAACCAGCTAAGCCAGCGGGGTCATCTGGGCAATTTGGAGCGGGAGTGCGTGACTGGGAATTAATTGCTCCGACAGCAGCCGTCACAGCATTTTTTAGATGGGATAATTAAGTCCCGCGGCGGCGCCGCCAAGGGGGGGGGATAAAAAAGCTTGACAAATTATCCTCATCTTTTTTGGCACGCTTTATTTGGCTCATTGAAATACTGAGAACTCTTATTCACCCATTAATTCTATTGTCCAACTGGAAACTTAGGCAAGGCTTTCCGTCTGCAAGCAAGCAAGCAAGCATATTGTACTTGTTATGTACTGAGTTTTGTTTGAATTCCGATTCTATTCTTATTAAAATTGGTTCCTATTTTAGCCAAAGTACGTAAGAAGACGATGTATAATTTAAAGGAAGGAAATTTTTATGGGACAAGCGTGACAAAAAGAAGAAGAAAGCATATTTTTTCCTTGTATCCTACAGAATTTAAGATTTTAGGCATCAGCTAAAGCGCTTTCAATGCTCACAGATGGTGCAGAGGGTTTTTCGGTAATGAGGCGAGAGCAAGGCGGTGGTTCAACTGTTTAATGGGTTTATAGAATAATGTTATTGGAATCTAGAAAAAGAACTCGTCAAGAGATTCCAGTTGAGCTGCTGTATATTTATAGTGTTGAGATGATCTTCCGGAAAGTTCTAGAAATATATAATGCATTATAACAACATGATTGCTAAGATAATACAGCTAGTTATTTATCGCTAGGTTTACTCACAGACTGAGAATACTTGTTAATTATTAAATATATTGAAATGCAGTAAATGAGGAATTGCTACAGACACAAAACTTTCTAGAAAACATACGAATAGAAATTTCTCGAAGGTCACTACAACAGTCCCCCCGCGGAAGACGGAGTCCCTATGGAAAAGTACAGTATCTATGGTTTCAAAATATGCGATGAATGCGGTACTTAGGATAAGTTACTGTCAATTCGAATGGATTCGGCGATGGAGTCTGGTGTGATGGCGATCGATGCACTCGTGTCCTCGACTGGTGCTCCCGGTTGGCGAATTGTCGGACGTGGAACCAAACTGGGTGCTGCCGGATGCAGACAGACGACACCCTGGATGAGGTGCACCGGAGAAAGGCGGGTTGTCGCTCTGCGGCCGAGGGTACCAGGCGAAGCGCACGAGACGGATGTCGATGTTGGTGGTTTCGTGGTGATGATAGCTGGCTGAATGTGGTGATGTCGCTTCGCGGTAGATGTGTCGAATGGAACGGCGGCTGGTCCACTCGTGCGTCCTCCTGCGTTGCTCCAGAATGGCGGAATGGCGCTGGGGCTGGCGCGACCTACGGAAGTTGCCGAGTTGCAGACAGACGACTCCCTGGACTACGGCGGGGGATGACGGCGGGCAGTCGCTCTGCGGCTGGGCAGCACAGAGGGAGCGCATGAGATGGACCGGAAACTGCGGATGTGATGCGACGGTGTGACCGGGACGATCATCGGTTTGTCGGCTGACCTCGTGTTAGGCCTGTGAAATGGTGACTCCCCGGTGATGTTGGTCGGAACTGCTTCGGTTGAAGGCTCTTGGAGATGCTGGATCGGTGCAGGAAGCTCGGTCGATAGGCCTTTGTTAGCCCGTGTTGGCGTGGTTGATTGGTCGTCGAAGGAGTCCTGCGTTGCTGTGGAGTTGCTGCGGAATCGGATGATTGCTAAGTGGATTGTGAGGCGTTGTTAACGATGGTACATGCGATGTGCTGATGGTGCTTCTCTGGTGATGTAGGCGATGATCCATGGCGATGCTGATGACGGTGATGATGACGGGCAAAAGTTCAGGCGATATTTTTACATGTTTGTTTGTTGTCCTGCCCCTGACGGGGCTTCGCCTCACCGGACCAGTTGTAGAGGGTTTTTCAGTAATGAGGCGAGAGCAAGGCGGTGGTTCAACTGTTTAATGGGTTTATAGAATAATGTTATTGGAATCTAGAAAAAGAACTCGTGAAGAGATTCCAGTTGAGCTGCTGTATATTTATAGTGTTGAGATGATCTTCCGGAAAGTTCTAGAAATTTAAGATAATACAGCTAGTTATTTATCGCTAGGTTTACTCACAGACTGAGAATACTTGTTAATTATTAAATATATTGAAATGCAGTAAATGAGGAATTGCTACAGACACAAAACTTTCTAGAAAACATACGAATAGAAATTTCTCGAAGGTCACTACAATGGTACACATCGTTCTATATGGTTATTTGCGAGCATCCCGATTTTGGGAAGTTTCAAGTACATAATAAACGGAAAATCTTAGGCTAATGTACATGGTAAACAGAAAAATTAAAGGCGAATTTTCATGGTAGACAGAAATTTTGAGGCTAATGTACATGGTAAACAGAAAATCTTAAGGCTAATGTACATGGTGTACAGAAAATCTTAAGATAATGTTCATGTTGAACTGAAAATCTTAGGCTAATGTCCATGGTAACTAGAAAATTTGAGGCTAATGTTAATGGTAAGCAGAAAATTTTAGGCTAATGTACAAGATGAAGAGAAAATCTGAGAAAAAACGCGAAAATCAGAAAATCTGGTATAAATATAGGGAATAATCTGATTATATGTGGAAAAAGAACATGATGAAATGAAAATATTATCTAGATGTACACGATCATCTACAAATCTTTTTCTTTGTGCAAATGAAGAAATTTGTGATGCTTTGACATATCGTATATTGACATGTGATGCGTTGTATTGACATGTGACTATGTGATGCGTTGTATATCGGGTGTGGTGATGCTACGATGGAACTTAACTGCAGATTTATTGGTATATGGATAGCAGTCAATGGGAAACTCAATTGCAGAAGCAATGCCCCTCAGGCATCACAGGGGTCATGGCACCCAATAAGAGAATTGGAAAGAAAAAATTTACTGCCTCAAGCTGATTGGTTCTCTGGCTGGCGCTGGTTCTTGTGTTTAGGAACTAAGGAATTTATAGAATGCATGGCATAACATGACGGACTTAGAAAAACATTTGCCCGCCTAACTTTAGCTGCACTATCTAGCTACTGAGTAAATTAATCCAAGCGGCAAATGGTTGGCGAGTTAGAGCTGCCACTGCTACTGGTCGCCATAACCTGTTTTTCGATGGCAAGATGCGATGAACTCAGAATCTGTGAGTTGTTTCACCTTTGTAAATTGTTTTTTGCTTAATCTTGCAACTTTCCTGACTTTTGGCTCATTGAAGGCGCGTCTGCCTTGTGTGCCACTGGTCCAGGTTCGACCCCGCGTTATAGGTTGGCTATTTTCCCTGGCGCGATTTCTTGCGCAGGGTTATATTAATATGGGGCCTTGTGCACGAATTGGTTGGGCTATGGGCCAGTTGTGCAATTTACGGCCATGAGGGCAACCCAACGCATAGAGACTGTACATTGCTGGAACCGCCGCTTGTACACCCTATGTGAGTGCGTGACTGGGTGCCGGCATGTGTGTGTGTCTATGCCTGCATACCGTATTTAGTGTGACTGAACGCGCTTCAGGAGTCAGCGCAATGGACAGCCATGTCCCGTCACTGGTTGTCGGATGATGTCGCTTCAAGCGTCGAAGTGCCCACAGCCCTCCTGCAGATTTTGCTTTTTTACACCCACCATTACCGCCTTAGATTAGATATTATAGTTAGCTAATAAGATCATGAAAAAAACCATCTTACTTAAAATAAACAAAACCAAAAGAGTTACAACGCATTCTAAGCGAATTCTGGTATTAGGGGAAAAGCAAATTAGGTGCAAGAGGGTGATGTCGGCGATAAGGGGGGTAGCTGTGCCGCTTCTTTGGCAGAAAAGCCAACCGTTGCGACAACGAAACTCGGCGACAAAGCTTGTTTGGCTTGGTTGAATTATTCAGTAGCTGAAAAAAAAATCATGCGACTTGGCTGGGTCTGTGTCAGTCTCACTTAGCTCCATCAACAAGATCCAGTTTCCCCAGTCACTCCTTAGTCGCAGGACTGTGGCTTAGGCTTTTCCATCGGGTCTCACCTCTTGTCCCTCTCTCTCTCCCTCGTGGGAAAGCAAAAAGCTGATAAAAGTTTTCTTCCAGCATCGAATCTCTTAGGCAAGAAAGGCAGGTGACTTTTGCGTAGTTTGAAATTTGAGAACAAAAAAACATTGAAAATCAGGCTGGGAAAGTTTTCTGTAACCATGGCAAACATCTAAATCTGTTACGAGAAGGTTGCTATCTTGATGTCGTGTGAAGGCGAGGATTACAATTATATATAATGGTTTAAGTTTTGCAATACAAGCGTAAAATCGTGTTGGCTACGCAAATAAAAAACGCTTCACAATAGCTGGCTGAGATTTTAGACTCGTAATAGGAAAAGTTGGTTGAAACCGATAAAACCTTGTTTTGTTAGCTAGCCGGGACGAAGAGAATACCGTGAGGAAGAGAATGGAGAGCCGGTGGGAGAAGCCAGGGAATTCGGGGGGAGGAGCCAGGGGAGGCGTGGGGAGGAGCCAGGGGAGGCGGGGGAGAAGCCAGGGGAGGCGGAGGGAGAAGCCAGGGGAGGCAGATGGAGAAGCCAGGGGAGGCAGATGGAGAAGCCAGGGGAGGCAGATGGAGAAGCCAGGGGAGGCGGGGGAGAAGCCAGGGGAGGCAGATGGAGAAGCCAGGGGAGGCGGGGGAGAAGCCAGGGGAGGCGGAGGGAGAAGCCAGGGGAGGCAGATGGAGAAGCCAGGGGAGGCGGGGGAGAAGCCAGGGGAGGCGGGGGAGAAGCCAGGGGAGGCAGATGGAGAAGCCAGGGGAGGCAGATGGAGAAGCCAGGGGAGGCGGGGGAGAAGCCAGGGGAGGCAGATGGAGAAGCCAGGGGAGGCGGGGGAGAAGCCAGGGGAGGCGGAGGGAGAAGCCAGGGGAGGCAGATGGAGAAGCCAGGGGAGGCGGGGGAGAAGCCAGGGGAGGCGGGGGAGAAGCCAGGGGAGGCAGATGGAGAAGCCAGGGGAGGCGGGGGAGAAGCCAGGGGAGGCGGGGGAGAAGCCAGGGGAGGCAGATGGAGAAGCCAGGGGAGGCGGGGGAGAAGCCAGGGGAGGCGGGGGAGAAGCCAGGGGAGGCGGGGGAGAAGCCAGGGGAGGCGGAGGGAGAAGCCAGGGGAGGCGGGGGAGAAGCCAGGGGAGGCGGGGGAGAACCCAGGGGAGGCAGCGAGTCAAGGCAATAAAGGTGACGCGAAAAGCCAGGCCAGTGAGGGAAGGCAGGGTAGGCGCTGGGTACTTGTGTTGGGAAGGCACTTCAGACGCACTTTGCCAAATCCTGAATCCATAAATCTGAGGCTGTTAGGACTCTGCAGAAAAAAATTCGCTGATTATTTGCTTTTAATCTACTCAGTGAATAGAGAGTCCAGTAAGCGGGCGCACTTTGCCATTCTGGAATTTAATTAAACTCCAACGCGTCTCAAACCCCTATAGGTCTCATTCTACCCGGTAGCTATGCGGACGGAGCTGACTACAATCGGTCAGTCCAGCTGCTCGATTCGTTTAATAGGACGTCGGACGGCGGGTCAGCGGATATTCTTGCCCGGATATTCACCATGGACTACACGTTGCGTAAGATGTCTTAACTGTCTGCATGCATCTAGTCTCTTACTATCTCCGTGTGTCTGTCCGCATGCTGTCTGTGTCTGTCTGCCTCTCCGCGTGTCTGTCCGCATGCTGTCTGTGTCTGTCTGCCTCTCCGCGTGTCTGTCCGCATGCTGTCTGTGTCTGTCTGCCTCTCACTGTGTCTGTCCGCATGCTGTCTGTGTCTGTACGCATGCTGTCTGTGTCTGTCCGCATGCTGTCTGTGTCTGTCCGCATGCTGTCTGTGTCTGTCCGCATGCTGTCTGTGTTCTGTCTGCCTCTCCGTGTGTCTGTCCGCATGCTGTCTGTGTCTGTCTGCCTCTCCGCGTGTCTGTCCGCATGCTGTCTGTGTCTGTCTGCCTCTCACCGTGCCTGTCTATCTGTACTGCATATGCTACAAATGCAATCATATTCTGTACTTGTGCAGCAATAGTAGCTACACATCATGGATCAGAAACCACACCAGTGACTTGCATAGCTTCCGGAAGGTGTTCATCAGAGCCGAAGATGCTAGCTCAGGGATTGTACACTGCTCAATAAAGAGCACTTCCGTGAGCTGCCGTGACACGGGTCTCTGGCAATTGTTCGAATCTGCTAGAAAAATTTTCCTAACCTGTCCTGTTTACTGCTAGAATACCAAAATTTTCCTTAGGTCTTCTCCTCTTACAGAAATGAACAGGCAGACTTGCTCAAACACAGCTTTAGACTGCCATCAGGTCGGGTTTCATGCCAGCGAGCGTCTCATTTCTCATGCATTTTTCATACACATGCACTTGACCAATTTGTTTAGACATGTCCTTCCTGTCAACTTCTATTTCCTCATGCATTTAGTAATCTGTTTGACCGCCTAACCGTATCTGTAGGAATCCGGTTTGTATCCATCTTAATTCTGTTTCCACTTGTGCTATGCCTAATTATGCCTACTTGTGTCCGTCATCAATTCTGTGTCTGCTTCCTCATTTCTGTGTCTGCTTCCTCATTTCTGTGTCCACTTCCTCGTTTCTGTGCCTGCTTTCTCATTTCTGTGTCTTTCTTTCTCATTTCTGTTTCCGCTTCCTCATTTCCGTGTCTGCTTCCTCATTTCTGTGTCTGCTTCCTCATTTCTGTGTCTGCTTCCTCATTTCTGTGTCCACTTCCTCGTTTCTGTGCCTGCTTTCTCATTTCTGTGTCTTTCTTTCTCATTTCTGTTTCCGCTTCCTCATTTCTGTGTCCGCTTCCTCATTTCCGTGTCTGCTTCCTCATTTCTGTGTCTGCTTCCTCATTTCTGTGTCTGCTTCCTCATTTCTGTGTCTGCTTCCTCACTTCTGTGTCTGCTTCCTCACTTCTGTGTCTGCTTCCTTATTTCTGTATCTGCTTCCTTATTTCTGTGTCTGCTTCCTCATTTCTGTTTCCGCTTCCTCATTTCTGTTTCCGCTTCCTCATTTCTGTGTCCGCTTCCTTATTTCTGTGTCTGCTTCCTCATTTCTGTGTCTGCTTCCTTATTTCTTTATCTGCTTCCTTATTTCTGTGTCTGCTTCCTTATTTCTGTGTCTGCTTCCTTATTTCTGTGTCTTTCTTTCTTCATTTCTGTGTCCGCTTCCTCATTTCTCCAAATAAAAGCTTGCATCGTCCACGCGTTGCAGCTGAAGCCTTGCGAGCGTGGCGACCGCACTTCATCATCAGCTTCCTGTCCTGCCCGCTGCCGCCTGCTACGGTGACCTCGGTTGGTGCCATCGAGATTGTGCTGGATGCAGGCGCTTGTCCAGACGCTGCCGCAGTTTCTGAGGCTGTCAACAACGGGTCTTCCGTGGTTCTGCAGGCGGCCGCCTGGCCTGCCGCTGCTGCCGAACTGCTGAGGAATTTCTCCAGCGTTGCTATAGCTCTCAGTGCGCCTCTGACTGGTGAGTGAGTTTATGAGTTCGTGGTCTCATGGGTTCATGGGTTCATGGGTTCATAATAATAACAGACGCTGACAGGTGAACCTGTAGCGCAGGTGCTGATGCAGGTGAAGACTGCACACCCTTTGCACCTGAAACACTCTCGGTAGGCACCCCACTGCCAGCTCCATTTTTTATTTTGAACCTGCATGGCGAACAGTGAATCTTCACTCACAAAGCCGCTCAGTGACAGGGTAAGATGGGCCTGCTTCAGGATCAGTTATTACCCAGCATATGCTGGTACCCAATCACATCTGGGTGGACTGAAGCAATGCGGGATTAAGTGCCTTGCTCAAGGGGCCGGGACTCGAACCCTCTACCTTCCGGTCATAAGGCAGGCGTCCTAGCCACTCCAATGGGTTCATGGGTTCATGAGTTTATGGGTTCATGGGTTCATGAGTTCATGAGTTTATGGGCTCATGGGTTCATGAGTTCATGAGTTCATGGGTTCATGGGTTCATGGGTTTATGGGTTCGTGAGTTCATGGGTTCATGAGTGAGTAAGTGGGTAAGTGATTGATTACGATTCTGAATGACATGTGTAGCTTGTTTGCTGTCAAAAAATTCTCCGTGGTATTTGGGGTTGAGCTATTTCTGGCGTGTCAGAAGGGCAAACAAAAAATAGCTTAATTAAACACGCAGAATCACAGAAAATACAAAAAAGTTGGTCGTTAAACATTGTTTCTGCAACAAAGCGACGAATGCAGTAGCCTCGCAAGGCGTTGATTTCTTGGCCAATGTTTGCTGCTGCCACACTGAAGCAGCAGGGACCATCAACAACATCTGTTAGAATTATGAGGGTGAAAATTGATTCAGGAAAGCTGATGCTGCTTCTATTCATGCTTAATCTATCCGCTCTCTACCCGCTGTGTCCCAATCAATCCATCCGCTCTCTACCCGCTGTGTACGAATCAATCCATCCGCTCCCTACCCGCTGTGTCCCAATCAATCCATCCGCTCTCTACCCGCTGTGTACGAATCAATCCATCCGCTCCCTACCCGCTGTGTCTGAATCAATCCATCCGCTCCCTACCCGCTGTGTCCCAATCAATCCATCCGCTCTCTACCCGCTGTGTCCCAATAAATCCATCCGCTCTCTACCCGCTGTGTCCCAATCAATCCATCCCCTCCCTACCCGCTGTGTACTAATCAATCCATCCGCTCCCTAACCGCTGTGTCCCAATCAATCCATCCGCTCTCTACCCGCTGTGTCCCAATCAATCCATCCGCTCTCTACCCGCTGTGTCCCAATCAATCCATCCGCTCTCTACCCGCTGTGTCCCAATCAATCCATCCGCTCTCTACCCGGTGTGTCTAAATCAGCTCTTAAATGCAACATAAATCCACCATAGTTGCCTTATTTTAAAGTGGAAAAGCCGTGCCCTCCACCGCAACGCAGCCTCATCAGGGGAGCTGCTCAGACGCGTCTCATCGGAGTGGCAGCCAAACCGGAAGCTGTCAGTTATCCCAGCGGAAACTGGTGGCCATTTTCTTAGCAGCAATGCAACGAGCAGCATATTGTCGGCAGATGCGACACTGCTGCTGGAGCGGAATCACTCCAGACTGGCCAACATCATGGAACAGGTGCGGACAAAACTTTCTGCTTTTCAAATGTAAAGAATTTTTAAAGCCAGTAAAAATCTAAAATGCCGACGGATCAGGTAACTATGTAAATTTTTTGCCTAGGATACAGATTACATCAATTCGTTCTCATTAGTCATTGATTGATCAAAAAAATGATCTTGAGATCAAATTTAAGTAAGATTTTTCCTCTTTTTTCCTAGGAATATTGATTTTCATTAAGCAGTGAAATGAAGAACAAGATTTAAAAAAATACACTATGTGTAATCATTTAATTTTTTATAAATTTGTAATGGGTTGGTATGAGAGAAACAAATTAATTAAGCATAACAGTCTTTAAGATTAGAGACACTAACCAACTGAAATAATAAATTTCTTTTAGCAATTTAAGTAAAGCAATTATGTACCCGAATCTGAGCTTGGTAATTCGTAGAATGAAGAAGTTTTGGTTAATTTTATATCGGATTAATGGCTTAGCGACAACCTTGAGGTCGGTGTTTGGAGCAAGTGAAGAAGTTAATTATTATGATGTACAGGCACACGCTCTCACAAAGATGTACATCTGCCAGGCAGTGCACATACTTTTATGTCTCGGTAAGGGGGCGGCTATATAGGCTCGCATGAATGCACAGGGCACAAAAATCTGCTAGGCCTGCACTTTAGGCCAAACATCAAATTAATGTGACTTCGGCGATGCTCCTTGCACGCCACTTGCTCCAACTGTCTTTATGAAAAAAAAGTTTCTAAGAATTTATAAAAACTTGATCTGCCGACAGGTTTGCAATGCTTCACTGGTCCTGGCCCAACCAGTGCTGCTTCAGCAGTTAATAAGCCACACTGGTAGCCGCTGCGGCTTCTGCCAGATGAGCCCTGCGAATCTCACCGACCCGTTCGCCGACTGCGGCTCGCGGCCCGGCATCTGTCAACTACTTCAGACGGATCGGCTGTCCTCAGTCGCCGGGTCGTCCGGTCTGCTGCAAACGGCCGCTGTGCTGAAGACAATCTCAGACGCGTTCAGAACCAGCAGCGGATATGGAGGAATCGATGTTGCAGTTGAGAACCTTCGCAACTCGCTTGTCGAGCGGCAGTTTGTGCACTGCCGGCGGCGCAGCTCGCCAGAGCTTCGCTATCACGGCTCGTTTAGCGTCGGCTCCGGCCTGACCATGGCGCTGCCGATGGCCACTCAGCGGCGCAGCTGGCTTGAGGGCCGACATCTGATTATAGCGCTCAAGATGGTGCGGGCACGGAGTTGGTCTGGTTATATAAATGAGGCGGGAAAGGGATTGGGGAGCTTTGAGGGGTGATTTGCATTTGGGGAGTGAGGTGTATGTTGGGAGTGAGGTGTATGTGGGGAGTGAGGTGTATGTGGGGAGTGAGGTGCATGTGGGGAGTGAGGTGTATGTGGGGAGTGAGGTCTATTTGGGGAGTGAGGTGTATGTGGGGAGTGAGGTGTATGTAGGGGTTGAGGCGTATACGAGCGTATGTGTGTGTTTGCGTTTGGTGGTTTTTACCTGCGAGGAGTAGTTACATGTGAGGCGATGAGGTGTGAAAGTATGAGGTGCATTTAGCAGTGACGCAAGTATTGTGAATTTCAATTGCAGAAGTCACAAATTAGGAAATACAACTCAAGAATATTGGAGAGGAGGAAAAATATGCTCATGATTTGGAAATTGATGCGTGACTCTTAAATTTTTACCCAGTAACGCAACTTACTAAGAATATCAAATCAAATTGCTGATGGATATAATATGGCTTTCCCAATTTTCAGAGTGCCAATCCTTATTTCAAATTTTGTCACCGTTATTCACTGACAGGTTGCTCCATTCTCCTTCGCTGGCTCCGTTACCGCAAACGGTTTTGAGGTGAATGTTACCGGCCTGTCCATTGACATGCTGGACGAAATTGCCAAGCGCTTGAAATTTACGTGAGTTTTACGCCACACCCAAAGAAATTGTTGATAATTTTAACCGAGAAAAAAATAATGCGTTTAAATTTTAAAATTTTGTAACATGAAAGAACAGTAGGAGTAGGGAGGGTTAGTTGAAGGGGGAAGCTTAGGAGGAGTGAGGTTGGCGGAGGAGTGAGGTTGGCGGAGGAGTGAGGTTGGCGGAGGAGTGAGGTTGGCTGGAGGAGTGAGTTGGGCAGAAGAGTATGGTTGGCGAAGGAGTGAGGTGGGCGGAGGAGTGAGATTGGCGGAGGAGTGAGGTTTGCGGAGGAGTGAGGTGGTCGGAGGAGTGAGGTTAGCGGAGGAGTAAGTTGGGCAGAAGAGTATGGTTGGCGAAGGAGTGAGGTGGGTGGAGGAGTGAGGTGGGCGGAGGAGTGAGGTGGTCGGAGGAGTGAGGTTGGCGGAGGATTGAGGTGGGCAGAAGAGTATGGTTGGCAAAGAAGTGATGTTGGTGGTGGAATAGTGATTTTAGAAAAGTGGATTATTGGATTAGTGGGGTGTACGCAACGAATCTTTACTATAATCGTTTAAAAAATTTTTGACTTCAAATATCTGCCCGGCCGTAGATATAGCCTCCGTCAACCAGCCGACGGGCTCTGGGGTGGTGTCTACCCCAACGGCACCTGGAACGGCATGATCAAGGAGATTCTAGATGGGGTAGGTTTAATTGCTAGATCGTTTGTTAACGATAGGGCCCGTTCATAATAACATTTCATTCAATCGTAGAAAATTGACTTCGCCATCGGGCCGTTCACCATGACGGCAATCAGAGAGACGGTGATTGACTTCTCAGTCGCCTACATGGAGGACGGCAATTCCATCCTGATCAAGAAGCCGGGTAACTAGTTCTTCTTGAACTATGTATTCTAAATTATAGTCCACATTATAGTCGCTAGATCAAAGATCGAAGATCTAAAATTGAAGCTGCTCATTCTATCGGTTTACCGAATTTGGTCTCTAGAATAGGAGGGTACCTAAGTCAATGCCTTTGTAGCACTTGCTCCACTTCTTGTTCGGTTGCATCTAGCCATGATACTTAATTTATTAAGATCCTATAGGGATCTGTAGGTGATAAATTATACATAAGGTTATGAGCCACGACATCTCAAATGATCCTCAACGCAGGCCAGGAGAATCCCATGTTCCGAGTTCTGTCGCCCTTCTCCCTGCACAGCTGGCTGGCAATTTTGGGATCAGTATTCGCCGCCGCCCTGTGCATGTTCCTCTGCTCCTACTTGTCCCCATTCTCCGCCTGGAATATGAATCTGCCGGAGAAGATTTCGGATGAGGTGTCGATCAAGGAGAACTTCTGGTCAGCGGTTGGCTCGCTGCTGCAGCAAGGTGCGAAATAAATTTTTATTAGCTCTTTCAGTCACATTAAAAGCTTTATTTACAATAAAATAAAGTTTACGAAGCCCCTAAGTCATTGGCTTCTGCCCGGGAACCCCAATCGTTTCTTACCCTGATTCCTCGATCACCAACCTGACTCCTTACTTACCCACCTCACTCCATACCCAAATTATTTTCCTTACTAAACCCCCCAATCTAACTCACCCACCTCACTCCGCACCCAATCCATTCCTTACTAACCCGCCCGATTCTAACTCACCCACCTCACTCCGCACCCAATCCATTCCTTACTAACCCGCCCGATTCTAACTCACCCACCTCACTCCGCACCCAATCCATTCCTTACTAAACCCCCCAATCTAACTCACCCACCTCACTCCGCACCCAAACCATTCCTTACTAACCCACATGATTCTAACTCACCCACCTCACTCTGTACCTACGTCAAACTTTTAGGCCAGGACTTCTACCCAGTTGCCTCGTCCTCCCGTTTCGTCTTGGGATTCTGGTGGATAGTCACGGTGGTGATGATGGCCTATTATACGGCCGACATGATCGGCTACCTCACGCTGAACATCCCGGCGGCAACGGTGAAGAATCTGGAGGAGCTGGCCAGTCAGTCGGCCATTATGCCGGTGGTGAAGTCTGGCACCAATGTACAGACTCTGTTCCAGGTTGGGATGCTGCTTGCTTTAACTGTGTAAACTTGACAATAAAAAATCTAAGCATAGTCATTGCCATACAATTTCGCACATACATCTTGTCAATTCCCAATGCTAGACTTCTGCTGCGGGCAGCACTTATTCAAAGATCTACTCTCTAATGGCCAATATGCCCTTCATCACTGAGACCTACGAGGGCATCAATCTGGTTGCTAACGGCACCCAGCAATACGCTTACATCTCAGACCGGACCCAGCTGCGCTACATTGGCCTGACCAACTGCGACCTGATGCTGCTGAGCGACATTTTCAATGTGGCCACATTCGGCTGGCCGCTACCTAAGGGTGCCGTTTACAAGGCCGACATTGACCGGGAGTGAGTGAAGCAACTAAATGTTAAATATCCTACGCAAATTAACATCGTGGCTTCTCTGACTTGTGATCCCAGATTTCAATATCGAAATTCTGGACCTCTGATTCCGGCTTCGTGAAAAGGAGAAAAATCGAGAAAAGGATCCCCATCTCTGATCCCAGCTTCCAGCATCGAGGATCCCCATCTCTGATCCCAGCTTCCAGTATCGAGGATCCCCATCTCTGATCCCAGCTTCCAGTATCGAGGATCCCCATCTCTGATCCCAGCTTCCAGCATCGAGGATCCTCATCTCTGATCCCCGCTTCCAGCATCGAGGATCCCGATCTCCGATCCCAGCTTCCAGCATCGAGCTAGGATCCCCATCTCTGATCCTAGCTTCCAGCATCGAGGATCCCCATCTCTGATGCCAGCTTTCAGTATCGAGGATCCCCATCTTTGATCCCAGCTTCCAGCATCGCGGATCCCCATCTCTGATCCCAGCTTCCAGCATCGAGGATCCCCATCTCTGATCCCAGCTTTCAGTATCGAGGATCCCCATCTTTGATCCCAGCTTCCAGCATCGCGGATCCCCATCTCTGATCCCAGCTTCCAGCATCGAGGATCCCGATCTCTGATCCCAGCTTCCAGCATCGAGGATCCCGATCTCCGATCCCAGCTTCCAGCATCGAGCTAGGATCCCCATCTCTGATGCCAGCTTCCAGTATCGAGGATCCCCATCTTTGATCCCAGCTTCCAGCATCGAGGATCCTCATCTCTGATCCCCGCTTCCAGCATCGAGGATCCCCATCTTTGATCCCAGCTTCCAGCATCGAGGATCCCCATCTTTGATCCCAGCTTCCAGCATCGAGGATCCTCATCTCTGATCCCCGCTTCCAGCATCGAGGATCCCCATCTTTGATCCCAGCTTCCAGCATCGAGGATCCCCATCTCTGATCCCAGCTTTCAGTATCGAGGATCCCCATCTTTGATCCCAGCTTCCAGCATCGCGGATCCCCATCTCTGATCCCAGCTTCCAGCATCGAGGATCCCGATCTCTGATCCCAGCTTCCAGCATCGAGGATCCCGATCTCCGATCCCAGCTTCCAGCATCGAGCTAGGATCCCCATCTCTGATCCTAGCTTCCAGCATCGAGGATCCCGATCTCTGATCCCGGCTTCCAGCATAAAAAACTGAGGACTATAACCCAGGCTGCCAATAACGAAATTCCTTATCCCTAATCGCGCTTTGCCAGAATCCGCCGAATGATAGACTCCGGCCTGATATCCCGCTGGATCCAGAAGTGGTGGCGAGCTGAGAACATCTGCAGCCAGGACAGCTCCCTATCCGACACCAAGCCAATCGGCATCGAAGAGTCCAGCGGCGGGTTCATCATAGCGGCGGGCTTCTATGGCTGCGGTCTGCTGCTGCTGCTGCTCGAGTACGTCAGCAACGCGGTTTCTAAACGATGCAAATCAAACAGCCAGCCATGCCGAGAAGAGTCCTATAGAGTGGACAAGGATCTCTACTAAAACTGTCTGGGCTCTATGAGAAAATAGCTAAATGCCTACAATACCATTCATATCTCGCTAATGGAACGCTTGCAATTTTTAGAAAACGTGTCCATAAAGTAGCTATACTGTAGGCCTTGCCTCTCGTAGAAATTTTTGTCCATGCTGGGTTTTTTGTGCCGTAATTATGCTGGCCATGAATTTTTTGGCATAATGCCATATTATGCCATTTGGCATAAAATAAAAATCGAAACAATTTTGGGCACTTTTCAAATTTTAATAATTGGTTAAATGAATATTATCACACTGAAACGAGGAGATTCTGCCATAGATATTCTCTGAGTCTCAGTGTGATAATAAAATGTATCTCACGCAAACAGGGAGCGGAGAATATTTAGGCGCGCGGAGAATAAATTCTCTCATATTATCCGCACAAATGTATTGTCTATGGCCGCGGAGATTACTTACTGAGAATCTCCGCTTGCAAGGCATTAGCAAGATAGACAAGGGGTACGGGTTAAGTGAGATACATGGCATAATAAAATTTGCTTCATTATGCCATTTGGCATAAATTGTCCAGCAAAAAACCCCAGTGTCCATGAATATTCTTAAGTTAGAAGTTGTTTTCTTTGTCATTCAGGGACCAACAAGAGCCCATTTTGTAGTGAAGTAACCCTTGATTTTGACTACCCACCCTAATACTAAATATTTGTAGTATTTAGGTCGTTTTTTTACTTAAGGCATACATAATCTTTTTAAAATAGGCGGAGCAAATGTACATTAATGCCGATAGATGAATGGAATGTACATAGCTGAAAGGGATAGAGGAAGTGTACTTTCTCTAAACTATCTTTATAAAGTGCAAAGAATGTACTTTCATAATGTACCTGCAGAATTTCGACCTATAGGGTCAAAGAGCTATGACACCACTATTAATTACTGAGCACTTTTTCCTTGACACGAAGCCTGTTTTTCAGTTTCAGCTACCAAGCTCATTATGCAATCAAGCATTAATTCGCTAGATTTTTCAATATGGCATAAACAAAAAAATTATGTCATCGATAAAAGTGATTTTTTAGCGAATTTATGCATGAAAATTTGATCAGTGATTTTCGCTACCGCATTCTGCGAGTATTTGCACTTATTCTTGCCACTGTCTCTGAATTCACTAAGCAAAATAGTCGGTTAATTAAAAAATGCACACATTTTTAACATACAGTTACTGCTCAAAGAATTGGATAGTTTGCTGAAAACTACTCGATCGGAACATCCCAATGCTTTCCTTTGATGCCTTCCTCTAGTTCCCGGAAATTGATTAAATTTGCTGACAGATGCGCGTTGCAGTAACAAGACCGAGTTACCTGTTACTATCCATATGCAGTTGACTAAAAGCAGACAAAAGCAATGCATAATATATATCCTTGATAAATAATGTTAACAAACCGAATCAACAAGAGCTTCGCTGCATCATAAAATTACGTTTTTTTCTGTATCCAACAAAAAGCACATCGACCGTAAGTTATCGACGAGTGTATTTCTCAAAGGCCAGACAACTGACAGCAAACAAGCGAGCATCAGTGAGGACTAACTGTCAAGCTAAATAACGGCATCGTCACTCCTGCTGCTCATCGGCGCGCAGCTTCGAGCTGCCGTTCACAAGACGGACGCCCAGCTGGGCGGCCCGCTCAACAATGCCTTTGCGCTTCTTGGAGCTGACCGTGTGGGCTATAACGCCGGCGTAGCGCCTGTTCTCCATCAGCAGCATCTCCAGCTCCCTGGCGTTGTGCACCAGCACGTGACGGAAGCCGTCCCTGTGCACGTGCTTGGTGCGCTTGTCGGATCCGAAACCAATCTGCGGCATCACCGATTGGCCTTTGAATTTGCGGCGCATCCGGTTGTCGATGCCTTTCGGCCGGCGCCAGCTCGGCTTGACGCGATGGTAACGGTCGCTATGGTGACGCTGGATGTGCTTGTTGCGCTTCTTCACGCACTCCAGCCGGCGCAGCGGCTTAATAGCCTGGACTCGCTTGGCCGCCATTGGCTGTAATTTTTTCAAGGGGATCCATGGATTTCAGCAGCACCAGAAGTTCATATCAATAAATTCATCAGACCTACTCAGTATAAAAGACAGAAGCTTTTCCTATCCAGAATAAATCTTTTTTGCAGTAGATATTAAGTTTAAAGGTTTATAATTGAATACAACATTTTTTCATGTAAGAAAATATTAAAATAACATATTAAAGGGTAGGAAAGTGATCTGTTAAACCATCTACACAGCTTTTATAATCTAAAAAAGTTTAATTGACACAAATATGGATATAGGTACAATACACACTTCCTTAGTAGCAAAACATTTAGTTTAGGCACTAAGCTTGCTTTTTTTACTTTTGGGCTTTTGGTATTGGGCTAGTTTCTAAAACAAAATAAGTAAGGAATTAAAAAATTGTAGACCAATTAGTAATCATTGAACAAAAACTAAAAAACTATCAAAAAAAAATATTCCATGATTTTTTTTAATTTTATGACTTTTAAATCTTTTGTTTATAAAGCTATGAGAGATATAAATAACAATAGAGATTAGTGCAACTTAGTTTTAGCAAAATTTGTAACTTATCTTCCTAATTTTGAAAAATTTTGCAAATTACCCCCCATTTTGTGACTTACATTATCAATTTTGCAATTTATATCACTGTTTTTTGAAACTTACTTTGCTGGTTTTGCAACCTGCCTTGGCTGGCAGTCATTTTACCCATCCAGTTTGGATGGGTTGGATAGGTATTGGACATGTATGACTTGAACAATTAATAATTAAAAATTAAAATTTGACGAATTGATTATCAAAATTTAATGTGGAATAATTATAATCCTCCTAAAATAAGCTAATAATTTTCTATTCAATAGTATTGATGCAATCTATCCAACAATTTTTATAATAATATAAAAATGAATTAAAAATAAAAATATAGAATGAATTAATATATATTAGTGCAATTACCTATGAAAAAGCCTAGATAATAAATGCATAATTTTATTTTATTTAAGAGTTTTAGGAACAAAAATAATAGCTTCGTAAAAAGACCAATTGTTGGATAGATTAAATCAATACTACTGAATAGAAAATGCTTAGCTTATTTTAGGAGGATTATAATTATTCCATATCTAAAGGTTCATTTAGCACATCAAGATCAATTATATATTGCATTTTTAAAGAAGCAAAACAAAAAAGAGCAGCTAAAAAACCATAGGTGCACAACTTGAAAAATTTGGTCAGCCGGTGCAACTTAGTAAAAAAAAATTGTAATTTACTTTGGGTCAAAGTTGAAGGACCAAAAAAAGTTCCTGTGAAACACTTTTTCCCTAATCTTCCCAATTCTTCTTTATTTTGCCCCTTACCCCTTAATTTTTGCAACTTACCCCCTTGTTTTTGTGACTTACCCCCTCATTTTTGCAACTTACCCCCTAGTTTTTGTGACTTACCCTCCGTTTTTTCACCTATTTTGTGACTTATATTGCCAATTTTGCAACTTACATTGGCAATTTTGCAACTTACCTTGGTCAGCCATCATATCAGTTGGCCGGATTGGCCAACTGTTGTTCACATATAAAAAACAATATTTCTTATAGAAAGAATATATATTGCTTAAAATAAGGATTTTTAACAATTAACAATTTTTAATTTTAAAAAATTATTCATTATCTAATTGTTAGAATACAGAATTATGACATGAGATACCATAGTTCGGAAGATCCTAGATATATGCTGGATTCTACATTCCAAAATTTTTTTGTATACACCAGTGTATGCTAAAAATTTTGTGCTATAGGGATGCTATAGCATCTTGACTTTGAGAATTGCATCGTGAAATTTGATATAGGATGCAATTTTATATCCTGATTTTTTATTCTTCCTAATAAAAGACCTCTTAAGGGAGACTTTTAAAAAAATTGCATCCCAAACCCTGAAATTGCATCCTAAAATTAAGAACATGATGCGATTTTGTATCCTGTGCCCAGCAAAAAATAAACCCAGTTCAATATGATTTTTTACAACTTTATATTTAGCTTCTATCAAGATTTTTCCCAGTGTTTGTAAAGCATTACATAACTTATTGTAGTATTTTAAATACTTAATTATACCAAGTAGGCTTATAAGGTCAAACTTGTAAATTAACAAGTGTTTTTATTTACTATTGTCCTATTAGTATTACATGACATAGAATAGGGTAAAAAGTTAGTAGCTAGCTATAGTTAAAAGAAAATATTTTATAGGAGCCTATGTCAGAGTAGGCCCTGGCCTACTAACTAAGATAGATTTGTATCGTTGCAGCAGCTAAACACATAGCCATCACGCCACTTGGCCAATTCCAAGCTCTTGTGCTTGGTTTGGAGTAGACGTAAAATTGAATTTTCAATTAAGTTACAAACTTGTTTTTTTTCTTTTCCTCTGATATTATTTTATTTAATTAAAATTAGAGTTCGACAATAGTGAAATAAGGGCTTTTAGTCGCTGTTTACAAATTTGCTTGATTTTTTGTTTATATATATGCAATGTTGTATTGATATAGATTTTTTGATTTGATAGATTTTAGGAACAATAAAATTAATGCTTCCCGATCCATTCAGTGGTTCTTGTCATATTCAGAGGGTGAAACCTTACTACGGGTAATGAGACTGTCAGACTGTTAGTTCAATCATCTAGATATAATTTTTTCCTTGCTATTGCAAAGATTCATTTTTAGTATCGTAGTATTATCCGGATCAATATGATTATGAATAAAAATACATTGATATTTTTGACTTTTGCTGTAGCTATTGGATTTTTGCGGACAGGTTTTTGTCAAAATGTGCAGCAAAAAGTTTTGCTTTCGTCTGTAAACGCTATTACACTTCGTGAAGGAAAGTTTACGACAGGTCGACGGCTTGCTCCAGTTCCACAGCTACGTTGTGTGCCTGGTGCAGCACCTTGTGAATTTCTTCCTACAGTTGTTCAGTGTTACAACAAAGGATCAGATGGATTTAATATCCAGTGGAGGTGCGAGGCACAGATGTCAAAGCGCGTTATGTTCGATACTATTCAGGTAATTCATTAATTTAATTTTCAGTAAGAAAGCCTAATCTATGCTTTAGCTGCTTTTTTGACACTAAAAAACTCCTTTCAGGGGATTCGGGAACTTTAATCTACTAAATCCCTTTGGATCTATGATTGCTCTATATTAGCTTGTATCATTAATATTAATCAATGACAAATTCATAAAGGCATTATTCTCCTAAGTACTGCAATTTTTCTTCAAATATTATTTTGATTGAACTTCCTAAATATTTAAAAAGGCATTATTATGATTAAAGAAGTTTATTAATTCATAAAAAAAGTATTGAGTATTTTGATTTCATGTTGATATAATAATAATGTGGCTGAATTTTTGGTTGCATTTTTAAATCATAATTTGAATTTCTTGTTTCTTAGTTGCTTAAAATATCCATGAGTCCTAGTTTGATACATATTAAATTTTAGATTAATTGTGGACATTTGAAATTAAAAAAATTCTTCACAATTGATTATTAAGTTTCAAAAATAAACAAATCGATGTAAATAATAAATTATATGCACTGTTTTCACAGTGTTTTCTGGTAAGAGTAAAGTTTATCTTTAAATTTTTCCAAACCTAGCTAAGTAGCACACAAAAATCCAATGCTTATAAGGTTTTAAGAGGATTAATTGGGTTTATAATTTTCCTATAATTGAAAAGTCTAGGACTATGACAACTATATTAATCCTCAGGTGAGTTGCGAAGGCTACGATCATGCTGCCGATCCCTACATCCTCACTGGCTCGTGCGGCCTCAGCTACTCGCTCAGGCCGTCTGGCAGACGTCGCCATCATCGCAATCATGGCATCCACAAATCCGGCCACTTGTTCCGCCGGGTACACGTTGTGAACCCAATGGTAAGCGCCTTGACTGGCCTGCTAGCCTTCCTGGTTGTGGTTGCCATGCTAGCGCTGGTTTTCAAGCTGTTCCGCTCGAGGCGGCACCGCTACCACCGGGTGTACACCGCCGAGGAGGGACCGCCGGCGCCGCCTCCTCCGGCCTACGGTCATCATCATGGCGGCGGGAAGCGGGCCAGGCTTCTGGACTGGTGAGTCAGATTTAAATCACAGTTAAAATAAGCTAAAATAAGTCCATTTGCGCAACTTAATGTACTCTGGGACAGTTAGTTATGGTACATTTTGTTTACTTATGTGTACTTGATTATTTTATGCAAAAAATAAGTACCCTCAGCTTTCGACAAGGGCAAAAATTGTCGCCTGTAGTTGGGACTCGAACCTAGGACGTTCCGGTCATGAGCTAGCTTGTAAGCTGCGCGGCACATCTGAGGGCTGTGTACAGCTGTTCAGTCCTGACAGGCTCAGCAGCCACTCGAAAATTTTCCCAGCTCAAACTGGTACTCGATCTCATCTGGGTGGAAGCTGAAGCAATGCGGGATTAAGTGCGTTTGCTCAGGGGGCACCAATTGTCTCCTAGAGCTGGGGCTCGAACCAACGACCTTCCGGTCGTAAGGCAGGCACCCTAGCCACTAGGTTGCATACTTTACTAATTATCTTGTATTTTGCTACTTAAAGTAGTCACGACGAAATTTAAGTAAAAAACACGCACCATTTTAAAAGGCGCCGCCGTGGGCGGCATGGCCGGCTACATGATGGGCTCGACGGCGTCGCACCATTTCGGCGGCCACTCGGCGCCCTGCGAAGTGGCCTACGAGTCCGACTACGTCGTTGGCGACGGCGGCAGCGGCGCCTTCTCCGACGATGAAATCGGCTCGGCTGTTGGTTTTGGTTCCGGTTGGAATCGCTGAATGACCGATGCTTTGCTACGCATTCCAGTTTTTATTATTTTCTGTGTTTTTTTCTCGTCCACACTTGATCCTTTTCAAGGTTTGTCCCTGTCCCTGTCTGCTGTTTTTTTCTCACCAAATTGCGCTTAATTGTCTGTTTTTTCCTTCATTTATAGCATAACCTTGACAGCTAGGAAAACTTCTCTCTTTTGAATAAAATTTATGTCGCTTTACTAACCCCGATTTTACCATGAAACTAAACAATTGAAAAATTAAAGATCAGCTAAAAATTTTACCCCCTTTAAAAGCAATGGCGATGTAAGTGCAAGATTTTTTAAGCGTTTTAGATTTTTACTAGAACAAGCGCAACATGCGCAACTATTGTAATCACCCGACCGTTTCTAGTTACACACACTGGTAAGTCGCTATTGGACAACATAGTTATCACGTGACAACAACCAATAGCGACTTACATGTGTGTATTGCCAAGTTCCTAAGGTTGCGCCCATACATGAGAACAATGTTTTTTAAGGTATTCTAAAATTCAAGTTAAGATCAATGTTTTACTGTTTAATACAGTAATATTCACTTACTTTTTGTGTAAAATGGTTTCATTTTTATTATTTTAATAGTTTTGTAAAAGCCATTGTAAATTAAAAAAAAACAACCAAGAAGTAATAACATAGGTAGATATAAAAGATCATTGCTTTATGGTAATTTAAGCGAACAAACTGACCAACTGAACAGTTGAGCTTCTTCAGCGCGACAATGTTTTTCAATGTTAAAACTTTAACTCTCATTATTTACACTTTCATTTGTGGGTTATAAGATTTTATTCTGAGTGCATTACTCTTTTATTCCAAATGCAAGACTGGATGCTTTAAAAAACGGTAATATAATGATTATAATGTTTAATTAAAAAAATTATAATATTACCGAAAATTTTCTTAATTAAAGCATCCAGCTTGGTCCATTTTTTCTTTTGTGCTTTTTGCGAAAGTAGTATATTTAAAGAGCAATTACTATTTATCTGTTTTTATAGGGCAACATATCTACGCCCTAATTTCTGAAGCACAAGAAAATCAATGCTTTCAGTAAGACAAGTTTATTGAAAAAAAATTAAATAAAAAGACCATCTATAGATCTTTCAGTAGCGGATACTGATCAAACTATTTTATGAAATCTAAGGGCTCTAAATCAGTTTTCACTGTACTTTTTTATCTTCTAATACGCTCTATTTTTAGAGCAGGTAAACAAAGTTTAACACACAAGATTAAAAAAATAATCTGGTTAAAAATCTATTGCAAAATATGTCAACACAAATAGCTGATAATAATTACGTACGCATTACTAAACATCTAAAGTCTCAGTAAAAGTACATAATAACTATACGAATAATTATGATAAGCATTTGCTCAACAAAATTAATTAAAAGAATACACTGAAAATCAAAGTAAGTGTATATAAGCTCAGCCCAGTACTGAAAAAATTAGTAAATATAAAGCAAAGTGGCAAGCAAATTTGTGTTGCAAATTGCTTATAGAGACTCACAAGAAAAGCCAGCGACCCCCCATAATAGTTGAGTGTGCTCTCTGACCCATAACTTCGTAATATTTAAAAGCAAAAGTTTTTTAAAGATGGCCAGATAAAGGCAAATTAATTCAGACAGACGGAACTTAATGCGAGCAGTAAAACTTAAACCCCATAGTAAAAATTAACAAATTTAGTTTTCTTTTGTGACGCAATAATGGCTAAGATACAATGAATAAATCTATATAATCACAGAAAAAAGCTCAGGGTGTCAGTTTCGCATATAGTTAAGCAAATAATACAACAATGAAAGCAGAAAAATCAAATGCGACACAATACATTATCACATTGCATTGAACACAGCAAATTAATAGAAAGTTGTTTGCATTAATCTAAATAATACTACCTCAATACACTAAGTTAAAATTTTTTTCGCAGGAATGCACGCAAATAATTTTACAAAATAAAGCTTTTCATTAGTAAGATCAGAAGATCAGAGTGACAAGAACAGGTTGATCAGAGTGATTATAACGAGTTGATCAGAGTGATAAGAACAGGTTGATCATAGTGACAAGAACATGTTGATCAGAGTGACAAGAACATGTTGATCAGAGTGAAAAAAAACAGGTTGATCAGAGTGACAAGAACATGTTGATCAGAGTGAAAAAAAACAGGTTGATCAGAGTGACAAGAACATGTTGATCAGAGTGAAAAAACTGGTTGATCAGAGTGACAAGAACGGGTTGATCAGAATGACAAGAACAGGTTGATCAGAGTGACAAGAACACGTTTATCAGAGTGACAAGAATAAGTTGATTAGAGTGACAAGAACATTTTTATCGGAGTGACAAGAACGGGTTGATCAGAGTGACAAGAACATGTTGATCAGAGTGACAAGAACATGTTGATCAGTGTGACAAGAACGAGTTGATCAGAGTGACAAGAACATGTTGATCAGAGTGACAAGAACATGTTGATCAGAGTGACAAGAACGGGTTGATCAGAGTGACAAGAACAGGTTGATCAGAGTGACAAGAACAGGTTGATCAGAGTGACAAGAACGGGTTGATCAGAGTGACAAGAACGAGTTGATCAGAGTGACAAGAACAAGACCGGGGAGATCAGAGAGAAAAAATCAGCAGAGATCAGACAAGAACACGTCAAGAAGCCAGTGTAAGAAGAAAAGCGCTGAACATGGAGGATTCAGACAGCCAGGCCCCTACATGGAGGGCGCCACGCCCAGACAGACCCCGTGACCGCTTTTGCCGCAGTTCATTGGCTCCCGCTCGGTCCAGGTGTCGGTTCGGGGACAATAGACCTCAACGGAGGCCACGAATTCGTAGCCGTCGTAGCCGCCGAACACCCAGACGCAGTCGTTGACGGCGACAGCCGCTAGGGCGCTGCGGGGGCGCAGCATCGGCGCACAAGCCTGCCACTGGTTGGCCTCAGTGTCCAAGCGTTCCACTGTGCGCAACTGCTGCCGAGAATCGTAGCCGCCAATTGCGTAGATGTACTTGCCAACGGCGACGACTCCGGCGCCGCTGCGCGGCTGAGTCATCGGCGCCGCCTGCTCCCAGCGATCGTCCTCCGGCCAGTAGCGTTCAACTGAGCTGAGCCGCTGGCAGCCGTCGAAGCCGCCAACAGCGTAGAGGAGCCGGTCGACAACGGCCACGCCGAGACCGATGCGAGCCTGGCGCATCGGAGCGATCGGCAGCCACTGGTCCGAGTCCGGGTCGTATCTGAGGCGTGGGTAGGCCGGGGCTAGTAATGTATTAATGCGTTAAGCCGCCTGCGGCACATCAAACATCTACTATTATAAGGACCTGACATTGAGGCTTAGAATCTGAGGATCTATAGAACAGGATATATAAGCAATATCTAAGCATCTGACATTCAGGATTTTATATGAGAGGATCTGGGATTTAGGGTATCATGACACGATCTGGGATTGAAGCGGTATCTGAGGATCTGGGAGTGGAGCGGTATCGTATCTGAGGATCTGGGTGGGATTGGAGCGGTATCTGAGGATCTGGGCTTAGAGCGGTATCTGAGGATCTGGGACTGGAGCGGTATCTGGGGATCTGGGCTTAGAGCGGTATCTGAGGATCAGGGATTACAGCGGTATCTGAGGATCCGGGAGTGGAGCGGTATCTGAGGATATGGGATTGGAGCAGTATCTGAAGATATGGGATTGGAGCGGTATCTGAGGATCTGAGATTCAGGGTGAATATAAGAGGATCTGGAATTCAGGGTGAATATGAGAGGATCTGGAAATCAGGGTGAATATGAGAGGATCTGGAAATCAGGGTGAATATGAGAGCATCAGGGATTCAGGGTGAATATAAGAGGATCTGGAATTCAGGGTGAATATGGGAGGATCTGGAATTCAGGGTGAATATGAGAGGATCTGGAATTCAGGGTGAATATGAGAGGATCAGGGATTGGAGCGGTATTTGAGGATCTGAGATTAGAGCGGTATCTGAGGATCTGAGATTAGAGCGTTATCTGAGGATCTGGGATTGGAGCGGTATCTGAGGATCAAGGATTGGAGCGGTATCTGAGGATCTGGGATTGGAGCGGTATCTGAGGATCTGGGAGTGGAGCGGTATCTGAGGATCTGGGATTGGAGCGGTATCTGAGGATCTGGGAGTGGAGCGGTATCTGAGGATCTGGGATTGGAGCGGTATCTGAGGATCTGGGAGTGGAGCGGTATCTGAGGATCTGGGAGTGGAGCGGTATCTGAGGATCTGGGACTGGAGCGGTATCTGGGGATCTGGGCTTAGAGCGGTATCTGAGGATCAGGGATTACAGCGGTATCTGAGGATCCGGGAGTGGAGCGGTATCTGAGGATATGGGATTGGAGCAGTATCTGAAGATATGGGATTGGAGCGGTATCTGAGGATCTGAGATTCAGGGTGAATATAAGAGGATCTGGAATTCAGGGTGAATATGAGAGGATCTGGAAATCAGGGTGAATATGAGAGGATCTGGAAATCAGGGTGAATATGAGAGCATCAGGGATTCAGGGTGAATATAAGAGGATCTGGAATTCAGGGTGAATATGGGAGGATCTGGAATTCAGGGTGAATATGAGAGGATCTGGAATTCAGGGTGAATATGAGAGGATCAGGGATTGGAGCGGTATGTGAGGATCTGAGATTAGAGCGGTATCTGAGGATCTGAGATTAGAGCGTTATCTGAGGATCTGGGATTGGAGCGGTATCTGAGGATCAAGGATTGGAGCGGTATCTGAGGATCTGGGAGTGGAGCGGTATCTGAGGATCTGGGATTGGAGCGGTATCTGAGGATCTGGGAGTGGAGCGGTATCTGAGGATCTGGGATTGGAGCGGTATCTGAGGATCTGGGAGTGGAGCGGTATCTGAGGATCTGGGAGTGGAGCGGTATCTGAGGATCTGGGATTGGAGCGGTATCTGAGGATCAGGGATTGGAGCGGTATCTGAGGATCTGGGATTTAATTGGTATCTGAGGATCTGGGATTTAAGCGGTATCTGAGGATCTGGGATTTAAGCGGTATCTGAGGATCTGGGATTGGAGAGGTATCTGAGGATCTGGGATTGGAGAGGTATTTGAGGATCTGAGATTGGAGAGGTATCGTATCTGAGGATCTGGGATTGGAGAGGTATTTGAGGATCTGAGATTGGAGAGGTATCGTATCTGAGGATCTGGGTGGGATTGGAGCGGTATCTGAGGATCTGGGATTTAAGCGGTATCTGAGGATCTGGGATTTAAGCGGTATCTGAGGATCTGGGATTGGAGAGGTATCTGAGGATCTGGGATTGGAGAGGTATTTGAGGATCTGAGATTGGAGAGGTATCGTATCTGAGGATCTGGGTGGGATTGGAGCGGTATCTGAGGATCTGGGATTTAAGCGGTATCTGAGGATCTGGGATTTAAGCGGTATCTGAGGATCTGGGATTGGAGAGGTACCTGAGGATCTGGGATTGGAGAGGTATTTGAGGATCTGAGATTGGAGAGGTATCGTATCTGAGGATCTGGGTGGGATTGGAGCGGTATCTGAGGATCTGGGATTGGAGAGGTATCTGAGGATCTGGGATTGGAGAGGTATTTGAGGATCTGAGATTGGAGAGGTATCGTATCTGAGGATCTGGGTGGGATTGGAGCGGTATCTGAGGATCTGGGATGGGAGAGGTATTTGAGGATCTGGGATTGGAGAGGTATTTGAGGATCTGAGATTGGAGAGGTATCGTATCTGAGGATCTGGGTGGGATTGGAGCGGTATCTGAGGATCTGGGATTGGAGAGGTATCTGAGGATCTGGGATTGGAGAGGTATTTGAGGATCTGAGATTGGAGAGGTATCGTATCTGAGGATCTGGGTGGGATTGGAGCGGTATCTGAGGATCTGGGATGGGAGCGGTATCTGAGGATCTGGGATGGGAGCGGTATCTGAGGATTTGGGATTGGAGCGGTATCTGAGGATCTGGGATTGGAGCAGTATCTGAGGATCTGGGATGGGAGCGGTATCTGAGGATCTGGGGATCAGGAACTCGCGCTGCTATCTTAGGATGTCATCAAACATTCTGATGGCGCACACAGGTGGCCAATGCAGGCATTCTAAAAGAGAAATTCCCTGACCCTCCAAGAAAAATTACCTCTCGGCGCTGCAGTGCGACTGCGACTGCGAGGCGCCGCCAACCGCGTAGATTTTGTCGTCGATGACGCCGACGGCCACCCGATTGCGCGATACGGACATCGGCGCGCACCGATGCCAGCGCGACTGGTTCGGCCCGCTGGCAGCAGACGCTGGATCGAACACTTCCAGACAGGCGGCGTCGGAATTGCCGCACTCGTGATTGTTCCTACCGCCAACAAGGTAGACGCAGCCGCGGACGGACACGGCGGCCAGGCCGGAGCGGGGATTTGCGAGGTCGGGCAGCCGCTCCCAGCGCATCGTGTCCAGACTGAAGCACTCGAAGGTGCGCAACGAGTAGCGATAATACCCGCCAGCGGCGTAGATCACCGAGTTCAGCGGCGACTGACGCCTGTTCGGGTCAACCCGACGATGCGACAACAGGCTGGCGTGCGCCGCGGCGAGAATCTCGCGAGCCCGAGGCTGTTCGCGTAGCAATGCGCAGTTGCGCAATTGGCGATCGATAAAGTCGGGCGACAGGGCGTGACAGCGCACCAGGGGTAGCAGATCCGGGAGGAGCGGCGACCTGCAAATAGAGAAACTTGACTTGAATTCAATGCGTTTATGTTGCTCGGCGGTCAACCTAGCGCGGTTTCGTGTGCAGGGTCGCATTAGGGCAACCCCCCCCCCCCCCTAAAGCATAAAGTGTGTTCAGTGCTGGAACTACCGGTTGTACACCCTATGTGAGTGCGTGGCTGGGTGTTTTCTGCTGCATACCGTATTTAGCGTGAATGAATGCGCTTCAAGAGTCATCGCAATGGACAGTAAATACGCCCGTCGCTGGTTGTGGGACATTGCATATCAACTATGCAATGAGCAGCACCAACCTAGCAGGCCTATTATGATGCACCCAGCGCACTAGCGCGCTAAACACATCGGCCTCAGTTCGCACGTGCAGCCGATCGCAGGCCAGAATTCGAGCCAACGACCTGTCGGACAATTCTAAGAATTCTTCGTGCCCAGCCAGTTCGCAGAAGTGACGTTCAATAAATTTGTCGGCGTCGTTAGCTAAGTCGGCGGCGCCGTGGGTGACGGCGAACTGATAAATGCCGAGGCAGTTGGTGGGGTGAAGCTGAGCGAGTAGGTACTGGCTGCAGGCTTTGGTGACGCAGGCCAGCTGCAGCATAGTGGCCGCTGGCAACAGGTCGCAAACGTTTGAAGGCGTCAGGCGAACCTCGCCAGTGTAGATGAAGCTGAGAAGCTGGCGTAGAACGGAGGCTTTGACGCCGTGCAATCGGACCTAGAAATTTGTGGTACAGATTAAATAGAGCCAACCACCTAGTGAAGTTGGTTATCCAACAAGACTATCCTCCCCCTACCGCACCTCAGACATGGCCGCCTCCCTTAATCCGCCAGTGAACATGGCGCGAAAGTAGGGCGAAGCCGAGGCCAAGACAATCTTGTGGCAGGGCAAGCGCTCGCCTTCAACTAGCAGGGCTACGTCGCTAAGTTGGCCCGACTCGTACAGGGCGTACATGGCGGCGAATGTCTCGGCCAGATGTTCCTTGTGCTGCTGGAATACGGCCGGAGCAGCGCCGATGCCGTGACTGTGAATGGTCACCGCGGCGGCGGCTGTTGCAGCATTAGTTGCTGCAGCAGCTGTTGACGCAGTACGAGATGTCCTGGCAGCAGAATCTAGGCTGCACTGCGGGTAATCCTCACCGTCCATGCTTGCTGCTGAATTAGTTGAACTTTTGAATTCGGGTGTTAATTGCTGAATTGAATCAAGTTCACTGCAATAGTGATTGTAAGTAGTGCTGTGCAATATCTACATAAAATGTATATTTTGTTTTATCTTATTTAGTCACAAAAGTTTTAGTCACAAAAATTTTAATCACATATTTTTGCAAAAACAGATTAATTACATGTAAATTCAATATTAATATTTTTAAACAAAATATATAAATATTCCTCATATTCACAAAATGGTCAAACATTTTTTGCAATACAAATACAAAGTAGCACTTTGGTGGGCAATGAGAAATAAAGGGTCAATAGGCAATATTTAAGGTTTATGGACAATCTAGAAGACTAGAATTCCTAATAGATTGGGATTACAAGCACAGAGCACTTAGTGAATAATTGAGCTAAAGATAGACAATAACAATTTATAATTAGAGGGTAATTTAAAACAGGAAATTAATAGAACTTAGGTAAAGAAATATTTTATACCTCATTATGAAGACATAAGGTAAATAATAAGTTAACTTGTTTAACTGGTTTTGCATTTGAATTAGATAAGATTTAGACATTATTATAATTTGTAGGTAATACTGTAATAATAAATACTAAATTGTGTAAATTAAATTATTATTATTAGTTTAGAACATATTACAGTATGTAATATGCAATAGATTTCTATTTTTTAATGGCCTCATTTTTGTCTATCTGAAGGCCTAAATAGCTGCTTTTTTAGTAAAAAAGCTATTAATATAAGCTTTTTGCAACCAAAGTGGGTTCTAAAAACAATGTGATAGTAGTCTCTACATGGTAACTGGTAATGCTTGTTCTTATTCATAAGAGCAATAGGCCTATTTATTATCTTTAAAAGGTGTGTTTTTTCACTGGAGAAAGTGTGCGATTTCGCACAGTAGGTCCAATTTAACCAATTTTACCTTTTAGGGTGAAAAAAGAAGAATAAAAAAGAAATTGAAAATAAAGAATTTGAATTCTTTCTTTTTAAGTTTACGCGTCTGATCTTAATTTAAAACAATGCAGTGCCAATCGGCAATCGAAAACCAATTGGCTTTAATATATTATATTTTAATATTGATTGCAATCTAATTTTTTCAGAAGCAATTTTTCATAGTAAATGAACGACTCAAGCTTTGATATAATCTACTCAAAAATATTCATTCGAAAAAAATCGAGGAAAGTACTCGCTTGACTTTTAGAAATTTTTAATCGAATAGAGAGGATTAATTAAGTATAGATAAAAGAATTTTCAGAATATGCATTCTAAATGTTGCTTTGCTCTTGTCTCTAAAATTCTAATTCTTGTTGGCTCAGCTACATTCAGTCATAACAAAATTCTACAAGGTTTGTACGCTCGTATTTTTGCTTGCCTTTTTTCTGTTAATTTGATCCAGTCGTTTCATCAAAAACCTTTCATGTCAAGAATCTAATTTCCACGTTCACGGGCCTTACGAACAGAAACCACAGCTTTCTCGCCCATTGAAGCCATTACGGTAACGAGTACGATTCCATCATTACCGCCAATGCACTGGTGAGTTGCCTCGAGAAGCTGGGTTGCCTTGTCTGGGCACAGACGAACGCTCATGATCGAACCTGACTTATCTTCGACAAGCAGCTCCGTTTCAACTTCTGAAGCTCGAGCGTCGTCTTCCGTGTTTTTTTCAATTATACGCACTAATCGGCAGTCCCGCTTCTCTACCATTGGCACCTGCACGACGTCACTACTGGTGTGGGCAGTGACTCGTTTCTTTCCCGTGAAGATGTCGATCGCTACCAAATGGATCTTGCAGCTGCCATGTTTTCCTGAAATTGATAATACAGTTTGCATAGATTTTTGTCATCTTGGACGTCGAATTAGTTTGGATTATTAAAATTCTAAAGCCAGCTTGCTTCACTAGCCTGTTTTGGAGCTGCTCATCTCCACAATCTTGCAGGGCCTGTCGCCAATCAGTACGAAGCCTTTGACGCGCAGCTCGGAGCAGCGAACATTATCGTATTGTAGCTGGTCGACGGAGTCGGCAGCCGCCGCCATGTCTACTTCAGAATGCATAGCCTTTGAACGCCGACTAGATGCCATTGGCTGATTCCGCGCATGAGAAGTCAAACTGAAGCTTGCTAGCAAAAATTCCTTTTGTTTCTCGACGAAGTAACCCCGCTCTAGGCTTCTGTTTATATATGCTACGTCTCTTTATGATGTTGCGACTAACAATTGAAATATTTTTCTTTCCTGTGAATAAAGTTCATTGATTTTCGTTTTACGCTACTGAAAGTACCCAGCGCAAAAATCAAACTACGGGGTGATCAAAAAGTTCTGCAACCTTTCGACCTTGCGTCAAGATTACTGGACTGATCACACTTAAAATTGATGCAATGTAAGAAAAATTTGTATTTTATATCACTCTCGATTTTCAAGTCATTTCATCAATCTGTTCCAACTTGGCTGACAGTTTACCATAAGCAGTTTTTAGCTTGTGCGTTAAACTGTGAAAGTCAGCTTTTGCTTCATAGTATTTTTTTCCGTGCAGCATGGCAACATATCTTCTGACATGCACATAAATTTTACCACTGTTTCTACAAATTCCGCCTCGTCATTTAACACCATCGCCAGGCTCGTGTGTCATTGGGTTGATGCACAGTCGAGTTTTAATGACAAGTGAATGTCTGACCAAACCTTGACATCCGTGACCGAGACATCCATTCACAATAATTCTCACATACTTCAACTTGCAGGGAAATATGGCGGTGGAAAATCTTCCTTAGCAAGTTACTGGGGACTGCTAAATGATTAAGTGAAGTTTCTTGCCAATGCTTTCGTAGGGGAGGCATGAAAGGGCATAAAACCGGCGCGGCGACAACAGATGCGTCGAATGCTGCTCCTCACACAGCGAGGAAGACGAATGCTTATGGAGGAAAAAAGGGTTCAGCTGGTTCTACATCCACCTTACTGGCTTACATTGACCCATATGACTCCACTGTATTCTTAAAACTGAAAGCTGCTACTCATGGAAGACCTTTTTTAGAGCGCTCAAGAACTGAGATAGGTGCTCAAATCAGAGTTGCAGACACTGCTTGCAATCAATTATCTTAGCTACTTCCAGATGTGTCAAAAGCGACGGAAGCGGTGCATAGAAGCTGATGAGAGATAGCTTGAGGGAATGTAATGCTGATTGTGTGCACAAACTTTCTTTGAGTCACATTATTAACTCACTTGCAGAACTTTTTGATCACCCCTCGTAAATGAATAAAAATAAGACAGCCGCCAGAGTACGTACGATAGGCTGTGGCTATTTTTAGCAACAGTTGCTAAAATGCATTGAGTTGCCAAGGTAAAGAATGTTACAGTATTTCACAATTGCCTGCAATTCTAATAAAATTTGCGTTTAATGCAGTATCTAGCTACGAAGCTGCTCATGTAAGTACACGTACAGACGGCACATTGCATAATTTACATCCCTGCTGGCGCATGTGGCTTTTTCGCACTCAATTTGCAATTTCGTGTGCAGCACGTAACATGCAGCTATAATGGACGGACAGCTGTCACTTTAATAAGACTCTAAAATTTAACTTTGCGCGTGACAGCCTCTATTTCGTGGAAAAAAGGCCCACAAAACTGCTGCTGACCCCCATCGAATGATCTGCTAAAGTGTGTTTTGCACGAACCCCATTTTTAATTGGATTTTGTAACCGATCTACTGCTTGAAATGGTCATCAAAACTCGATAGCTTAATTATGCGGCAGTGTATAAAAATAATTGGCCAGGCGATGAGCCAAGAAGAGTTACAGAAGGCAAAATTTCTATTCCCTAAGATGAAGCTTCATAAGTCAAGGGGGTAAAGTTAAAGTTTCCGTGTAATTAATTACTTCACTGTAAGCTCGATGCTGTTTTATGGCCATTTTGATGGCCCTGCAGGACGGAATTATTGTCGTCGATTAACCCTAGAACAGGGACAGCTGCCTTAGCATGTGCTATGCTACATCTTGACTTAGCTGCAGCGGCTGTGCGGTGGCCGTCCATTGCGCTAACCCCTGGCGACGCTGCGGTGTCGTGCAGGGGGATCCGGTGATGCCGGGTCCTGCAGCGTGATCCCCCTCCGGTAGGTCCTGGAGGTAGATGTTTGCTCGCCCGGTAGCCCGAAGGTAACGGACGAGCTGGCAGATATTCTCGGGCCGGCAAACGTCGGAGAGGTCCGGGTTTGGTCCGGGATACTTAAGCCTGTCCTGGGTAAAGACGGGGCAGTCACGAATGAAATGCGCCGCGCTTTCTGCGCCAGAGAGGCAGAAGGGGCACTCCTCACTGTAGATTTTACCCTGCAGGTAGCGGTGCCTAGCAAAGCAGCCATGGCCAGAGAGGACCATGGTGACAGCCCTGATGTCCCTGCGGTTGAGGCTACGCAGGGACTTACGAAGGGCAGGCGAAGGGCCTCCCGAGACTGACGACAATCGGGAGCTCTCGTCCATCTGTCTTTGTGGAGAGAGGTCACCCACTGGTTGATCCTAGCGGTGACGACAGCAGTGGGGGTGGGAGCCGCGGGCATGGGGCCGAAAAGCGACCCGGAAGAGCCGGCCTTGGCAAGGCTGTCGGCCAGCTCGTTGCCGGGGTACCCGGAGTGCCCGGGGATCCACCTTAGGGACACCTTGTTTGATGCACCTAAGCGGTTAAGCTGCGAGATCGAGTCGAGGACTGTCCGCGAGCAGGTGGTGGTGCGACCGAGGGCGTGGATCGCCGCTTGGCTGTCCGAGTGGAAGGCGATGCTCTTCCCCCAGATTTGCGAGCTCAGGAGCTCCGCGGCACAGGAGCTGATAGCAAGAACTTCGCTAGAGCCCGTGCCGGTGAAACGGGAGTATGTAGCCGCGGTACTCCCTCCAGACACGATTCAATAGCCGAAACCAGAGACCGAGTTTATTTGAGACCCATCAGTGAAGCAGCGGATATCACGGGAGTTCCCGTAATCACCAAGAGTACATGTAGGATTTGCGTAAAGATTGAGTATGGAGCAACCCGATTGGTTTGAGATTGGAGTCACCCAGGGTGACATTAAGAGTCACTCAAGTTATGATCTAATATTCATCCACTCAGGTGGGATTTAGAATTATGCAGGGTGAGATTCATAGTCACTCAGGTGAGATGCAGAGTCACTCCGAGTGAAATTCACATTTGCTTAAGCTGCGAGTCAGCGCTTGTCCAATGAAACCTAAGAGCCAATGTCAGCAGTGAACTCAGTCGGCCAGGAGAATCTGAGCAAGTCGGGCTATATTGCAATGCTATCAGATAGATATTTTTTGTTTGTCAAAACACGCATTTTTTGACACAATAAAATAACAAAGCAGGGTATAGCTAGCTTTGACAAAAAGAGCAACCTCCCCCTGGAAGAGAAGGGTGCCGAATTAGTACCCTGTAAGAGTTTGCTCGGTAACAGGGGTACAGTAACTGGGCTGCTGTGCTTTTTTTCGCTCTCACGATTAAGCGTGAGAAAATTTTGGCTCGACAAATGTTTCAAAGCTCTGGTCTGTCTGCCATTTTTTCAGGCGTTGCACAAATAGTATGGCCACAATTTCCTTCATACAGGGTCGGCTTTGATAAATTGCTTGCTGACTGAGGCGACTCAAATGAAACCACTGTGAAAATGATTACTTAGGTAGCTAATTAAGAGGAAAGGAGTCAAGATTAAAGGGATCACAACATAATTACTAACTTTGACAGACTTTCAAAGGATCAAGGCGAAAAAGACTTCGACTCAAAGAGAGACGCGAGCCTCTCTCAATTACTAATCTTCTTAGTTTGTACTTTTGGAGTCCCTTAAAAACATACGCCCGATGGACGCAAAAAAATACAAAAAGCAGAAACAAAGCGTCACGTCTCTTTCATTGCCTTCGTCTCAACCGGGCCTGTAAGCCCTCGGGAGGAGCTGTAGTCTAGCCGCTAGGGCACCTGCCTTTTAATCGGAAGGTTGTAGGTTCGAGCCTTAGCTCTAGGAGACAATTTGTCCCCCTGAGCCCCTCAGCTGCGACTGGGTACCAGTTTGAGCTGGGAAAATTTAGGGTGGGTGTTGCGGCCCCTCCAGCCAGTGAGGACTGAACAGCTGTACACAGCCATCGGATGCAACGCGCAGCTAGCTGCTCGAAAAGGTCGGCTATCTAAAATTTTATCCTCTCAGATGTCCTTCAATTTAAAACAATATACGAAGTAGATTTTTGCGGCATCAAAGCCTTCCGGACCTCTGGGGGAGAAACAGGCAATCAGTTATTAGCTGACCTACGTTGGCGTGTGTGTGTGTGTGTGTGTGTGTGTGTGTGTGTGTGTGTGTGTGTGGGCGTATCTCAAAGAATTTGATCAGTCAATAGTCCAGTTTGATAAACTGTCAAAACGCCGAAACGAACGTCTCTGAGGGGCGGCGAACGCCAGACAATTGTTTGATTTGTAAAAACGCTTTCTAGCTATGTAAGTAACGAAGCTAGACTGTGTGTAGGCTGTGTTGCCGGTCAAGTGCTTTCCTCAATACACGAGTCCCGTCTATTTTTGGGGCGGAATTTTAGCGCCAAAAATGCGACTTGACAAGCAGGTGGATATGCGACAATGAATCTGCATTTCCAATATTTACTCACGTGCGTGAAACGCTAAATTCTTATAACCATTATTGACGGGACCGCGAGTGAAAGCAAAGAAATAGCACTCATTATTGCTACTACTTGAGCGTCAGTTTTATCCTCGTAAATATCGCTTCTTGGCAAAACGGAGCCAGTTTTGTTGTTTATTATACTCTGCTTTGGCTTGAATTTAGAAAGAACGGCTTGCAATTATAAAAAATACGCTAAATAAGAAGTAGATTTCTCAGTTCTTAAACGTTACAGTTCTTAAGTGTACAGTGCTCGATTGGCCCATATGAGCAGTGTACATTTAGTCCCCCGTCTGACTAGCACCCACAACATCTAAATGTACAATGTTTGATTGGCCATTGTGAGCTGTGTACATTTAGTCCCCCGTCTGACTAGCACCCACAACATCGAAATGTACAGGGTTTGATTGACCCTTGTGTGCAGTGTACATTGCACAACAGGCCCCGTCTGACTAGCACCCACAAAATCGAAATGTACACTGTTTGATTGACCCTTGTGTGCAGTGTACATTGCACAACAGGCCCCGTCTGATTAGCACCTACTGTAAAACTCTCCAAATGAATAGTCAGGTATCTGAGCCATGATGTTTGGCATACACATATCGAGTCACACCTGCAGGAACATTCGCACTTAATGCACCTGAAGTAATCGCGGTATAAAAAAGGCCTACAACTTGGCTACATCCCATTTGCTTAGGACAGACAGGCACCCCTCTAAAACATCACAATAATAGTCTGTTAGAAGTGGAAAATCAATCTACCCTCTGCTTTTCCGAACATTAAAAAAACTGATTTGCATACCTTTTTGTTAGTCTGGCATCTCAATTCTCAAGCTGTCATTTGGCCCGCCTGCGCACAATGCATAAAGAGCGCCTTTTTTGGGGATCGATTTCACATCTGCCTGCGCATGCCCACTCCCTCTTCCCTACTGCCTCTCTCTCTCTTCTCGATTCCGCTCTCTTCTTGTATTTCGGCCTGTGTGTTGTGTTTTCACAGCCCAATTAATTATTCATCGTCCCATTCTTTTGCGCAAAACGTACGCCTACCTTTCCCCCCCCCCCAACCCCCTTGGCCGTTCCATTGTGAACTCCGTGAGCCTGTATAAGCTTAAACGAGGAAGTAAAAGTGAGAGAAGAGAAAACAGAATGAGCAACCGAAGGGTTAGATAGGGAAGGCCAGGCTTCCCTTAACGAGAGGCAGTTAATAAAATTACACTGCGAGCAGGTGACACTAAAAAGCAGCAGTAGCTGGATAAACTAGTTCAGCATTGTCGGCACCTACTTACTTGTGTTAGCCGCATCAATCAGACAGACGGAAGCTGAGGGGGCGGGCAAAAAAAACAGCTTTTTGAAGCGCAAGGGAACAATGCTGCACTGCACAGCTGCGGGTATCGGCTTTTGCCATATTGGCTTGCATAACAAATTCAGACCAATGGGCGTTGCGCATTGGGTGGGGGCGGGGGTTTCCCTGGCCTGTCCGTTGCTCTTGCCTCTCGCCTCTTCTCCACTCTCTCCCTCTCTCTCTCTCTCCTAGCAATGAAAAGGCTGGCGCGCTGTCGACAGATCTAACAGAAATCCTCCCAGTTAATCTCAGCCTAATCTCAGAATTTGAGGCGTTTTCCCCATCCGCCGCTCATCAGCCCATTCCTGCCCGCCGTCGCAACAAAAGTCGATCAGCATTCGCTGCCAGTCGCTGCTGCCGGGGACTCCGCGCTGACGCTCCAATGCTGACCATGCCGACAGGATGAGAGTCGGACAAAGACAACAGCCGCCGCTGCGGCAGCCGACGCCGCTTTTGATTCCAGTGAAAGGCCCGCTAGCGTTTCTGTGCCTGCTGGTCATTGTTCACAACTGCAAGGTAACGAAAGCCGGGACTGATGAACAGCCATGCACACAGACACAGACAGACAGACAGACAGACAGACAGACACACAGACAGACAGACACACAGACAGACAGACACACAGACAGACAGACACACAGACACACAGACAGATAGACACACAGACAGACAGACAGACAGACAGACAGACAGACAGACAGACAGACAGACACACAGACAGACAGACACACAGACAGACAGACAGACAGACAGACAGACAGACAGACAGACACACAGACACACAGACAGACAGACAGACAGACACACAGACAGACACACAGACACACAGACAGACAGACAGACAGACAGACAGACGGACAGACAGACAGACGGACAGACAGACAGACGGACAGACAGACAGACAGACAGGCTCAGATCAGGCAGAATCAAAGGAGACGATGGGGCAGACAGGATAAAAGATGGCTAGGCTGACACTAAGACATGCAAAGACAGAAGTCTGTTTATCAGCGGCAATAATCCGATACACTTTATTAGAGGCATAAAGAGCTTCCTAAGGTAATCATCAATTAAATGGGACACTTACAATAAAAGCTTTCTCTGGTCCTATTTAAGTAGAAAAACAAAGCACTAATACGTGGATTGTGTATTTTTTAACTCAGCAGCATTCGAACGCCTTCCTGGCGTCTCCCATGATTATTATGTCTTAGAAAAGTCAGTCCAACTTTTACTTTAGCTGGTTAAAGCCAATGACTAAAATGGCCTGCACTAATTGTACTAATTATTTATTCAAAGAGCTGCCCGACAAAAACAAGTTGCATGCTTTTAATAAAACATTCTAAGCAAACAAGGCTCAGGATAATTTATGGCTGGGAGTCCCAGAAGGCCGCTTCTTACCTTACGCTAAGCCGCCTTGTACAGTGCTGGCATCCTTATTCTGATCACAATGCGCGCACACACACACACACGGGCGGGACAATCCCTTTGTCTGGCACCGCAACCCTCCGTCGGGATTTTAATCACCAGTTTCTCTGCATTCTTCCCCATCCCGGTCTCAACTGACTGCATCCAGTCAAGAATCCAAGGCCTGTCTATTTGACGCGGCAAAAAAACGAGGTTTTACCGGCGGATGCATGGCTGTCGTCTCCGTGCGCAGCCTCTCCGACTCAGCTTGAGTTAGCTTTGAGTCCTTCAGACCGTCAACCTCAACTCTTTCCATCCCGATGGATCGCGTCTCTCTCGCTTTCTTATCTCCCATCTGTCTATCTCTCTATTTTGAGCATAGAGCAAGGCATTGAGCAGTTGGATGCGATGGGCGACCGTTAATGATCAACTAGATCCTTGTTAAGCCAGGCGGCTGTTGTAGCCTAATTAAATAAGAATTAAGGGGACTTTATACTCGAGCTACAGAACTACAGACAGCAAAAAGTTGCTACTGCACACTGAATAATGAAATAAAAAAATAAATGATTTTTAGTTAATTTTAGTTTAGAGTGCGTAGATTCGATGAAATAAAATATAGCAAAACTGACGTTTAAATCGAATGATTTGGCTTTATTTAATGAGTGTACATCAAATGTACATCAAGTTCTATAGTACTTTGCCTATCCTGCGTACATACGGGGGAAGACTTTTAGATAAGTGTACGTACATCATCTTCAATGTACACAATTTTGAAGCCCACCCCACGCCCCTAAAATTCGCGGCACAAACAGGCTAGCGGAGGCCTAGAATTCCAATTCAGCCTGCGCGGCTTCAACAATCCGATTGGTCGTCTGGCAAACGGCCGCTGCTGTTCAGAGAGCGGCGCCTGCCCTGGCGTCTGCCGCACTTTTGTCCGCGTCTGCGTCACTGTTAGGCGCGAAATTGGCGCCACTGGCCAAGTCGGCTTTCCCGGTCCCAGCGACACCTGCGCAATCGTCGATAACGTGACGGGCTTAATTGGCGGCAACAATCTAAGCAGGCCGTTGAGCGAATTAAGAATCGATCCCAAAGCCTGGATGGTGAGTTTGTCTGGATGCGAGTCTGCGTAACCTGTCTCCCTTACTAGTAGCTATTCATCATATACGACTAGGGATTTTTCGCCTGGAAAAAATGCAATTAACTGAATCACTTGCTGTATGGGCGTTGCGCAAGCGACTCTAACTAGTTGATTCATGTCTACCGCCATCTGATTTTGACGGAAAAAAATACAATGGATAGATCGTCGGCAAAAATTCTACTAGCTAGGATTAAAAAAATATTACCGATTCCCAGCAATCAATTGTTTTACCTGCTATTGTTGAGAGCCTGTAAGTGTCCATGGAGATTTTTTTTATTCGCTTGGCTGACAGATTTTTAAGCGAGCTTTGATCTGGCTGATTGAAATCGAATATCAAAATAATGCAGCAATCAATTCCATTGCGCACAGACAGATGTCCCAAAATAGGATCTTGCCTATAGCCTTGTCCTTTCTCTCTCCCCGCTCAGCGACTAAGCTAATTTTTGTCTCACAATGATTTGAATAAATCTTAATATTGGCATTGTCCTGACACACGCAACCAAGGCGCGTGACTTCCAATACAGAAAACAAAAGTTGTTACCGACAGCCTATCCAATACAGTATTAGCGCACAGCAAAGCTGAAAGACGAACCCAAATGATAATGACACAGTTGTATGCTTTTACTCTGAACATTTTCTCGCCTGCAAAGGCAGATTAGCGAAATATGAGGAAGCCAAATAAGCTTGGAAATCCAAGCTGAAAGAAAACAGCTAAACTAAACGGAGCAGATAGTAAATAAAGGCATATCTGGTTTCGTTCATTCAAGCTGCCGAGGCTGCACTCAATTCTTTCTTTCTATTCCACAGCCTGACCGCGCGTTCACCATGGTTCTCGACCTGCTGCACCTGCCCGAGCCTCACAGTGTGACTAAGACTAGCCTAGGTAAGTGCAAACTATTGGCTACGTTTGGCCTATCCGTAAGACTATCCTGCTTGATTGCTGTTTCTCATACGGAGTTTTCCGCAGTGGCTTCTTTTTTTTGCTTGACGCCTTACCGGTATTGTGCCTCAATGGCCCGGAGAAACGGTCCCTGTTCTCACTTCCGCAATTAAAGTATTGTACAAGGCAGCAGTTTGGCTGCTGTGCTGCTGCCGTCCAGCCGAGCGTTCCGTATCCGAGTCCTCGACTCTTAATTGGCATATAGCCCCCAACCCCAGCGCCCCTCGCAACAGGCGCCCACCCGGTTACCAACCGCCTCCCGCGGCAATAATCGAAAAATATGCAGTTTTATATACACCGCCTACACCCAGTTTTGGCGCCTCTGAGTTGCCTTAAGCGTCTCGGCAATGGCCGTCAATGTGACTTTAGACAGACGAGCTGACTGACTTAGCTAGTTAAACACTATTTTTACCATGAATTTTCTCACATAGGCTAACTTGAGAATAAAGTTAACATACTGTAAGCAGACGGAGAACTCTAAACTGAGCTTTACTCAACATGGTTCGCCATGCTATAATATTTAATCGTAAACAAAGTCGAAACCCAGCTGAATTGAGATGCCTTTGGAGCTTTGAGTTGTTATAGTCTTAATTTCGAAATTTACTCAAACTACTCGACAACCAATTTTCAAAACTCAGGCCAATTGATAGCCAGACGAGTAACCCGAGAGGAAAACTACCTGCCCACTGGTAACTGGACAATGCACAGTCGGATCCGTGACAGTATTGGCCTAGAATTCGGCTACAGATTCCGCTGTCGCCTTGGTTTCTATGGGCACAGCTGCCAGAAACGGTGCTTAGGCCGGGACGATTTTCTTGGGCATTACACCTGCACAGCAACTGGGGAGATTCAGTGCCTACCCGGCTACTCTGGCGATCGGTGCACTATACGTACGTGAATGTCTGCTAATACTTCGAATTCTCAGCAAAAAAAAATGCTCTCATGATCTGTACTTTTTGAAATCCCGCAGCGACTTGTCAACCAGCTTGCGTTCACGGCACCTGCACAGGACCGAATCAGTGCTCGTAAGTTTCCTTTGATTTGCCTTCTTTTACAAACTGAATTCCCCACAACTTGAGCTGCCAAATTTTGCTTGTTGGCAGATGTTTCTCCGGCTGGCGGGGGCCCAACTGCTCCGACTGCATCCCCATGCCGCAGTGCTCCGCCCGCGGCTACTGCACCAAGCCGCTGGAGTGCCTCTGTCCTGCCGGCTACGGCGGCCTGTTCTGCGACATCGGTGAGTTTTGGGCAGAACATTTTTTGCGGGCAAACTTTGAGAAAAAAACGGAGACTGAGTTTGACAGCCGATGAATCGGAGGGGGGGGATAACGGGAGGGCGGAGTTTAGACAGACAAAAAATCCCCTCCTCCGGGTTTCGCGAGAAGGTTTGGACGGGAAAAAAGGAACCGGCTCTGATTACTCCCTTTCTCCCTTGTCTGTCTGATTTTTTCTTGCCAGCGGGGACTCACCTGTGTGTCGCTCGCTCATCGATTGCCTTGCTCCCTCCCCTGTGCTCGCCGCCGCCCCTTTGCTCAAATCCCGACCTTCCCCACCTCAGCTTCCCCCATCTAATCCGACATTGCTATTGTCGCCTGCCTTTGCCCTCTGCTTTAAGTAGCAGCTTGCACTTTAACATTCACTAGCTCTATGCCATAAAGTGATTATTGATTGGTACCTTAGTACAGTTTGATCTATCTATCTATCTATCTATCTATCTATCTATCTATCTATCTATCTATCTATCTATCTATCTATCTATCTATCTATCTGTCTTCTATCTATAGAAAGCAACCGTGTACAACCCGCAGACCTGCGCTGGTGCCAGCACAACAAGAACCCGTGCCAGAACGGCGGCCGCTGCAAGAACCTTGACCAGCGCGGCTACAACTACACCTGCCTGTGCCCGCTAGGCTACGCGGGTTTTCACTGCGAACTCGAGTTGCGCAACTGCAGCGAGCCGTGGGGCGCCTGTCTTAACGGGGGAGTCTGCTTGCCAGTGAGTGACGGGGGAAGGGCAGGCGGGGAGTGATAAATGGGTCTTTGCTGTTAATGTGCCGGTTTTTTATGCCTGTTGGATGTACTTTTATGCAAGTTTTTGACTGATCCTCTTAAATGCCGCAGAGATTGGGGCTGGACGAGTGAAGGATGCTGGGACCCATTGTTCAAACTTAACTAAAAGTAAAATCTATTTCGATTTTGCGTGTCTCACTCGGGAGAAACAAAAATAATTGCAGGCAACAGAATTCGCCCAAACTTCCGTAACGCAAGTTTTTTTTGCAAAATCACGCGCTCTCCCATTTTCTCATCCTTGATCACGCGAGCCTTGTTTAGCCAGACTACAGCGAGGAGCATGGGAGCATGGGATCTATAATTCTGTCTTATTAACCTGAAGGTGATGAAGTCAAACTAAGCTTTGCAGTCAGCTGTCTCAGCTTCCTAACACACAGAGTAGCCTCGTTAACTCGGGGGCTTTACTGGCTGGTCTGGTCAGTTATTGTGGAATTATCTCGAATTCCAACGCTAATTAGTTAGTTGGTTAGAAACTAATTAATTATTTGAGGGTGATACCTGTGCCCCAGATAAACTACAGAAATTTTGTTTGTAAGTTGTGGTTATGAGTGACAGTTTTATGGGTGAGTTTATGGGTTCAAGAGTTTATGAGTTTGAGTTCATAAGTGTATACGTGAGTGAGCTCATGACTATGTGAGTGAATGATTTTATAAGTTCACAAGTTAATGGGTGCATGAGTGAGTGAGTTTATGACTTACTTAGTGCCTTAGTGCCTGATTGACTGAGTGACTGAGTGAGTGACTGAATGACTGAGTGACTGAGTGGCTGAGTGACTGAGTGACTGAGTGACTGAGTGACTGAGTGAGTGGCTGAGTGACTAAGTGACTGAGTGACTGGCTGACTGAGTGACTGAGTGGCTGAGTGACTGAGTGACTGAGTGACTGAGTGACTGAGTGTCTGGCTGACTGAGTGACTGAGTGACTGAGTGAGTGAGTGGCTGAGTGACTGAGTGACTGAGTGGCTGAGTGGCTGAGTGACTGAGTGACTGAGTGACTGACTGACTGACTGACTGAGTGACTGGCTGACTGAGTGGCTGAGTGGCTGAGTGACTGAGTGACTGAGTGACTGAGTGACTGAGTGACTGAGTGACCGACTGACTGACTGACTGAGTGACCGAGTGACTGAGTGACTGAGTGAGTGACTGAATGACTGAGTGGCTGAGTGGCTGAGTGACTGACTGACTGAGTGGCTGAGTGGCTGAGTGGCTGAGTGACTGAGTGACTTAGTGACTGAGTGGACGGGTTCATGAGTTTGTAACTAAGGCAACCTGCACCCTGATTCCGACTTGCCCCCTGCAGAACGGCAGCAGCGCGGCGCCATTGTCCAAGTCCTCGGGCCCAACCTGCGCCTGCCCGCTGGGCTTCTACGGCAGCCGCTGCCAGTTCAACTACACGACCTGCGCCGACCGGCCCTGCGGCGATCGAGGCGACTGTCGCGACCTGCCGAACGGCCGCGGCTTCGTCTGCAGCTGCCAGCCCGGCTGGACCGGCCGCGCCTGCGAGGTGAACGTCAACGACTGTCCCGACGGCTACTGCGCCAATGGTGAGTCTGTCCGGGTCTTGAAGACACCTTAAAATCCCAAAATAGAGAAAAGTTGCCAGGCGCTAATGATGTCCCGGATGGGGTAGTTAGTCACGGTTCTCTCTGGCACCTTGAAAATCCCGAGCTCATATTTCTTCGCCCGTAGGGAATGCGTGTTATCCTCCCAAAAGCCATGCAGCAGTTGAAGGTCGCCAGTTTGAGAGCCCTCTGAGCAAACGCATCGTTATTCTCCTTGTTTATTCTCCTTGACTACAGTGTGTTATTTGCTCCCCAGCTTAACGGTTAGCCCAGCAGTTCGGGCTCGATGTTAACCGAAGCTACTCAACAGCAAAAAGATTAGTTGCTTTCTAGCTAAGCAATTCAGCAAACTCTTCAGCAAGAAGGCCATGGTGAAGAGGGCGCTAACCAGGCCCACTCGAATAAATCCTCACTGCTCAGGGGAGGGAGGTACCAGGGGGCTTTAACACTCGCTTCAGTCCTCCCGTGTTTTTTTTACCTTCCGTATCTGCCATTCAGCCACTCAAAAGCTCCGCCCGATATGTTCGCGCGTTTTTTTTCTCTGAGTTTACTCGTCTCCAGGCGTCAGACAATTGCGGTTGTTGGGGAGTGCTTTTCTATTGAGGAGCAGAGAGAGAGACACGCAGACAGGGAAAATGTCATTTATTTCCCATATAGCTACATAGGATTCCTGCTCGAGGTGACAAGGACAGCTCCGCTACTCAACTCATATGCCACAGTTTGTCTCGCTGCTTTCCCCCTCAGTTTTCACTCGTTGCCCTCTATAAGATACTCGTAATATGGGACTGGGCTGTGACTTTCAATATACAATAATAACAAGTCGAAGCCATGGATTCCTATACAATAAAATCTGGATTGGAAACGGCTAATCAAAGTAGCCCATGAAACTTGCATATCAATTGAAACTTAGTTGGGCATCAGTTTCCACTCCGGACACTGAGCTCTCCACTATTGGTACTCTATAAGTTGGAAAAGCCGGCCAAAAAAGTGTTTGCCAATTCTGAATTGCCATTTTACATTTCCTCCCCATTGTGTTCTCGTCCAAAACTTTCTCGGCCTCCGCGGACACAGTAAGAGCTGGGGGGTGTTTCTCGAAAGCAACTTACGATAGACCATAGACGTAAGTTTGGTAAGCTGCACTTATGTGTTGCTCGAAGGGCTCGCAAGTTGGCTTTGCGTAAGATTGATCGCAACTTTACGAGCTCGTAATTTTGCGCAAAAGGCAGTTTCTCGAAACGTGATTAAGTCTATGGTCTAATTTACGATTGATCGTAAACTTGCGACTGCTCGGCACCAGACGTAAGACTACTTATCTTACTGTTTATTTTTGCTGTTTCATATAGAACTTACGTGAGTTTCGAGAAACACCACCCTGAGCACTGGCAAAGCTTGAGAACCCTTGCTCTCGCCGTGCAAAGTCGAGGCGACAAAAAAATTAACAAGCGCGAGCTTGTCACGTGACGTGACGGAGTGCCACAGCGCGTCACACAACGGGTTTTTTGGGGTGGGGGGCTGAACAGTGGAAATTGTTCTTGTTCTCTTCCCACTGGGAATTGGTTTTGTTCACCGTTGTTGGCATCGGGGGGAGCTCACTAACTTGCTTTTCCTAAAAAAGGCCCGACAGTTTCTCATGATGGAGTCCACTAAAGACCACTAGAAATAGAGTGATTCTGTCCTAGGGTAGCCAAACAAGTAACTATTGCGCTTGCTTCTGTTGGCCTTTTTTCCCCAGTTGTCCTACTGATTCGGTTTCTTCTTTGCTTCAGTCGAATTTCTTACTCCCATAGATTCTTTAGATTCTCAAATTCAGTAATTTAATCTCCCATGGCATTTGTTGCGGGTACTTCTCTGGAGTATTTACCGGTTGTTCACCTGTAATGTAATCTCTACCGGTTTTTCACCTGTAATGTAATCTCTACCGGTTTTTCACCTGTAATGTAATCTCTACCGGTTTTTCACCTATAATCTCTACCGGTTTTTCACCTGTAATCTCTACCGGTTGTTCACCTGTAATCTATACCGGTTGTTCACCTGTAATCTCTACCGGTTGTTCACCTGTAATCTATACTGGTTGTTCACCTGTAATCTCTATCGGTTTTTCACCTGCAATGTAATCTCTACCGGTTGTTCACCTGTAATCTCTACGGGTTGTTCACCTGTAATCTCTACCAGTTTTTCACCTGTAATCTCTACCGGTTTTTCACCTGTAATCTATACCGGTTTTTCACCTGCAATCTATACCGGTTGTTCACCTGTAAATATAAACCGGTTGTTCACCTGTAATCTATACCGGTTGTTCACCTGCAATCTATACCGGTTGTTCACCTGTAATCTATACCGATTGTTCACCTGTAAATCTACACCGGTTTTTCACCTGCAATCTATACCGGTTGTTCACCTGTAAATCTAAACCGGTTGTTCACCTGTAATCTATACCGGTTGTTCACCTGTAATCTATACCGATTGTTCACCTGTAAATCTAAACCGGTTGTTCACCTATAATCTAAACCGGTTGTTCAACTGTAATCTCTACCGGTTGTTCACCTGTAATCTATATCGGTTGTTTACCTTTCAATCTATACCGGTTGTTCACCTGCAATCTATACCGGTTGTTCACCTGTAATCTATACCGGTTGTTCACCAGCAGATCTATACCGGCTGTTCACTGTCACCAATACCGGTTGCTCACCAGCAAATCTATACCGGTTGTTCACCTGTCATCTGTACCGGTTAATTATATAAAATCTAAAATCTATTTACATACCTTAGTGATTCAGCTTGTTAAACCTAGCTTCCATGTGATAGGATTGCAAAGGTTTCTAAGAAACCATGCATCAAACATTTCGAGTACACGCTCTCCGACGAATCCCGCCATCTCCCATTCAGGCGGCCAGTGCGTGGATCTGGTCAACCGGTTCCAGTGCGTCTGCCGCGTCAACTACCGCGGTCCGCGGTGCACGGTGAACCTGCGCGACTGTCGCAACCTGACCTGCCTGAACGGCGGCGCCTGTCGCGACCTGGCCGACGGCCTCGGCTGCGACTGTCCGATCGGCTATGCCGGCAAATTCTGCGAACTCGGCGCCCCGCCGGCGTCCTTCGACCAGACGGCCTCGTCCACCGTCAGCTCGACCTCATCGGCTGACGAGCATCGGCAGCGGCCCGCCGTGGCTCTGCTGCTGCTGACAGCCGCCGTCCTCGTCCCGCTGCTGCTGCTGCTGGCCGCCGTGGCTTTTGCCTTCACCTGGCGTAGCCGACGGAAGCGTCGGAACCAGCGGGCCGGCGCGACCTCCGCCAACCTCAACGCCGCTTCCGCCGCCGCTGGAGAGGACGCCGGCGACTCCGACGACAACGACTGCCGTGGCGAGGCCCTTCGAAGCCGCAAGATTGACGGCGGCTTCGTTGGCGAGTCGAAGAAGCTTCGCAGCTTCGACGATTTTTACTTTGGCGGCGGCGTCGCCGGCAGTGGCGGCGAAGGCCCGCCGAATCTGATGAACAACAGCCGGCGGAACCTGCTGCTCAGGCCGGGTCTCGCCGAGAGCAAGATGGACTACTTTGCGCACAAGCAGATCAACAACCTGCTGAGTGCCAGTCAGGGCTGCCTCAGTCCCAGGGAGACGCGGCCCTCCGCCGCCTTGTCGCACGGGTAGGCGTCTGTCTTTTTGTCTGTCTTTGTGTCTGTCTTTTTTCTGTCTTTGTGTCTGTCTGTTTCTGTCTTTGTTTCTGTCTTTGTGTCTGTCATTTGTCTGTCTTTGTGTCTGTCTTTGTTTCTGTCTTTGTGTCTGTCTTTGTGTCTGTCTTTTTTCTGTCTTTGTGTCTGTCTGTTTCTGTCTTTGTTTCTGTCTTTGTGTCTGTCATTTGTCTGTCTTTGTTAATGTCTTTGTGTCTGTCTTTGTTTCTGTCTTTGTGTCTGTCTTTGTGTCTGTCTTTTTTCTGTCTTTGTGTCTGTCATTTGTCTGTCTTTGTTTCTGTCTTTGTGTCTGTCATTTGTCTGTCTTTGTTTCGGTGTTTGTGTCTGTCATTTGTCTGTCTTTGTTTCGGTGTTTGTGTCTGTCATTTGTCTGTCTTTGTTTCTGTCTTTGTGTCTGTATTTGTCTCTGTCATTGTCTGAGCTGAGCTGTGTTTTGCCCTTGATTTGTTTGTCTCTCTAGTGGATTCTAACTTCTCCTTATGCATACCTTAGTGTCTGATTTACTGCTTACTTTATAGTACGACAGTATATATAGGAGCGTATCATTGCAATTCCCTGTATCTGTCAGTCAAAGTTACCGTCTGACTGGCTCTGTCTGTCTGAGCTTATTCACGCGTGAACTCGCCTACGATAATTTAGCCAGTACTGGCCAGTAGCCAGTTTCACGTTTCCATAGCGACGCTACTCAGTGGCAGAGTTTACTCGTGACCTTCTCTGTCGTGGCTCAACAAGAATTTAACAGAAAAAGACATTTTCCCGCGATCGTGAACCGTGTTGCAGGAAATTGTGTGGGATATTTAACATTAAGATCTTTGTCGCAGGAAGCAGACAAGGATCCGACTTTCTAAAATATTGAAAAGGAGTTGGCCACTTTCAGCAGCTCCTAGCAACTAACTGACCAGATTAAAAATTTCCGTAACTTTTGATGCTCAATAAAAGTCGCCTTTAACTTGATTAATACTCGTATCTTCTACTTTTTCGCAAAAAATATCATTTAGGTTCTGGATTCACTACTATTAGTAGGCGCTCCTATAAGTTTTGGCCGTGTCTCATAATGCAATCCCAACCATGCATTTCTCCCGCAGCATTCGGTCGAGCAGCCAGTCGCGGCCGCGCCTTCAGCTTTCGTCCTCCATGCAGTTCCCCGGCGGCCGGCTAGCGACGGTTAGTCGGGCGGGCCTCGGCTCCGCCTTCGTGCACAGCGGCGCCGTGGCGATGAGGCACACGCGAATTCCCAGCTGCGAGTTCGGACGATGCTACGATTGGGCCTGAGTGGCTTGCCGGGGATTAACACCTCACCAAACTTGGCGCCCACCCATTCTACAGACCAGCCCCCGGAACAGACCAGCCTCCTTCTGACCAGCCCCCGGAACACCCACCCCTCCTTCTCACCAGCCCCCGGAACACCCACCCCTCCTTCTGACCAGCCCCCGGAACACCCACCCCTCCTTCTGACCAGCCCCCGGAACACCCACCCCTCCTTCTGACCAGCCCCCAGAACACCCACCCCTCCTTCTCACCAGCCCCCGGAACACCCACCCCTTCTCATCAGCCCCCAAAACACCCACCCTCCTTCTCCTGTTTTCCCGTTCCTCGACGAACAAACGAAGCACTTCAGCCTGGCTTCCTGAGCAGCTTCTGTCGGCTGAAGACATTGTTGATTTCTCTCGACGAGAGTCGGGTCCAGCCGCACCCTAACAAGACGGATACATCGAAACCAATCAGTACACTAGTCGAACGCAGCTTGCTTTTTTTTTATCAATTTGGCTTTGGCTTAGCCAGGAAAAATTTTGCTTCACAAAATTGCGTTACGTAAAAGGCAGTGATCCTAAACTGCCTAATTATGATAACGTTTTTGTTGTTGTTGTTTCTGATGTCGTTGTTCCTCATTGATGTTAATTTGGTTTGTATTGAATCCGAAAAACAGCGACTTTCATCTCTTAACTAACTACCTCCCAGTCTTGCTATTGAAAACACGATTATCAACAATTCATCGCAAGGATTACCTTTCTTTAGGACTTAGTATTTTAATTCTCTGTTTAATTTTTTAACGTGATATTTGGCCGGCACAAAATTACTCCTTACTTGTTGTATGTGTTATATTATATTCTAGACTACTGTAGTCAATATTAATAGGCAATTAATTTCTTCTTAAACAGCAATATTACGTTAACAAGATCAAAGTAAGACAACAGTAATTTATATTCAAATTTAATTAAATGACTTTAGACTTTCGTTTCCAATCCAGATGCCGCATATCAATGACGTCTTTGACGTCAATGATTAAAACACAAGTTTCCACTCCAGATGTTAAATTTGGTTATGCTTGATTATCCTTGACATTTGGGCATCAGTGATGTAAAAAACAAAGTTCTAATCAAAAAATGAAATCCCCATTGGCTTGTCAAACTGTACTCAAACAGAGTTTGAGCAATATTTTTGTCGCTCATGTTTTTATTCCATTTGTATGACGCAAGTACTCGTAATGTTTTTTTTGCGAATCAATGCCTCGTATCAATTTATCAAAAGCACGCGACATGCCTAGCAACCAAAGGTCAATCAACCTCGCCCCACCTGTCTGTAATGAGCCCTCAGCCAGTCAAACTGGAGCCCACAACCCGATTTTTGCAACCCGATGCGACTTTTCTGTCTCCTACTTTGTTACCTGTTGTTTTCTTGTTCACTTCAAGTACCCTCTGCAATTTAATCACCGGAGAATCAGTCAAACGCAAGGCTGTTGCATAAATAAAGTTTGCAAAATTCAATCGCTATTTCTATTTACTTAAAGTAGTATATAATATGTTTGCTAAATTTTGAATTATTTTTATTGTAAAAAGCAGTAGAGAATCAAGTTGTGATATAAGAAGAGATAAAGGGTACGCCTAAATGAGGTTTCTTTATCAAAATATTTATTTTTATTCGCATTTGAATTTACGAAAATTAGTTTATGTTCACTACTGGTATGTGTTCATGATTAGCTATGATTCCTGCCATCGCATTTTACTAGTAAATTACTGTTTTACTGCATGATTTATTTCACTATTGTGTACATCGATAGCAACCTTGATTTGATCTACAAATCTTAAATAGTCCACAAGATTCTAATATCAATTCATCGAAATCTCATATTGATGTACGAGAATCTCTCGCGAATCTCAAATTATCCAGCCCTAACTACTATGAGTACTACTATAACTTCTAATCTCATACCAATCTATCAGAATCTCATGGTTGTCTGTTTGTCTGTCTATCTTAGTACTCGTATCTGTCTGTCTGTCTGTCTGTCTGTCTGTCTATCTGTCTGTCTGTCTGTCTGTCTGTCTGTCTGTCTGTGTGTCTGTCTGGCCCAAAGGGTGCAAACAGTCAGACAAAAGACAGACAGACAGACAGACAGACAGACAGGCAGACAGGCAGACAGACAGACAGACAGACAGACAGACACACAGACAGACACATAGACAGACACACAGACAGACACACAGCCACACAGACAGACACATAGACAGACAGACAGACAGACAGACGGAGAGTCAGATAGACAGATACTAAGACACACACATAGACAGACAGACACACACACACACACAGAACGATAGACAGACAGTCTTTCTGTCGATATTTTTTTCATACGAACGCACCGCTCTTTAAACCAGTTGAATATACTCTGCGTTTATGTGTCCATTGCATAATAATAACCTATAGATATGAAATGTTTGCTCATTCTTTAGCTGGCTGAGTAGCTTCCAAAAAATTGACTCTCGCCAAATTCCAACGCATTCCAAGTCACCCCCGCAGTAATTCCTCCGCCTCCGTAGGTCATAAATTCCTTGCATATCTTTTGTGGGGGACTCATCTCTAAAGAAGCAAAGGTGAGCAATAAATGTTATTTTCATAAATTTTTTTGGGTGCGCCAACTTTTACGTATTTTGATATGTACCTGGTATAACCGTATCCATAAGAAAGAGTAAAAAGTAATTTCACAACGATCCTTGATCAGCTAGACCTAACAGATATTCTCTGCTGATAAGACGGTTGCCAAGGGATGCCCGATTGGGGCATGGCAACTAAACCGCCAACAGTGAATTGAGTGGGAGGCGTGGGCGGCATGGCATGAGGTCGGAGGTAAATGGCTAGTTTTGAATGGGTGCAGAGTTTAAATCAAAACAGAATGTTAGATTAGCACATTCCACAAAAAATTAGTGGTTTAAAAATGTTTTCAATCGCTAAAAAACCGTTAACTATATCGTTTATTTGAATTATATTAGTTAACTACGACGTTATACCTTAACTATTTCAGAACGGTAACTTTGCCATTTCGTAAACATGCTGGTATTTAAACTCGTTAATTTATCACTTCCCTTACTATTAAAATACTTAAAATAATATTTCTTGTTAAATAATCGATACATTGAGCAAAATCTAAGGTAAATCTTGTTACCTACTAATAGTAGAATGTAGCTGTATAAAATGCTTTTTCGCCAAGCTGATTGCATTATTTATTGAAATCAAATGCTCCCTAGATTCTTCACTAAGTTTAGCCGGGTTGAGGCTGCAAAGTGATGACGCCATTGAGTAGCATTGGCGGCAGCCAGAAAGCCAAAACTTCACGCACGCGTGCGCATTTGAGCTCAACCCGCATTCCTGAGCAGCAAAGTTTGCGCCAACCCCCCAATGAGGTGCACAAAACGCCAATCTACACCCCAGAGTCGGCGAATTGCTGCTAAAAATAGAATCATCAAAGCGGGCTCCCCAAACAAACCCAACTTTACTTAGCCCAAAACAACTACTCCTCGCTAAATTGGTTGCTAACCACGCGCGCCGGTAACCAAGGGCTACCAAGGAATGCGTGGATTTGAAATGCGGTGTTGAGTAAATTGTTTCTCTATCTATTGCCTACTCTGTCATTTCTTTTTTTCTTTAAGTTTCGGTTTCGTTGCTTCTCTGGGCCTTTTTGGCTACACAGCCCAGTGCACGATCCTAGAGAATGATGCCGGTTTAGTTCAAAGTCCAGTGTAAGCATTCGGCCTGTAGATAACGCATGCGCAGTGTAATAGTAAGCTACTGGCTACGTCATAGTTGCTTCCACTTGTGCTCCTTAAGTAGTTTAAATGTCAGTTAGGTGCGATTGCCAAAGGCGCACTTTTACTGCCTGACTCCCCAGCGACTGCAGACTGTCATTGCTGCGTAGCTAAATAAATTGAAGCGGGACAATTTCCTTTTATCGCAAAATAATAGTCATTTACAGCAGCTCAGCCTGTCCAAACAATATCTGAAGCAAGTTATTTATTTGTATAATATTTCGTCACAATAAATTTATGCATATATTTGCTTTGAAAGGACGCATCATGCAGTTTGAAAATGCTTGATAGTTTGCAATTAAAGTAGAATAAATCAATAAATTCATTGTAGACTTGGATTGGGTGGGCCAGACGGCCTGAGGCTCAGCAGCTGAGGATGGGAGGGCGAAATGTACTTTTGTAAATAAAACAGTGGCGCAGCAAAAGGCGAGGGAGCACAGCTGAGAGCTGACCTCAACCCAAGAGGTCAGAAGAGCACAAGTGGCGAGCAACTGAAGTGAGAAATATGTCAGCTGACTGACTACTGTTCAAGCAACATGACAAAATATTCGGGTGCCAAAGTACAAACTATACCGTGTGCAATTATAACTGTAACTGTTAAATAATAAACAAATAAAGAATGCAGAGCTTTGGTCGCAACACCGACGCGCGTTTGAATGCGTTCAACATTAGCAAACAACAAAACTGAACATCTTTCCTGATATTTGCAATCAAAACTTAGCTGGGGCAAGTCACTCTAAAAGACCACTTGGCGTTGGTTCAACTTCAATTAGCACTTGAGCCTTGCCGGCGGAGTTTTACCCTGCTTCCGATAAAAGTTGCACTCGTAGGCGCGCATCAGCACGTTCTCCGGGCCGCGTCGCTTCCGGCTGAGCAGCGCCGGCTCAGCTTCCGGTTGCTGCTTCATCAGGTAGCTCTGAGCTAGCTCCACGGCTATTCGGCCGTCTTGGGCCGCCCCGTCCTCGGGATTCAGCTCCAGTCGTAGAGCTGTCGATGGGGACAGGGCGATGGCGTCTGTGAAGGCGATGCACAGGGCCAAGGACAGGGCCAGGCCCAGTGGGAGTCCGCTGACAAGTTGCATTTCTTCTTTTCTCTTTGCTTTTTTAAAAGCTTAGCCTTCGTTTCACTGCTTGGACCGTTTTTTTTGTTAACTGGGAAAGTGAAAAGTGGCTGGCGGAGCCGCCGCTTGCTCTCCTATTTATAGCCGGCTTTCGGGGGGCGGGGTGGTGGGTGCGCCGGTGGGGGCTGCCGGCTGGAATCGCTTTCTATTTTTAGCTCCTCCCCCGCTAGCCTACCATGAAAGACCAATGTGTTTTGATGATTGATAATATATGGATGGAGTTCTGCGACTTAAAACTTGTTTAGCGACCAAAGTTTAAACTAATTAAGAATTAAAATTTTATCGCAGTTTTGGATGAACTCCGAGCTTTATGATTAAGTTTTATGGGATTTAAATAAAAAAATGGGTGCAATTTTCCAAATCCGGAAACAAGTTCTAGAACTCCATGGCCTAGGGGTGAGGCGTGGGAAATTCATCACCTCTGACGCATAGCCCAACAGTTTAAGTCAACCAGAAAAAAAGTAACACTGCAGTAGTTCTTCTATTTTTCTAGCAAAGCTGCCAAATCTCTTACCTCCCCCCAGACTGTGACTCACAGTCCTGGGGACGAAAGGGACAGGGGAATGTTGGGAGGTATAGACACGATGAAGGAATCTGTCCAGTTTAGGTCGCCACTAAACGCTTTTTTACTACAGCGCCATCTTTGGTGCGCGTCGAACCCACACAATTAGTAGAATTTTTTTGCATAAAATTTGACACTCTGCTGTGGCCGATAAGTACACGTCATAAAACTCGTTACAATGCGCGGGAGACCCCCCTGTTTATCTGTCACCAATTCCCGCGTCATATTTCCTTTCTGCCGAGAAAGTAAATTTGCACGATGACATTTTCGTGCACGAGTACCAAAGAGGAAACGTTAATTACAAAATATTTGGTTCAAACAAAAAAACAAACTTCACATCGAGTCGTTAGCCACAAGGTGGACGCCCTGAGGAGAAGCCAACTATGCGTCATTCAAGCTTGAGTCATTCAAACAACCCAGCCTTGGCAGGCGACACTGCAAAGTGGATCTACGAGTATTCAACTCCCACTATTCCTTAATAGTACAGTAGTAATCCCCTATTTTAGCAAGAGAATAACCTGCAACGTAAGCACTAAAAGAATCAGATTTACCGCCCACTGCTTCCTCGTTGCGGGTCAGACCTTGGGTTCAAGCCTTAAGTCCTCTCCCCCCCTTCCCTACCCCATGCATGACGCCCACGCATAGGGTGCATTTATCAGGAAGGCCAAATTGACAGCTCTCTCAGTTGACGCAGTTCCGCACACTAGAATGAATTTACTGCGTTTACTCAGCCAATCGATTGGACGCATGCTAAAATGAGAGCGCTGCGTTGAGTAAGAGCGGTGCACGGTGCTTGCTTTTCTTTATCTCTTTTACTCCCTAGTCTTTAATTTCTCATTTTCGGCGCGTTACGGGTACGTGTAAACAGCAGGCGTGTTCAGTCACAGAGCCGCCCGCTGAATTTAAAGGCAAACAAAAACATTATGACACGAATTGAATTTAATGGCACAGTGCAAGATTGAGTTTAACTTCACCTGAACATATTTTACAGTTATCTTCCCAATAAGAAACCAATTGCTACTTAAACTCGTTATCACCATGGAGACGAGTATTGCGCTTGAGATTTCACTTGATATACGAGCGTATTCACAATCCTGGGATCTTACAGCACGAGAATGATCACAATCCTGGGATCTTACAGCACGAGAATGATCACAATCCTGGGATCTCACAGCATGAGAAGACTCGCAATCCTGGGATCTCACAGCACGGGAAGACTCACAATCCTGGGATCTCACAGTCACATCATGGGAAGACTCACAATCCTGGGATCTCACAGCATGAGAAGACTCACAATCCTGGGATCTCACAGCACGAGAAGACTCACAATCCTGGGATCTCACAGCATGAGAAGACTCACAATCCTGGGATCTCACAGCATGAGAAGACTCACAATCCTTGGGATCTCACAGCACGAGAATAATCACAATCCTGGGATCTCACAGCACGAGAAGAATCACAATCCTGGGATCTCGCAGCATGAGAAGAATCACAATCCTGGGATCTCACAGCACGGGAAGAATCACAATCTTGGGATCTCACAGTACGGGAAGACTTAAAATCTGGTAGACATAAGAAAAGTACAGTAAAGACAAATCTTTTTTGAATGAATAATTAATAGAAATTAGGTCAAACTATTAGTTTTCATGCTTAGCGAAACATCTGCCTTACTGACTGAAGCGAGCCCTGTTATTTGTCATGCTATTAAAATAACACTTCAAAAATTAATGAATAAAATTACACAATCAACATTCTGATAATTAAAAGAAGGCAGCCAAATGCCGAAGATCCGTGTGTTCGAGCAGAGCCCCGTGATTCTTACTGAATATATATATAGATATATGCAATACCGAGGTCAGGCTGAATTTTTATATTCGCTTGCTTTCATTACTACTATTGCAATATTACTACTACTTATGCGAGTAATAAATAACAAGCTACCACGTGACTCCCTGCATACAAAAGGCTTATATTAAAGCAACGCAATAAACAATAATAATGATAATAATAATAACAGCAACAATAAAAACAGTTAGCAATCCACTAACGAATTACTGAATCACAATGAAATCAAATAGTACAATCAGTGTGAGCGTCTAATTAGCCAATCAGAAGCATAAAGTCGCAATGTTTTTCTTTGTTAAACGCGGACAATATTTACTATGATTTATTATTATACAAGGCGCTGCAAGGTTATAAATCACTTTTTTTAAGTTCACAAGAAGCACGGAATGAGGCCAAGACTCTGCTGTCACCTACGGACATTGAAATCAAAGTAGCAATTAAGAGGCATGTCAACGCAACAAAATTAACACAGCAGAAATATTGATATTAAGAATTATAAAACTTTTGCACAAAAACAAAATCTAGCAGGATAAAGAAACTATCCTAGGAATTGGAATTTATGACAAATCGCAAACACTGACAGAGGGTGCGTTTTACACGGGTGCTTCTTCAAGGTTAAAGAAAGACTCAATTCAAAACAACAAGGGGAAACTTTTCAGTTTTCATATTTGGCCCAACAAAGTACAAAATGACAATTAAAACAATAATAATAGTTATTACGCAATTACTCAAGTCATCTCGCGCTAACAAAGTTAACCAAAAATTAACCGACAAAATCAAAGCGTCGCATTATGTATTTAAAATATTTATTTTGTTCCAACTAGCTTTTGGTTGCCATGTAAGATGTGATATATATGGCCAATATTCAAATTCTTAAAATCCAATCAATCATTTAGAAACAGATAAAATCTAGAAGGCAAAATCCGAGTCAAATTGAATAGCCAAGCAATGGAACTGGGGGACCCTCACTGCAGGCTGCACATCTTGCGCATCTCGGTGTCAACTTCGTCCTCCTGTGTGGGGCCCTCGCACGGAGCTCGTCCGGTAACGTCTGGCAGCAGATTCTCCAGCTTGGTGTCGTCCCGTTCGTAAAATAGCAAATAGGCGGTGGTCATGTCCACCTGGTCCTCGGCTACCGGCTGCGGGGGCGGCCGGTTACGGGACGGTTGAAGGAGCGAAGTGATGTAACAAAGTAAAAAAGTGATGCAATCATGATAAAAGTGACGTAATCAAGGAACGAAGTTATGTAACAAATGAATGACGTGATTTAACAAATAAACAGTGATGTAATCAAAGAATGAAGCGACGTAATCAAATAATACAGCGACGCAATCAAGGAATAAAGTTACATAATCAAAGGACTCAGTTATGTAATCAAGGAGCGAAGTGACGTAATCAAAAAATGAAGTGACGCAAGCAACAAACGAAGTGATGTAATCAACGAGTGAAAGTATGTAATCAAGAAACGAAGTGACGTAACCAAAGAACGAAGTTTTGTAACTAATTATTTAGGTGATGTAACAAATGAACAGTGATGTAACGAATGAATGACGTGATGTAAAAAATGAATGACGAGATGTAACAAATGAATGACGAGATGTAACAAATGAATGACGTGGTGTAACAATTAAAGACGTGATGTAACTAATTATTGACGTGATGTAACAAATAAACAGTGATGTAACGAATGAATGACGTGATGTAACAAATGAATGACGTGATGTAACTAATGAATGACGTGATGTAACTAATGAATGACGAGATGTAACAAATAAATGACGTGATGCAACAAATAAACAGTGATGTAATCAAAGAATGAAGCGACGTAATCAAATAATACAGCGACGCAATCAAGGAATAAAGTTACATAATCAAAGGACTGAGTCATGTAATCAAGGAGCGATGGGACGTAATCAAAAAATAAAGAGACGCAATGAGCGAACGAAGTGATGTAATCAACGAGTGAAGGTATGTAATCAAGAAATGAAGTGACGCAACCAAGGAACGAAGTTATGTAACAAATGAATGGTGTGATGTAACAAATGAATGACAGGATTTAACAAATAAACAAAGTGATGTAATCAAAGAATGAAGCAACGTTATTAAGTAGTACTGCGACGCAATCAAGGAATAAAGTTGCATAATAAAAGGACTGTGTCATGTAATCAAGGAGCGAAGTGACGTAATCAAAAAAGTAAAGTGACGCAATCAACGAAGTGATGTAATAAAGGATTAAAGTGACGTAACCGAAAGACAAAGTGACGCAATCAAGGAATGGAGTTAAGTACTTAATGAATTAAATTATGCAATCAAGAATTGTTATTAGATTATTGTTTTAAAAAATGATAAAAAACAGGCAACATAATAAGAATGACACAGAGACTCCTACCTTAACAGAGCTGTCATTAAACAGGTACCACTGGCCGGTGGAGTTCCGGGCGTAGGACACGTAGTGGCCGCCGCCAAGGATGCCAGAGTGGCAGATAACGGCGTACAGGTGATACTGGGCGTCGTCAGTGGCGGCCGGAGCGCCGGGACTGGCGTGCGGCTGAAGTCGGAGGCCGCGAGTTGGACAGGTGACAACTTTGTGCGACTTAACCCAGCGATTAGCCACAAAGTGAAACCGCTTCAGGTGCAGAATAAGAACGGGCGGCAGGCGCCACAGTTGCATAGCCAGACTTGCTGTTCGGTGCTCGCGGCATTTTGAACAAAAATAGGTGTCTTTGTCGTTTAATTCTTCCACTCGGGTGAATGCGCGAAAGCAGGCGTCCAGGTTCATTGGCTCGTTGACAACCTTGGGAGGGACGGGGGTGAGAGACGTTGCTTAAAAAGTCCGCACTTTGCTACTTACGACATAAATAACTGAGTAGTGAGACGTGCAAGCAAACAAAATTTCAAAAAGTCATAATTATTACAATAGCCATACAGAATGGAGCTAATGAGCATCGCTCTGGTCATACAGAATGGAGCTAATGAGCATCGCTCTGGTCATACAGAATGGAGCTAATGAGCATCGCTCTGGTCATACAGAATGGAGCTAATGAGCATCGCTCTTGTCATACAGAATGGAGCTAATGAGAATCGCTCTGGTCATACAGAATGGAGCTAATGAGCATCGCTCTGGTCATGCAGAATGGAGCTAATGAGGATCGCTCTGGTCATACAGAATCGGGCTAATGAGAATCGCTCTGGTCATACAGAATCGGGCTAATGAGAATCGCTCTGGTCATACAGAATGGAGCTAATGAGCATCGCTCTGGTCATACAGAATGGAGCTAATGAGCATCGCTCTGGTCATACAGAATCGGGCTAATGAGAATCGCTCTGGTCATACAGAATGGAGCTAATGAGCATCGCTCTGGTCATAAAGAATGGAGCTAATGAGCATCGCTCTGGTCATACAGAATGGAGCTAATGAGCATCAATCTGCTCATACAAAAGGGAGCTAATGAGCATCACTTTGATAATACATAACTGATTGCTTTTCACTGCCCAGCTGTTGCAAACCTTTTGCAGTTGCTGCAGCGACGGATCGGTGGCAAAGTCCCTCTCCAGCGAGGCCTGATAGCGCAGGTGCAGGGCGGTGTGCTCCCAGTCAACTGCCAGGTAGTCCGACCGGTATTCAAACACGGAGTCGTCGCACGGGATCAGGCAGCCGCGGCAGAACCGGTACCAGGGGCACAGGGCGCACGCCAGCCCGGTGCCGTTGATGCACTTCACCTGGAACGGGTACTCGCCAGATGCACCGCTCACGTCGCCAAGGGTGGCGTGATTCGAATGGGGGAACTCCGGCTTCGGTGTTACTAGGCGCTTCACCTGCGGGAAATAGAGACAGGCAATTAATGGGAAAATTATATTAGCGGTACTTAAAAATGGAATTATTCCCTAGGTAGGGTACTATGATGGGGATTTCTTCCCTAGGTAGGAGACTATGATGGGGATTTCTTCCTTTCTTCCCAAGGTGGGGTACTATGATAAGGATTTCTTCCCTAGGTAGGGTACTATGATGAGGATTTCTTCCCTAGGTAGGGTACTATGATGGGGATTTCTTCCCTAGGTAGGGTACTATGATGGGGATTTCTTCCCAAGGTAGGGTAATATGATGGGGATTTCTTCGCAAGGTAGGGTAATATGATGGAGATTTCTTCCCAAGGTGGGGTAATATGATGGGGATTTCTTCCCAAGGTGGGGTAATATGATGGGGATTTCTTCTCTACGTAGGGCAATATGATGGGGATTTCTCCCCTAGGTAGGGTAATGTGGAGAGGATTTCTTACCAAGGTAGATAATGTGATGGGGATTTCTTCCCAAGGTAGGGTAATGTGATGGGGATTTCTTCCAAAGGTAGGATACTATGATGGGGATTTCTTCCCTAGGTAGGATACTATGATGGGGATTTCTTCCCTAGGTAGGGCAATATGGTGAGGATTTCTTTCCTAGGTTGGATACTATGATGGGGATTTCTTCCCAAGGTAGGGTAATATGATGGGGATTTCTTCCCAAGGTAGGGTAATATGATGGGGATTTCTTCCCAAGGTAGGGAAATATGATGGGGAGTTCTTCCCTATGTAGGGCACTATGATGGGGATTTCTTCCCTAGATAGGGTACTATGATAGGGATTTCTTCCCTGGATTGGACAATATGACGGGAATTTCTTCCCTGGATAATTCCCTTGATGAGTTTTTCCCAAAATGATCTTAAAGGAAATCTCAAGCCCAACTATTAGATCGACTTCAAATAATAGAAGTCGATGATTAAAAAAAACACGAGGATTCCCGTCCCACCTGCAGCCAGATGCACCGATAAACGTCGGAATTCTTCATCCCCGGCAGCAGAGGCAGCACGCAGGGCAGGCTAAACAGCGACGGCCGAGTCTTGTGATAGGACAGAAAGTACACCTCCATGCGTATCTGCTTCCGATGATACACTAAAGCGAAGCCCAGGCTTCTAGACACCGATGTCCCTGACGAACTCGACGACGCCTGCAACTGCTGCTGATCTGAGGAGGCCTGCTCGGCTAGACTGTTCGCCGAGCTGTGCCTGGATACCGGATGCGGGCTGGGGCCGTTGGTGCTGCCGCCGCCGCCGCCGCCGCCGCTGCTGCTGCCATTGCAAACTGACTGGCGAGCCGGCGGCGTCGGGGCCGGCAGCTGTACAGCGGCCGGCATCAGATAGGCAAACAGCGAGCTTCCCGAGGCCAAGTATTTGATCTGCTGCTCGTCCGAGGGAAAGTTCTGCAGGTGTTTTTTTTGTGCAAGCTTTGTTGTGTTGCTTGCTTTTATTTGAAAATACGCTGAGGAGTCTATTACGATAGTCACAGACACCCTAGTCACAGACTGCCCAGTCACGGACACCCTAGTCACGAATACCAAAGTCACAGGACACCCTAGTTACGGGCACCCTAGACACGGACACCCCAGTCACGGACACCCTAGTCACGAATACCAAAGTCACAGGACACCCTAGTTACGGGCACCCTAGACACGGACACCCCAGTCACGGACACCCTAGTCACGAATACCCAAGTCACAGGACACCCTAGTTACGGGCACCCTAGACACGGACACCCAAGTCACGGACACCCTAGTTACGGACACCCTAGACACAGACACCCAAGTCACGGACACCCTAGTTACGGACACCCTAGACACAGACACCCTAGTCACGGACACCCTACTCACAGACACCCAAGTCACGGACACCCTAGTCACGGACACCCTAGACACAGACACCCTAGTCACGGACACCCTACTCACAGACACCCAAGTCACGGACACCCAAGTCACGGACACCCTATTCACAGACACCCTAGTAACAGACGGACTATTCACGGACACCCAAGTCACAGACACCCTAGGTGCGGACACCCAAGTCACGGACACCCTAGTCACAGACACCCTAGTCACAGACACCCAAGTCACGGACACCCAAGTCACGGACACCCTAGTCACAGACACCCTAGTAGTTACAGGCATTATAAACGTACACTGGGGTAACCTAAACCCAGATACCCTAGAAACAGATCAACAGAAACTCATTGTTTTACGCACCACTTCATTACGATAGAAAAAATAATAGTCCTAAGAAAAATACAGTAAACTAACCAGCACAGTTGAGGATATCACGGCTGCGAGCACAATCAGCCGCTGATCGATGCCAAACCGCTCGGACACCGCTTTTCGCACCTCGGAGTATTTGTCGTCGTGATTTAGTAGCACGCCGAATCTCACTGGCTGCCGCTCGTCTAGGAAGAACACTGGCAGGGGTTCGAGTAGCAAAACTTTTGTATTTCACTCATTAGATAATCTTTTTCATCATCTAACTCACTCCTGACAACGCTCCTCTCTTATCTAACTCACACCTGACACCGTCCCTCTCTTATCTAACTCACAGCTGACACCACCCCTCTCTTATCTAACTCACAGCTGACACCACCCCTCTCTTATCTAACTCACACCTGACACCGTCCCTCTCTTATCTAACTCACAGCTGACACCACCCCTCTCTTATCTAACTCACACCTGACACCGCCCCTCTCTTATCTAACTCACAGCTGACACCACCCCTCTCTTATCTAACTCACACCTGACACCGTCCCTCTCTTATCTAACTTACTCCTGACACCACCCCTCTCTTATCTAACTCACACCTGACACCGTCCCTCTCTTATCTAACTTACTCCTGACACCACCCCTCTCTTATCTAACTCACACCTGACACCGTCCCTCTCTTATCTAACTCACAGCTGACACCGTCCCTCTCTTATCTAACTCACACCTGACACCGTCCCTCTCTTATCTAACTCACACCTGACACCACCCCTCTCTTATCTAACTCACACCTGACACCGTCCCTCTCTTATCTAACTCACAGCTGACACCACCCCTCTCTTATCTAACTCACACCTGACACCGCCCCTCTCTTATCTAACTCACCTGACACCACCCCTCTCTTATCTAACTCACACCTGACACCGCCCCTCTCTTATCTAACTCACACCTGACACCACCCCTCTCTTATCTAACTCACACATGACGCCGCCCGCTCTTATCTAACTCACACACGACGCCGCCCGCTCTTATCTAACTCACACACGACGCCGCCCGCTCTAATCTAACACACACCTGACATGACCCCTATCTTATTTAACGTACACCTGAAACCACTCCGCTCTTATCAAACTCACACCTGTCCTAATCTTAAACACATGTGACACCGCCCTTTATTAACAGATCTAACTATACCGACTCAGAAACACAAGCACACTAACCGATAACATCGATAAGCAACGAGTTCTCCAATGGTAGCGGCAGCGACAGCACCGAGAAGGGATCGAATTTAACCGAGGAATTTGAGCACACCTTGCACTGCACCTCGGTGCGCAATTGGCCGTGAAACAGATCCACAATGATGCTCTGGTTGCGGGCCAGGTGGTTGTCCCAGCATTCGGCCGCCACTTCTTCGTCTGGCCGGCCGTCCGAGTCTTTCAACTCGGTGTAGGGCTTCTCCTTCACCCGGTTCAGATCCTCGTGCAGGCCGTCCAATAGGAAGCTGAGAAACTCTTGCGAATCGTGCTGCTGATTGCCGGAGAATCTGCGCGAGTATCTTGCGATGGTCATCTGGAGAAGGTTGAGTAGTACACTCAGTACACCGACGAATCACATGACACCCAGAACACCGACCAATCACAGAACACCCAGAACACCTGGCCAATCACAGAAGACCCAGAACACCGACCAATCACAGAATACCCAAAGCACCGGCCAATCACAGAATACCCAAAGCACCGACCAATCACAGAATACCCAAAGCACCGACCAATCACAGAATACCCAAAGCACTGACCAATCACAGAATACCCAAAGCACTGACCAATCACAGAATACCCAAAGCACTGACCAATCACAGAATACCCAAAGCACCGACCAATCACAGAATACCCAAAGCACTGACCAATCACAGAATACCCAAAGCACCGACCAATCACAGAATACCCAAAGCACTGACCAATCACAGAATACCCAAAGCACCGACCAATCACAGAATACCCAAAGCACTGACCAATCACAGAACACCCAGTACACCGACCAATCACAGGACACTTAAAACACTAACCAATCACAGGACGACCCAAAAACCAGCGAATCACAAGACACAAAGTGACAAATCCCAAACAAAACTTACCCGCAGTTTTAACGGCGCAACAACCGACGCATTGCCATTCCACATGTCCTTGATTAGTTCGGCGTACCGCTCAGCCATGTGGCCCTTCATACCCAGAGGATTTGTACTGAAAATGGGATTTAAATATGAAAGTAATGACATTCACTTTGTTTTTATTATTATAATAGCTAGCTAACAGTTACTCACCGATTCAGTTCGTACAGATGCAACCCGTTCTGAAAATAGGCCGTCAAAGTTGGCGTATTGCTAACGCACTGCAGCGCCGAATTAAGGAAGCACGTGTTGCCCAAATTGTTCAGTCCGGTCACGCCGCGCATCATGGAGTTCCTACGACGGACCAGCGACCGGCTTTTAGCTAGTTCGGCGAGCTCCTCCGGCCAAGTCAGATCGCGATTGCGCACCTCAAATAGCAGGCAGCCGCCGCTATCGGGCAGGCCGAGCTCCTCTAAGCAGGCCGTCTCCGACTCCAACGGCTCCAATTGGTGACCGTCGTCCAGAACGCGCCACAGTCGGAAATTCTCTTTAGTAACGGACATTCGCTGACTGAAAAATGTGTACAACTGGGCGACCGTGTGGCGCCGGCTGAAACAGGCCGAATGGCACAGCACCCGGCGGGGCATGGCTGCTGCGGCGGCAGCGGCGTCGGCGCCAACACCGCCAATAGGAGGAGCGGCGCCGCCACCGCCGGCGGCATAGGAATTCGAAATGTTGGAGGAACCGGGGGTCGAGGAGGCGGGTGAGTAGGCGCCGGATACGACGGTGTTAACCGCCGCGGCGGCCATCGCAGCGGAGGTCGGCAGGACGCCGGAGATGAACCGGCCGACGCTGGAGGCGCGGGTAACTGTCGAGGAGCCGCCGCCGCCGCCTGGAGCTCCTGGCGACGCCGGCTGCTGGTGTTTGAGAATGCCGACAGAGATGGGGTAGAGCTCCAGGCTGGCGGATTCGGTAACTAGGCGGGGCAGCGACGGGCCGCCGCCGTACCAGGCTTGCAGGGCCCACCAGACCGGCGCTGGCAGCATCTGGAAGTCCTCGCCAGGCCGCAAGGCGGCGCCGTCGAGTCCCCGGCGCAGCAGGCCGCCTTCGTTAGTGAGTGACGGCGGTCGGCCGGGGCAGGAGGCCAGCAGCGGCGCGTTGTTGATGGCGCCCGGCTTGGGCGGCGGCGCCTTGCTAGCAGCAGCAGCGCCGGAGACAGTCGAGGAGGCGGTTGAGCCGACGGAGTTGGCACCGACGCTGCTGATTGACGACGTTTTCTGGTGGTGTCGGCGAGGCGGCGTCGACTGCGGCTGCGGCTGCTGCAGCTGCAGCGGATAATAATGATGATGATGAGGATGCTGCGGCGCGTCCGAGTCGAAGCTGACGTACTGCTGCCAGGCCGACCACCAGACGGGGTGCACCAGGTACCAGTTGTCGCCAGGCCTCAGACCGCGCCTGCGCTCCCTGTTCACCCATTCGTACACAATGCGCTGCTCGTCCTGCCGGTACTGGGGCCGCAGGCCGAGTACAACGTGGCAAACCTGCCGGTTGCAGTTGATCGGGTTGATTAGGCAAGGAGGCTAATGAGCGGGATAATGAGTGGGCTAATGAGTGGGCTAATGAGTGGGCTAATGAGCGGGATAAAGAGTGGGCTAATGAGTGGGATAATGAGCGTGATAAAGAGCGGGCTAATGAGTGGGATAATGAGCGGGATAACGAGCGGGATAATTAGTGAGATAATTAGTGGGATAGTGAGAGGGCTAATGAGCGGGCTAATGAGCGGGCTAATGAATGGGATAATGAGTGCGATAATGAGCGGGCTAATGAATGGGATAATGAGTGGGATAATGAGCGGGATAATGAGTGGGCTAATGAGCGGGATGATGAGCGAGCTAATGAGTGGGCTAATGAGGGGGCTAATGAGTGGGATAATGAGAAGGCAAATGAGCGGCATAATGAGTGGGCTAATGAGTAACCAACTGACCCCAAAAAACGCCCACCTGGTAAAGCAGTCGCATAAGCGCATCAGACAGCGAGTTGCCTAGCGACCACATCAGATATTCCTCGGTGCTGACGCGCCACTCCTCGCCGTGCAATTGCAGCAGTTCTCCGGCCACCCGATTAACGAGATCGGCGTCAACGGTGCTGGCTAAACCGGATGTGCCGGCGGCATCCGCAGAAGAATTCGCGGCGCTGAGCGGGCGGCCAGACAGGCCGGCAGGGGCAGTTGTTGGCAAGGAGCAGCAGTCGTCCACGCTGGTCTGGCTCTGGGCCAGAACAAAAGCGCTCACCATTCGCCGGACGTCATGCTTGTCTAAATAGCCGTCTCGGTCGCGATCGAATACCTTGAAGCAGACTGGGGCGCGGGTTGGACAAGTGCGCTAGTTAACTGGGTTACGGTTGATAGAGGCTGGTCCTCAGCTGGCCTACACCTGATAGAGACTGATCCTCATCTGCCTTACACCTGATAGAGACTGATCCTCATCTGGCTTACACCTGATAGAGACTGATCCTCATCTGGCTTACACCTGATAGAGACTGATCCTCATCTGGCTTACACCTGATAGAGACTGATCCTCATCTGGCTTACACCTGATAGAGACTGATCCTCATCTGGCTTACACCTGATAGAGACTGGTCCTCATCTGCCTTACACCTGATAGTGACTGGTCCTCATCTGGCTTACACCTGATAGAGACTGATCCTCATCTGCCTTACACCTGATAGAGACTGATCCTCATATGCCTTACACCTGATAGAGACTGATCCTCATCTGGCTTACACCTGATAGAGACTGGTCCTCATCTGCCTTACACCTGATAGTGACTGGTCCTCATCTGGCTTACACCTGATAGAGACTGATCCTCATCTGCCTTACACCTGATAGAGACTGATCCTCATCTGGCTTACACCTGATAGAGACTGATCCTCATCTGCCTTACACCTGATAGAGACTGATCCTCATCTGGCTTACACCTGATAGAGACTGATCCTCATCTGGCTTACACCTGATAGAGACTGGTCCTCATCTGCCTTACACCTGATAGTGACTGGTCCTCAGCTCAGCTGGCTTACACCTATTTACAAACTAAGTCTTCATTATTTAGAGCTGATAAAAGCTCAACTTAGAGTCAATCTACTTAGCCATCCTGGATAAAGCAAGCACTAAAATTCATGAGCAGTCTCACATTTTTGCCTCTCCGTGATGGGACCCCGACAGCAGGCGGAGATGCCGCAGGACATCTCTTTAAAATCAATATGATCGTCGTTATTCTCGTCGAAGGCGGCAAAGAAACCGTCGACAACGTCCTCGGGAATCGGCGGCGACACTAAACGACGAAAGGTGGCGAGGTCGAATCGGCCGGATTGCGACAGGCTCTTGAGCTGCCAGTAGCACTTCTCCAACTCGATAATGTCCTTTTCGTCAACTTTAGGTGGAAAAATATATAAATTTTTTTCTTCAGAAAATGCGCATCATACTACTGATAGCGGAAACGCAAGAATTTTACGTACGGTGTGTGACGCCGGCCAATATTTGATAAAAGCTAAGCGTCTCAGAATCGTCTGATAGACGAACAACGCACGGCTCCTTCAACAGCCAGGTGGAGAAAGCGGTGACGCATGGATAGTCCTGCAGCCACCTGGAGAATTGTTCCAAATTTACACGGTCGCGCTGTTTAAACAACTCCTGAAGTTCCGGCGGCGTGCGTCCATCTGTATCCTGGATGTGGGCCTCCAATTGGGCCTTGTCAACGTGGGTGCCGGCCTCGTTGCTATAGACGCAGAATAAGACTGCGGCGGTGAGGTGGGCGGATTGGAAAATTATATCGACTTATTTGAGATAATTTAGCGATTATTTCGGATAAATTAGAGATTATTTGAGATAATTCAGTGATTATTTTAGATAATTTAGCGATATTTTTAGATAATGTAACGATTACTTGAGATAATTTAGCGATTTATTCGGATAATTTACCGATAAATAAATATGTATCGACAATTACAAATCATCAAGCAACCATAAAACTATGCTGCGCACTAATAATTTACTTAAAAAATCTAAATTTGGTCATTATTTTTACTTACAGCGCGTCTTCTCAGCCAGCCGCCCCCTAGTCAGCAGTACAAGTCCAACTAGAAGATCTTTGAAAGTCAGTCCCGAACTGCTGCTTGACAAGAAACTGTATATTTCCTGCAATGCACGATTTTTTTTTCAATTTTCGTCAGTAAAAGTTCTGTTTAAAAGAAAATTTATACATAAAAAAAACCTCACCTCAGCCAATTTTGGTGGCACACTGTCGCCAAGAACCTCCTTCATGAAAAGCTTTTTGTTCATGTAGTCACTGACTGACATTGCCTTGAAGGCCTCCTTCAGCCGTTTGAGTTCCGCCTCAGACACTGCATTGAATTAGAGTGGAAAATGTGCAAAAAATAAATTTGGCACAGACATTCAAAACGATTTTATACCAAATCTAAATCAGTAAAGAAAAATATATGATACTTTTACATTTCGTTGTCATTAGGTCAGCTTGTAGTGGAGACATTATACATAGATTTTTTACAATGTACAAACATAGAAGTTTACATATGTAATTAACTTTAGTTTTTAAATAAGTAACGAATAAAATATTTTCTTGCTTAGAATTTTGGGCTTTTATAAAAACATATTCGAACTTATTGTCTACTATATATGATGGAATTAAACTACAATTCTAAAATTAGTTAATTAAGAGATGACCAATTCAGGAATAGCCTTTTCAATAATAGGTTACAAGGCTAATTCCAACTTGAAGCCCTAACTAACAAGTAGACAACTCATTAAGACATAATTCATCTGGATCTTTATTCTATTGGATTTGTTCTTGGATCAAAATACTTAAAACAATTCAAGATAGCTTTAACTTTGTCTAAAAATTTAATTACATAGAATGAAATATAATGTCTGACACCTATTAGGTACTAGTATAATTCTGTTTTTAATTACTTTGAAACTTAAAAAGCATTACTAATACCCTTTTTACAATTGTTACATTATTTTATAATGATCAAAGATAGCCCTTAGCTAAGCTAGGTAACTTTTTGTGCAGACATGGCTTTATTTGTAGCCTATATGACAAAATTAAATATACTTTTACATACTAATATTACTATCTTTGGCAAAAGAAGATCTATCACTTTTATGCTGATGTGGCTAAAAAAGTTCAAGGCATTATTTATACTAGAGTTCTAACTATCTACTATAGCCTTTTATACTTAATGGCATATATCATGGCCAGATGACTAACAGCTTGTCATTAAATTAAAAATCTTAATTTTAAAATCTTCAAAATTGTGATCGAAAATACAACTTGTTGATTATGATCAATATAAATTAATAGCACATTCAACATTAATCCAGTGATTTTAAGTATTTTAATTGATGCAAAATTGTTTGTCTTATTGTCTATCACTATAAGTACACTATTTTCAATCTTTTTTTCAAATTAGAAAAATTAATAAGGACACTATAGTTATCCTACATTTTTTATTGCCAGTTGATATTTTATTGACAGATTTATATATTATTGGTATCACATATTTTATAAAATGATAATATATAAATATAAAATTTAATAACCTAGTATACATTTACATAACATTGGTATGCATATTTTAATTTAGATTTTTAATCAACTTTAGACTTTAAGTAATGCTCATTTAGTATACACCAGGTATATAAAAATTATATTAAAAAATCTAGTTAGAACTTTAGTTGATAATAAAATTAAAAAGCTCTTAATTAAAATAAAAAAATTATTATTTAATGAAAGATTTTGGTACTTATATCAATATTTTTATTGATAAGTTAACATAAACAAAATTACTTGGTTTTTATTGTAGCATATATCACCCCTAAGAACTAAAAAAAGATACTAACTTGAATCTTATTATATAATGCTTTTCAATAACTTAAAGCTTTATGTCTAGATAACAGTTGATTATTAAATAGATAAATCATAAATTAGTCAATGTATACTAAATTTTTACTTTTTTTGAGAAGGTTTACACTTACTACAAAAATTCAATTGATAACATCTTTTGTAGAAATTTTTATATTATATAAAATTTACTAAAACATATGACTATACTATTGATTGTATAATTAAATCTGAGCATAAATTTTTTTAATCAATGAAAATATATTGCAGATAAATGTGATAACCAAAAAGCACTAAAAATAAAATACGAAAATTATTCAAATTATTTACGCATGAAAGTAAAAGTTCATGAGTTTTTACCTCTTTTCTCAGCTTCTTCATATGACAGTGAGAGAATTTGAAGTTTTGTATTTCTGTTTCCCATATTGTTTTCGATCTGTACAAAAATATCCAATATACTTTTTAAGCTTAAACCTTGATCAAGTGAAGTGCAATTGCCAACATAATTTTTTATGCAGCAGAAATGGTCAATGAACCACTTAGTATAATTCTACATTAGCAGGCCGTGTCGATTGCGCGATAAGCCTTACAGAAAAAATGCTAAATTTCGAGGAAAATTGCAATTATTGTAGTTTAATTATAAAGACAACGCGGGAAAATACGTTTTATTTTTGTTCGATCTTCTCTTGTATCTGCCTCAATTTTTTACTTAATTTTCTATATGTAAATTTGTGTATGCCAAAAAAATTAAAAAAATTTTTATCAATTAAAAAATTGTTTTATTTGAGTAGTCTTTTCATGAACCGTCGAATTGGTAATATCAATCCCGCGTTGAAATTTAAGGAAATGAAGTCAAGCACAAGGTCAAAATGTATGCTCCTTTATAAAATAGTTTTACTCAAAGAAAATACTCTGTAGATTTCAATTTCATTGACTCTAAATCTAAATTTATGACGGCTAAAAGTTACACTAAAGCCCTTTACTTTAAGTCGTGACTTGCTCGATACTCGCAACGAAATACGTTTTTGGATCGCAAAACCACAGCATGGGGGCATCGACGCAAGCTTCTTGGGCCTCATCGACTTGCAGTGCTGCATCGATTCTGTCAGGGTCCATGTCTCGGCGTCGTCCGTTCTCGATCACCACAACGCACCTCTCTTGCGGTCCGGAACGGCCTTGAACTGCAGCACTGACCTTATCGAATGGAATGCAGAACGCCATTGTCGTTGAAAGTCAGAGCAGTCCGTAGCACCCAGTCAAGCACCAGAATGAATAGGAACGGTGGAAGCGTGGAATCTGGTAGCACCCTGGACGATTTCTTGAAGAAGTCTGACTGGCCGTCCGTTGTCGAAACTCCAGCAGTTATGTCATGGTACATCGCCATGACCGCGGTGAGCAGCTGCTCTTGCACTTGAACTTGTACGCCTGAAGCACCTTGGGCAGCCTCTAATGACCGAGTTAAAAGCCTTCTTGAGTGGCGTGTCCGCACTATAACTCGGCAAAGAACCAGAATCTGCGTCAGTGTACCGTTATGCTACCATGCGGCTGCAACCGCGATAATAGAATCCGGTTAAACAGCTTTGCAGTGCAGAAATGCAGACAGATGCCTCGATACTCCTTGAGCTTGCTGGTGCCGGTCTTCTTCGGAAAAGTAAAGTAGATTTGCATTCCTGTAAGTCGGGCGCACCCTCACCGAAACGCATGTGGTTCATCACTCTGGCGATCTTAGTGGACACGCAGTTAATGCGCAGCGCTGAGCCTTCCGAGCGAGCAACACAGCGTCGTCTGAGCTGACTGGTGCAACGCTGAAACTCTCTTCTCTCGGCAACGGTGTCTCCGGCTTTAATCGCAAAATCATTTAATTTCGAATCAACTCCGTTTAACTTGTTAGTACGTACAGACAAAACTAACGGAACCTAAATCTAAGCAAAAAGTGCATGATTGCATTGTTAAGAACATGAACTAATAATTGAGAGTTTGATAAAAATGAAATAAGTCAAAGAATAGTTGGTTGAAAATTAAACGTTTTGCTTCAATCGAAAAACCAATAGTTTAATTTTTTAGCAAATTAAAACTATAAAGCGACACAAATTGAAACGTAAAATTTGGCTAATCAAACGCAGCGTTGCAGATTCATTCAGTATGGCGGATGGTTGTCAGCTTTTGGCTCATTCTCACCGTCGCTATTCATTCGATGCCGACGCGACCTTGTCGGCGACGTTGGAAACGACGTAGACAGAGACGTGTCGGACAACTCCTGCTGTCTAACCGGCTGCGGACAGCTCTGAGCTGGACTGGCACTGCGGGCTACTTTGGCTGGACTATGGACAGTGCCGGCTGCCGGATTGCCCTGCGCTGCCAGCATGACGGCTGGCGTCTCCAATAGATGCGGCATCACAGCTGCCAGCTCCGTGGTTGACTGAGTCGCCAGCACGGAGGCTGCCGCTGACGCCTGGTCCATCGGGCTGGCGGACTCCGTCGTCCAGGACTCTTCTCGTGCCATGATTGGCTCGTGTTGGCGCTGCTGCTGCGGCTGCTGCTGCTGCTCCCTTTTAGAGCTCATTGCGTATTTAGTTCAAGTCCATCCAGGCCTCCACGCACCAATTGGACTTGACGATTAAGAACTCATCTACTTGTTTTGAGTTTATTATTACTATGCCTTGTCTGACATAGAATATTGATATGCAAGTATGTCTATGTTTAATCACTTTGGCTTAATTCGGCCATTTTTAAGTGTTCCGTATTGAATGAAACGGAGAATGAAATTTACATATGTCTACTATACAAGATGCTAAAAGTCCACGTGGGCGTTAATCCCTTCCTTATATTTCAAGAGATTATAACTTCTTTACTAGGCGTTATCTTATTCAGAGTAGCTATCACGTGACTGTCTAAGACCGAGCCTTATTTTACAGGCTAAAAATTTAATTTGATAAAATTGGAATTACGCGATGCTGAATGGGCGTCACCCTGGGCGTGCCTCGAGTGCAATGCACTGCCCTGGCAGCAAAATAGCAGCATCACAGCATCGCTATAGGCTGCTGGTGCCTTCTCACTGGCGCTGTTTGAAGGGCATTCAAATGCAGCTCGCACGCAACTCAAGCTGATTTCAGCTCTGCTAATCCCGCTCAGCCAGCCCCACTCCCCTTGTGCACCGCCTTCAGACCGGCAAAGAAATCGGACCGGCATCATCAGGGAAGGCCATTAGTTAATTCTCCTTTTAAATAATCCATTTTTTACTACGAGTGATTTCCATTGCACTGAAAGTGCTCTTTCTGTCCGCTTCAAATGGAATAGAATAGAATAGAATAGAATAGAATAGAATAGAATAGAATAGAATAGAATAGAATAGAATAGAATAGAATAGAATAGAATAGAATAGAATAGAATAGAATAGAATAGAATAGAATAGAATAGAATAGAATAGAATAGAATAGAATAGAATAGAATAGAATAGAATAGAATAGAATAGAATAGAATAGAATAGAATAGAATAGAATAGAATAGAATAGAACAGAATAGAATATAATAGAATATAATAAAATAGATTAGAATAGAACAGAATAGAATAGATAGAATATAATAGAATAGAATAGAATAGAATACAGCAAATATTAAACTATTCTAAGTTAGCAAATAAACTATAGCACCCAAATAACTTTGCAAACAATATTTTGTGCATACATATTAATACAGAGCACGTTGAAAGTTTCTACATGACAATCCATATATAGAATTCATCTCACGGATATTAAAGGCAGACGCTCAGCTATTTGACGCTGCACTCATGACCAATGACCGAGGGCTGAGAACTTTTTCTGTCTTCGGCGCCAAGTTGATTTATTTCCGATTTTTTCCTCTCCATTCAGAGTCCGAAATCTGTGACAAAATCAACACCTCGCTCTATAGAATCCACAGCCTTCTAGAGGAAATTTCTCCCATATTTTATATCAGACAGCTCCTCGCCCAAAAAGGACATGCTGCAGCATCCGGCCCAGTCTGGGACTGCTTCATCAGCGTCAGCCGCTGATCGCCAGCTGCTCAGGTCGCCCAGCCTGCAGAAGCGACACGCCTACGCTAGCAAGCCGTGCCGCTCGTCCGATGACGCCTGCATCGCCGAGGAGACCGGGTGAGTGAGGCTGAGCGAAGATTTCCCGTGACATAATCCCTCTTGTGATGCTTGATCGCTGTGGCGAGTCATGATTTTTGCTGATATTAGCCGTTATTAGAAACAATAAAGTCCCTATGATCACTTCTACTCAAATTTTTATGACCAGTCATAAGGGGTCTCTATGACCAGTCCTAATTGAATCTCTATGACCAGTCCTAATCGAATCTCTATGACCATTCATAATCGAATCTCTATGACCAGTTCTAATCGAATCTCTATGACCAGTCCTAATCGAATCTCTATGACCAGTCCTAATTGAATCTCTATGACCAGTCCTAATCGAATCTCTATGACCAGTTCTAATCGAGTCTCTATGACCAGTCCTAATCGAATCTCTATGACCAGTCATAATCGAGTCTCTATGACCAGTCATAATCGGTCTCTATGACCAGTCCTGATTGAATCTCTATGACCAGTCCTAATCGAATCTCTATGACCAGTTGTAATCGGTCTCTATGACCAGTCCTAATCAGTCTCTATGACCAGTCATAATCGGTTTCTTTGAACAGTCCAAATCGAATCTCTATGACCCCTCAGATGTGATCACCCATTAAATAGTAATAATTTTGCTCACTTTAAGGCAAAACAACAGTCTACGAGCGTATTTTGATCAGCATGATCGAATAGCTCTTGTTGCAGCAGCTTCTATGTCGTAAATTGCTCCGATCGAAACAAATTAAGTTTGCAACATCCGGAGCCTCCGAAAAAATGTAGCGTTAATTTTTATTATTTTTTGCTTCATTTTCGATTCTGGATCACAGTAATAAAATATCAACTTCGAAAACGTTAGAAGAATATAATGTTTTACTATCGATATAATATCAGATATGATCTATCAGAATGTTACAATTTTTTTCAGTCCTTTCTTCAGTAACTTCCTAAAACAGGTAATACGAGCTAAAAATTTCGCTATAGTTACATTGTCCTCGATAAATAAATTGTTACTTTTTTAAGGAAAATTAATTGTTTAGTCATCTTCTTAACCTCAGAGACATTAAAATTCTACTGGTTTAGTCTGACATCCAGATTCTTCACAGTCCAGTTGGAAGGGTGAAAAACAGGCTTAAGAGTGACTGTTAGTTGGCCCACCAATCACAGTGGTAAGTCGTCCAATAAAATAAAAAATTGGGTGAAAGAAAACTAAAAAAATTAATAATTTGGCAACGGGCAGAGAATTTTTGGAATTTGGTAGCTAATTGGGGGAGAGGCTTTTCACATCTAACAGAACAAAAATTTTTTACGGTTCAGAATCAGCTAGCGTCCTACTCAACCATCTCTATGTGTGTGTCTCAATTTAGCTTCCCATTTAATTTTTTAATTCTAAATCGAAAAAGTTCGCTGGCAGAAAAAGTTCAAAAGCGGCAGACAGGATAAAGAGAAAATACGAGATGTCAAATGTTTGTACAGTTATTTGATCACGAAACGGCTTTTGCTTTTTGGGGAACATTTTCCCATGCTACTGTTTCCCTAACATATGGCACTATCTAGCCCCAGTGCAAACCAATAATTTTTCACCCTCTGAATCCAAATCAGTTGCTACTATGGGTGTCGGATCACTGTCAGCCAAACACTCAGTAAATAAAATATTGAATAAAAAATTAATCTAGACACCCGAAATTTCGACCAGATGTACAGCCCACGGCACAGTCACAGCTGGTCGCGTGGCGCATCGTAGGGCTGTGTACAGCTGCTGCTCAGTCCTGACGGGCTGCAGGGGGCGCAACACCCACTCTATATTTTCCCAGCTCAAACTGGTACCCGAAGCTGAAGCAATGCGGGATTAAGTGCCTTGCTCAGGTGCTTGCTCTATGACCAGTCATAATCGGTCTCTAAGACCATTCATAATCGAATCTCTATGACCATTCATAATCGAATCTCTATGACCAGTCCTAATCGAGTCTCTATGACCAGTCCTAATCGAGTCTCTATGACCAGTCCTACCCGATCTCAGCTGGGTAGAAGCTGAAGCAATCCGGGATTAAGTGCGTTGCTCAGTTGCATAGATCTACTGAGCCTTCTAAATTGTCTTCTAGAGCCGGGGCTCGAACCCACGACCTTCCGGTCATAAGGCAGGCGCCCTAGCCACTAGGCTAAAAATCATCCTATCACTCACTAACTCACTCATTTTGCTGTGTCAGTGACAGCGCCACTGAGTGCAGATCATTTACCAAAGTACCGCATGTAGTGCAATCTGTCAATCTTAATAAACAATTCCTGTTATTTTCATTTTTGTTTTCAAAAAATATTTACACAAACGGTTAGCAATTTTTTTCCTGTACCCTCACATTATCCGCCTCCCTCAATGGGGACAAAAAAGCAAGCGACTGAAAAGTAATTAGCACCTTCCTTATTAAAAATGCATGCACCCGCCGCGCTCCTTGTTGAGTGCAGCTCGGGAGTAGAAGCGCATTCGAGAGGATTAGCGCGCGCCGGCTTCCTGTTTCAGGAGTCTGTTGCTAGCTGGGAATGGCGTTGGAAGTGCAATTTCAAATTCGGACCTTGAGGCCTCGAGGCACGCAATAGCGAAGCTTCAATAGAAGATTAGGGAAAGGGACACAGAAAATAGGAGGAATGGGCTAATCCTCAAATTCTGCAGCGTGTCTCTTCTCGATGCTTCCATGGATTTCTCCCTATAAGTGGGAAATTGTAAAAATATTGCATCTTTGAAGTACTTTTCGCCCCGAATTTTCAGCCTAATTTGATGGAGGCTTTGTGGGATTATTTTCTGTTTATGCTTTCTAAAATATTAAAGAAATTCATTTACAAATTGCCTCACCCAAAATTAGCTGCTTATGGATCCTCTGAGTGAGTCTGTCTGGGTCTAATGAGTGAGTTTGATTGGATCTACTGAGCGAGTTTGATTGGATTTACTGAGCGAGTTTGATTGGATCTACTGAGCGAGTTTGATTGGATCTACTGAGCGAGTTTGATTGGATCTACTGAGCGAGTTTGATTGGATCTACTGAGCGAGTTTGATTGGATCTACTGAGCGAGTTTGATTGGATCTACTGAGCGAGTTTGATTGGATCTACTGAGCGAGTTTGATTGGATCTACTGAGCGAGTTTGATTGGATCTACTGAGCGAGTTTGATCGGATCTACTGAGGGTAGTTTGATTGGATCTACTGAGCGAGTTTGATTGGATCTACTGAGGGTAGTTTGATTGGATCTACTGATTCAGTTTGATTGGATCTACTGATTGAGTTTGATTGGATCTACTGAGGGTAGTTTGATTGGATCTACTGATTCAGTTTGATTGGATCTACTGAGGGTAGTTTGATTGGATCTACTGAGTGAGTTTGATTGGATCTACTGATTCAGTTTGATTGGATCTACTGAGGGTAGTTTGATTGGATCTACTGAGTGAGTTTGATTGGATATTCTGAGGGTAGTTTGATTGGATCTTCTGAGGGTAGTTTGATTGGATGTACTGAGTGAGTTTGATTGTTACTGTACTGACTGTCCATTGACAGCACCTGTTACTCGAAACGTTCCTTGAACAGAAACGGCAGCGAGATGGAGCTCATGCTGAGTGATCATCCAACAGATGAACTGAAAGTCCGAGGTGGCACCCTACGAGGCCTCATCGAGTTTGGAATGACCTGCTTTGGTGCGTGACGTCATTTTTGTTTTTCATTTTTCATTATTTATTTTTGTTTTGAAAGCCTACAGGAAAAAATTTCAGAGGTGCGAAACAAAGAGCTGCAGGTGTGCAACCAGCAATTCCTTTCGGTCCTATTTCTTATGCACGAGTGGATCACTGATTCTGTTGCTATGGCATCCACCATCATTGAGATCTGCGAGCAAAATAACCAAATGACTCGTCGAGGACTTTTTATGATAAGGTAAGACGTTGTTTGACGGGCGTTGCGTTTAGACGCTCGTATGGAGCCCTATTTTAGCAACTTTCTTTCACTAGCATTTATCTTGCTACATTTGGCAGGTAAACTACTAAACTTTATCTAGTAGCCTCCGTCCACTATGGTTTATAACATCCGCTGTACAACCAAATTCCTCAGGCTCAAGTACATTAGTTTGAGGTTTCTCGCAGAGTGCAGGCTATTGGGTCGGTGTTCTATGTACACTCATGAGGACCAACCCTCAAGGCACGCTGAATCTACATTGCCTGATGATAAAGTCAAGGACTGATAGATGTACACTTGTGTTTGAGGGTGTGCCTGCGTACAGTCTATATGTACTAGCAGGAGTCAGGGAAATGTCAGGGTGAGGCGATGTCGCCTAAGTCTTTGTGTCAATAATCCCAGAAATCTCCTCCGATTACCATACCAATAATTTTTAACACTCGTCTCGTAACTGTTCAGTAAGCTTCGACTTTTAAACCTCAGTTCTTGTAACCCCAGTCCAGTGAACTTCGCTAAGTAGCTAACTTATGCAGTATCCTTGGTCTCATAAATGTTCGTTAGCATGAATATTTTTTTATCCGGTAGGCTTCAGCCAAAAACATACCCAAGCGACCTTAATCAGCAACCCTATTAACCCGATACAGGTTTTGGATTCAGAAGTATCCGAGCGCCTTCGAAGGCAACCGGGCCTTAGCCAGATTAATTGAAGCCTTCTTCGAGCAAGTAAACGCCTGCGATATCGATAATATTGTGTCGTCGGCAGACATCAGGGCCGCGTAAGTTGCACAGCGCGGCACAAATTCTCGTATTTAAAAGAAAAATCATAAAAAATCCATGCTGCCAATAACCGCCAATGCGCAGTGCCAAGCACGAATGGCTCCGACTCGACTCGCTGAAGAAGGGCCGGGTGAATAACGAGAGTGTAAATTCGCTCGTGTTTAACCAGCTCGAGCCTGAGCAGTTGGCTGCTCAACTCACCGTTCTTGAGTTTAAGGCGTTTCGCCGGATTCAGGTTAGTTTTGTTAATATCTTTAGGCTCTAAATTTAGTTCAAATAATCAACTTGGCGAGATATTCTTCTCAAGGCTACAATTGCATAACATGAATGTGCATTTCTTGGGTAAGGAATTCAATTAAAAACGCGCAAGTGTACATCTGTAGAGTGAGGAGGTCACATGACTGTACAAATGTACACCGCGGGGGGTAAGAAAGTTTCTCTTGATCGCTTAAATGTACATGCTTGCATTCTCTGAGTACTATTCATTTTTCAGGTCTCTGACCTTAGAAACTACGCGCAGGGTGAAAATTTACGAGGCAGTCCATTTCTGGAGAAATCTGTCACTCTGTTCAACGGGCTGTCCCAGTGGGTGCAGTGCATGATACTCAGCAAGACTACGCCAGCAGAGCGAGCCAAAGTTGTTGCTAAGTTTCTCGAGGTGTCGGAGGTAATTAGGCTTACGAGCGTATACTTAGTTCAGCTCCTCATCCCTATAGTTAAGGATTAATTATGTGTAAAAATTAAAATTAAAAATAAACACAGGAGTTGAGAAAAGTTCACAACTACAACTCTTTGATGGCGGTGATCGGCGGACTCAATCACAGCTCCATAGCCCGGTTGAGCAGGACTCACACCTGCTTGTCGCAGAAATCTCAGAAGGTGAGTTATAGTTAATTCATTAAAAAAAGTATGAAAATGTCAAAAAATTATTAAATTATATTCAATTTCAATAATGATGGAACTGATGACTTCGTCGTAATGAAGGTTTCAAAGCGTATTATACGCTCGTAATTGAACTATGTATGCACTTTACCAAGCGCATCACCTCTCCGTGCCTCCCGGCAGATGCTATTCGACCTTGTCGAGCTTCTTTCCTCATCAAACAACTTCACTAATTACCGAAAGGAATACGCTGAGGTGCAGGACTTTAAGATTCCCATACTGTGAGCAGAGCTAAGTCATTTTGAAGTTAACAAGTCCAATAAAGCTAATTAGCAAATTGATCGACACAATTTCAGCGCCGTCCACCTGAAGGACCTGATGCAGCTGAATTCGGCCCTGCCGGACAAGCTAACTGGCGCCGCCAGCCGCTTCATCAACTTCCGCAAGCTGGCTCAGCTGGCTCAGACAGTCGGCCTGCTGACCGCCGCCCAGGGCACCCCGATGACCATTGAGGAGAATCCGAATCTCTGCAACACGCTCAGGGTGACTAATTGGGTCTCATTTGTGACTGATACACTGATCCCATCAATTTCTGCTCTTAAGCTCTTCTAGATGCACTGGCCGAACTGTATTCCTTGATTTTTATAGTATACAGACGCTGCCGCCCCCCTGCTCACCGCTTACACAGCTGTCACTGGACTGTCACTACACCGAGGACGATATCTACGAGGTTTCTCTGCTTCGCGAGCCGCGCTGCCTGGCTTCGGTGAGTTGCCACGGCAACTGGGCAAACTACAGATGAGCTTGGACAGGGTGGGGAGGTGGGCTTTTGGGGGGTGGACGTGAATCCGGGACTCAATAACTAACCCTCTCATCCTTGATGATGGAGTGCTGATTAGGGGCCCTAATCTGACTCGCTCCGAGGTTCGCATACAGTGAGTTCAATACCGTGCCTATACGAGCGTAGAGTGCGTGCAAGTCATCATTGGGTGATTAGTCCAAACTAGTGTTTCAAACTAAAAGCTCGACTCTCGCACGGATATTCATGCAGCCCTGTTGCGTACTCTGTGTCTGGATGTGGATTTACTAGCTATTATTGATTGACTCGGTGCCCGAAGCCTTAGCGAGCTTAGTTCAACCTAACTCAAGGGCACTATCAAACAGTGTCCCCTTGATACTCGTGTCCTTAGGGTATCAGCCAAGGCCGCTCCAATGCTCCATTACTGGAGAAAGGCTAAAAAATCTGTAGCTAATTATCCGACTCACTCGATCGCCCGTTCTTCGTTTCATTAGTCAGTTTGCGGTCCTGTCTTTATGACAGGGAGCGGCGCGCTAAACGAAAATGACGACCCTCAAGACAGTCCTAAAAAAGCCTCTCGCGCATGGATAATCAACCCGGCGAACTTTGGCGGAGAATCAGGGCCAGAGTTAGTTGATCGAACTGCGAAAATAGAAAGGGTCAGCAACAGTCCAATTATCGAGAATTTATTCATAGACTTCTGACAGAATAAAAATAAGAGCCGAAATGACAGTATGGGTTGATAGGACGCACGAGGTGCACACTAACCTTCCTCCATTCTTATTCACTAAAACTCTAAGACCCATTCCAATCCATTCCTAGCTCGTATCAATTAAAAGTCAACACCCACGCTCCCAACAAAAATCTATTTCTGCCCTTTAAACTCAAACCTAGACTCCCCACCCCCACTCCTTTCCTCCCACCCCACTCCTTTCCTGTCTCTTTAAACTCACACCTAGACTCCCCACCCCACTCCATTCCTCCCACCCCACTCCTTTCCTGTCTCTTTAAACTCACACCCAGACTCCCCACCCCACTCCATTGCCACCGATTTAAGGTCATACGGAGACTCCCCACCCCATTCTCGCCTGTTTAAAAACAGATTCAAACGTCCCCACCCACTCCTTTTCCGCCACTTTAAACTCACAACCAGACTCGTTAATTCAATCCATTCTCAGCTGGTGAATTTCAAACCAGCCTTCCTATTCCAATCCAATTTAGTTATTAATTACAACGCCTTGAAACTCACTGTAAACAATCGCTCCCAATCCATTTCTACACCTTGGAACTTAACTCTCCTACCAAATCGACAACCAACATCCCGCAGCCATCGACGCCAACAAAACCCGTAGTTTTCGCACAGTGGGTCTCGGGCTCGAAGCCGCCTCATCCGGAGACACTTAAACGGCATATTTTTGACATGGTCGAGGTGAGATGTCAGCAAACTCAATTACATACTTTAAAAAATTGTTTCATTTAATTAGCTACAAAAATTTTATTCATTTTTAAAGGCGGTTTTCAAAGTTTACGACCACGACAAGGACGACATGATTTCCGAAGCCGAATTCGAGCAGATAGCGGAAAACTTTCCTTTCATTGATTCATTTGCGGTGCTGGACGCTGACAAGTGAGAACTGCCTGCTGATTGACCCATTTAATGACTCATATTGAGCAGAATAGAACACGCACTGAGAGTAGAAAATGGCCAGAAAAGTTTTCCAAACTCCTAAATTAGGCTACACATTTTGTCCTCGTAAATTTGTCACTGAGAACGCACTTTGTTCACAGGTTCCGCCCACACGCTTTCGTAGAAATTTGAATCCAGGACTAGGCGCAAATCCTGATGCTCATGGTATCTATACTGCTCAAATATTTGAGTTGATTTCTGTCTATTCTTTGCCTCGCGCCCGAGAGGAGAGTACACAGCAATATCGACGGTGACAAAGCGATAAAAGAAATACTCGATTCTGCAGTAGCATGATTCTCTGGCTTATTCACACCGGCTACAACACACCGGATCTGACAGGCCTGGCCTCATCATCGCTTCATCACGATTCTGTTTCTCCATTTAAGCCGGGGTTCCGCCCTAAGAGGACCCGAGGGAATAATATAGTCAGCGGGTCGCCGCTCTATAAGGGTGCGATTCGAAATGAAAAATCAATTTTTCCACATGGTCGTCCCAATCTTTACACGCTCGCCGGATCAAAGCTCTGTCCCTTTATTCGGGTCAGAAAAACGGCGCAAATAATAGTGGCAAATCCACTACTTTAATTAATAGGAAGTGCTGCAACTGCAGGGATTCGTGCCAAAACCAGATTTTTTTATCCAAGCGATTGCAAAATTTTTAGTTAACGATGGACAGTTGCGCTTGCAATTTCTTAGACTATTTGTAAATAGTAACAAAATATCCTACTGAAAGTAGACACGAACAGAAAAATGCAAATTTTCTCGAAACTCAAACTCAAGCGACGGCATGATATCGAAAGTGGAGCTAAAGAACTATTTCCTAAGGGCCAATTCGCACGCGCTGAAGAGCAGCTTCAAGCACGACTTCCACGAGACGTCCTACTTCAAGCCGACCTTCTGCGACCGTTGCGCCGGCCTGCTGTGGGGCCTCATCAAGCAGGGCTGGAAGTGCCGGGACTGCGGCATCAATGTGCACAAGCACTGCAAAGACACCGTCGTGATGGAGTGCCGACGGCCAGGTCACGGACGCTGCTCCGATAATGGAGCTTCTTCTGGTTCGTAATTTGATAGGATGGGCTATGGCTTACCCAACAATACAGACTCGAAGACTTTTTCTTGAACAAGACTTAACCAAAAAATGACCCCGATCTTAACCAACCTTAAAGAACTAAATGATTTGATGAACCATTGACCCCAACAACTCCAGGCTGCAGCGCCCCTGCCAGCTGCTCGACCTCCGCTTCCGCAGTGTCGACCGCCTCTCTGTCGACCGCTGACGCCTCTCAGTCGCCAGCAACCGCCATCTCAGCTGACAGTCACGAACCTGGTCACGTGACAGGCGAATCGGGGGCCACAAAATACGCGGCGGAGGAGCGAGAGGTGCAGACCGAGCTAACAGTCGGGGTTACCGATGGCCTCTGCTGCCTGGGCAAAGATGAAGTTGAGAAACTGGCCCAGGTAATTCTGAATAACTAGAAGCTATGGCTGACCCAAGCCACTAGCCTGTAGGCTGAGTCCTCGAGATCTATTGCTGATCTACTGTGCAGACTGCATTACTGTCTTCCAGACTGTAAGATTTTATCGTACTCTAAAAGAAAATTCGTCTTCTAGAAGACACCATCATCCCTAAGAAGAAAGACATCGTCGTTCTCTTGAATACACCATAATCCTGTGGAAGACACCATCTTACTCTAGAAGGCATCGTGGTCCTATGAAAACTATCGTCTTCTAGAAGACCCATTTTTTAGTAGAAAGAAACTCGTCCTGTAGAACAAACTATCTGACTCTAAAAGACATTGTGTGCCCCTAGAAGAGATCATTATAATCCAGAAGGAACTTTCGGCAGCTAGATCTGACACGCAATTTTCAACTGGTACTCATTATTCTTTTGAATCATTAAAATTTAACCGTAATGGCAAGTAGACCACCGACTGCCCACTTCTCCCGCCAACCCAGGAGAATTCTCACCTGCGCGAAGAGACTGCCAAGCTTCGCCAGCACGTGCAGAACCAGGCGGCCAGCATTGCCAGCCTTAGCGCGCAGATGTTCGGCATGCGGCAGCAGACGCTGAATTTTATCATGCGCCAAATGGACGCGCTGGATATTCAACGCAACTCGGAAGTCTAGCCGCTGAGGTTTGAATTCAATCGGCGCGTCCAATTAAGGGTAGAAATGCACTGCGACAGCGGGTGCACCGAACGTGCCTGGTTATGTACATTACTGTACATGGCTGGGGAAGAAATGCACTGAGAGAATTTGATTGAAATTAGTCACGTGACTTTATTATCAGTTAAAGGACGAAAACAGGCGTACAGATAGAGCAAACACGTGACTTTCAACGCTGTACATGCGTTAGAAATGTACAGCATGATTTGTGGTGCGACATATTTTGTTTAGCTCATGAGCGCACGACCACGCTTAAAATGATTTTGTATGTTGAAGAGAGACTTATCTTGAAGAGCATCAAAATATTTCATTCATAAAATAAATCGTTCTATTATTAAGTGCAGACACATAAACAACAATAACACCTAGACAAGCACTTTATTTACTGTTGTATTTTATAAATAAATCTAAGTTAAATAACAAGGCGCCATCCATAAAAAGTGTCAGCACTCAGATATGACTGCCATCGGAGCTACCTCATGAATATGCGTAATGTCCGTCATTGCCAAGCTTCAGATTCAACGGAGAATGTGAACTTATGTAACAAAGTTTAATATGGACTTCATGAGGCGACCAAAGCTGAATAAAACTTGATTGACTTGAAGATCAAGGGCCGGCTAATAAGGGTGGGAAAAATTGTCAGAACAGAACAAAACAAAAATAACAGGCAGCACATTTTCTAGCTTTTCCATTGACTCAAAATAAAATAAAGAAGTATGCTGTTGATAAAATATAAAATAATTCGCAACATACCCTTGTCAGTAGGCAGTAGGTGACTATTAAAATCCAAAGTAAAACAAGATCCTATGCGTTCTATCACAGGTTTAAAAAAAACGACAAAGAAACGAAAATATTTCGGAAGTTATAAAATTTCATTTAAGAAGGTGATTTCACTGTGGAAAAAAGTGACCAGACAGGACATAGGGGCAATACAGAAGGGAAACAGTGACTAAACAGTGGGATTAGAGCGACAGGAAACTGCAGGGAGAACTGTGCAAATCAAATCGAAAGCATCGAGATAGCCAGCGCACAAGAATTTCTAACGTAGTGACAAAACGCCCGAGCTGCTTTTGTTCGAAATGTTGAGTCGCTGAGCGACAAAACAAAAATAGAAACTCGGCCGTAGCCAATTAATTCCTAGATTTTAGGCCAGAAAGACTTTCAAATTTGTTAAAACGTATCTGACATGCGGAAATAAAACATGGCATAACAAAAATACAAGCATGACTCAAAAATCCATTACCAAATGTCAACTATTCGTTAAATGAGGCAAATTGAAAGCGATAGAAAAAAATTATTAAAACAAACACTGCAAATTTAATTAATAAACAAATGAGCTGTATAAATCTAACTCCATAGCAACCGGTTTTTTTACCTTGGATACGACTCATTGACTTGTTGATTAATAAAATTGATATTTTTTGTTCGAAAAATTAGAAAAAATCGTATCCAAGGCGAAGTTGCCGGTTGCTATGACGCCCGAGGAAGCGTTATTTTGCGCCTCGACCAGCTGAGCCAGAGGGGGGCAGCGGCGGCGGGTCAATTGGCTGAAAGCCGCGCATCTCGCTGTTGATCCGGTCGCGCTCCATCAGGTATTCGCCCTCCGAGCAGCTGCCTAGGGCGGAGCTGCGGCCGCTCTTGGCTTGGGGAAACACGGCCCGCTCGATTACTGAAATTATTGGGCGCGGCGAGGATATTTTGGGATTTCGATGATAGGATTATAATATTGATCCCATATCTCTCATAACCCGTTTGTATTATCAATCTGGAGACTCTGATATGTGGGTTTCAGATTGTGTGGATGTGATTTTGGGATTTTGATAATGGGATTATGATATTGCGATTATGATATTGGGATTATGATATTAGGATTATGATATTCGGATTATGATATTCGGATTATGATATTGGGATTCTGATATTGGGATTCTGATATTGGGATTTTGATAATGGAATCATGATGTTGGGATTATGATACTGTGATTATAATACTGGGATTCTTAATTTCGGGATTTAGATTTTGGGATTCTGTTTTTTGTATCTAAATTTAAAGATTTTGATTTTGAGATCCCTAAATCCCTAACAATTTAGGGATTTTGTTTATGGGATTTGAATGTTAGAATTCTGTTTTCGGGATTCTGGTATTAGGACCCAGACAACATGATTAGGAAATGGGGATTCGAACACTTACTTGACAGCTGATACTGCACAGCCTGCAGATTGTACAGGCACGAGTGCAGGGTCTCCTGCAGTTGGCTCTTCTGCTGCTGTTGCTGTTGCTGCTGTCTGTCTGGGCTTCGCTGCTGCAGCATCGGCAGGTCATCAGCCGGGCTGGGCGTCCGGCTCAAATGCCGGCTTCGGCGAAGTTTCGCGAGCAGCTCGTCGGAGCAGCGGCGCAGCTTGCAGGACATTTGCAGCACGCTGGCCGCCAGCACGCCGTCGTAGGCGGCGCCGCTATCGGCTGCCACGGCGGCCGCCGTAGAAGAGGCCGACGCGGAGGCCAGAAAGGCTGCCGATCGGCTCCGATGGCTGCCGAGATTGGCGGCGGCTGAAGGCGAGTGGCAGCAGTGCACCGGGGAGAAGGCGGAATGCCGGCCCGATATTGCGCTGTAGTCCTGAATTCGTTGCGGGAGATAGTGGAGCAGGTATCGTTTTCAAATTCATGAAAGCCACCTTACTCCTACCACGGTCAAAAACCCTAATTAACGTCCCTTTCACTCCCTTCCTGCTTGTTCCAGAACCCCCTATTAATAGCCACTTCCCTCTTACCACGGCCAAAAACCGTATATAACATCCTTGTCACTCCCTAGCCAATAAAAGCCTGAAAATGATAGCCACCTCCCTCCCTGCGTCGTCTAGAACCCCAACTGGACAACCAACCCACTCCCCGACGCGCAACATGACAGCCACCTCCCTCCCTGCTTCGTCTAGAACCCCAACTGGACAACCAACCCACTCCCCGACGCGCAACATGACAGCCACCTCCCTCCCTGCTTCGTCTAGAACCCCAACTGGACAACCAACCCACTCCCCGACGCGCAACATGACAGCCACCTCCCTCCCTGCTTCGTCTAGAACCCCAACTGGACAACCAACCCACTCCCCGACGCGCAACATGACAGCCACCTCCCTCCCTGCTTCGTGTAGAACCCCAACTGGACAACCACCCCACTCCCCGACGCGCAACATGACAGCCACCTCCCTCCCTGCTTCGTCTAGAACCCCAACTGGACAACCAACCCACTCCCCGACGCGCAACATGACAGCCACCTCCCTCCCTGCTTCGTCTAGAACCCCAACTGGACAACCAACCCACTCCCCGACGCGCAACATGACAGCCACCTCCCTCCCTGCTTCGTCTAGAACCCCAACTGGACAACCAACCCACTCCCCGACGCGCAACATGACAGCCACCTCCCTCCCTGCTTCGTCTAGAACCCCAACTGGACAACCAACCCACTCCCCGACGCGCAACATGACAGCCACCTCCCTCCCTGCTTCGTCTAGAACCCCAACTGGACAACCAACCCACTCCCCGACGCGCAACATGACAGCCACCTCCCTCCCTGCTTCGTCTAGAACCCCAACTGAACAACAACCCCACTCCTTGACGCGCAACATGACAGCCATCTCCCTCCCTTCTTCGTCCGAAACCCCCCTAAATGATCCCCTAATTTCTACAGCCCCACGAAAGCGTCTTAAAGTTGCTCACATCGTGTCTAGCCAGCCGCTCCAGATCTCTGCTCAGCTCGGAGCCCGAGCCAAATCTGGCCTGATGAGTCAGCAGCTGACGCGCCAGCAGATCTTCGCTGGATGCGCCCTGCTGCTGGTAGCGCATGCTGGCCTCGTGCAAGCTCAGCGGCCTGCTGTAGCTGCCAACTCCGCCAAAGCTTCTGGCCTCCTGGCCTTGCTGCCTCTGCTGATGCTTGCTGCGCTGCAGCAACAGCAGTTGCTGCTGTTGATGCTGTTGCTGCTGTTGCAGTTGCTGCTGCTGGGAGTAGCCGGAGGCTGCAAGCCTACAACCATGGTTGGGCAGCTGAGACGCCTTCAGTGAGTGTCGGCCGTACTCAAAACGGATCGGCTCGTTGGAGTTGCTGCTGCAGCTTCTGACACGCTGCGACTGCTGCTGCGGCTGCTGCTGCGGACTCGTGGTCAGGCCGGATGAGCTGCCCCTGAGCGCCGAGAGCCTCGATCGGATGCCGCCGCCACGCGGAGGCGGCACCGTGTCGTAAGGATTCGTCGAGCATTCCTCAGCCAGCGCGTCAATCGCAGTTGAAGGCAGCGAGCCTCGCTTTTTGACCGTCAGGTGCTGCTGCTGGAGCTGGTGATGGTAGCCGCGGTATGAAGCTTGCGGAGAAACGGCGACATCCTCCGAGTCGTCCGACGAAATTTCGTCATCGGCGGTGGCTGCCGACACAGCCGAAGCTGCCGCCGCAGCCGCCGCCGCGGCAGCTGCACCTGATTCCTCGTCGTCGGCGTACGGAATGTCCAGGGCGCTGCGGGCCAGCCGGGCCTCCATGTCGTGCAGCAGCGTGGCGGTGTCCCGCAGCAGGCACGCTGTGTCCAGGCCGCCGCCGCCGCCTCCCGTCCCGAAGGTGTCGTCCTGTCTAAGCCGGAACGACACCATGCTCTGGCTCATGATGGCGGCCGCTGCCGATGCTGCATCGGTAGCCACAACCAGCGGCGGCGGCATCGAAGGCGTCTGGACGGTGTCGTCGACACTGGAGACGGTCGGTTTCGATGAAGTCACAGTTGGCGACGCTTTCGACATTGCGGCGGTTTTCGTTGCCGACGATGCCGTTGGAAAATGCCGATAGCCGAGCTCGTTCAGCTGGGAGTCCGAGGCCAGCATCCGCCTGGAGTCCTGCATCTGATGATGCTGCTGCTGCTGCTGCTGCTGCTGCTGCTGCTGCTGCTGCTGCTGCTGCTGCTGCTGCTGCTGCTGCTGTGGGTCCCTGTCAGGATGGCTGCTGTTCTTCTTGCCGGACCGCCTTGGCGAGGAGTCTGCGAGGAAAAAAATGGTTGGTTAGATTGGCAATGAGGGTTGGATACGGTTTAGGGTTTGTTAGAGTTTCGGGTTTGTTGGAGTTTCGGTTTTTTTTAGCTTCGGGTCTGTTGGAGTTACGGGTTTGTGAGAGGTTCGGTTTTTTAACGTTTTTAATTAAATTTTTGTTACATTCAATAGCGTTTTAAGGAGGGTTTGCTTGAATGTATGGCTTTCACCAAGTTAAGTTAAGTTAAGCGTACAAGAGATCCCAGCTATGAGAGAGATCTGTCACAATGACTCGCACTTTAAGGCAGACAATAAGTCCGCTTAAAAGCGGCCCAGCAACCCGACAGAAAAAAGTGAGCTATTTTTAGACAAATCCCAGAGCTGCCTGATCTCCACAAAACAGCCTGCGCTCCGACGCCTTCCCAACAACTGCGGGTAGGGGGTAACGGAACTGTTTGTGAGCAAGGGCATCCTCTTCTTGCCCACTCTAAATAGTTTATAAAAGTACATTGTGTATGATGTGGGTGAAAGAAAGAAACCTGCACAATCCCGGGCTGGACAGGAGGGATCAGGGCGCTGCTGGATGCGGGTTGTGAGTAAACTGGTGCAGTTGGAGCTGCACTGGCTGCGACCTGACAGGGGATGGGGGCCACACAAAGAATTTTAGTCGTTGACATGCGTAAAGAGTGCGAGATGACAGGTAAGTCGAGATACCGGCTGTCCATCTAATCACTCATTCCTCATCCGCTCCTCTCAGTCTCTCTACTCCAGTGTGTCATCCACTATTTTACTTTTGAAACATAAAGAAATTATGACTAGAATTTTTAGTTTATTGCTTCCACACCGTTTTCAAGATCCTTAAAGACTAACCTGTGCTGGACTTTGAGCTCCTCTGGCTTGGCTGCATCACATTCAGGTAGCCATTGTTGCCACCGGATTCAACTGGCAGTCCTACGCCCCCGCCGCCGCCGCCGCCGCCGCCGCCGCCGCCGCCGCCCCCGACAACAACGGGACCGTCCATCACGTCTGACATCCACTTCGGGCTGGTGCTGGTTTTTAACTCGAGCTCCTGCGGAGTGAAGGAGTCACAGGATTGGGTGAAGGAGGGTGGGTTTGAGGGTAAAGAACCCGCATGGTGGGGTGCAGGAGTGAGGGTTTGGGGGTAATTAACCCGCATGGTGGGGTGCAGGAGTGAGGATTTGAGGGTAATTAACCCGCATGGTGGGGTGCAGGAGTGAGGGTTTGGGGGTAATTAACCCGCATGGTGGGGTGCAGGAGTGAGGATTTGAGGGTAATTAACCCGCATGGTGGGGTGCAGGAGTGAGGGTTTGGGGGTAATTAACCCGCATGGTGGGGTGCAGGAGTGAGGTTTTTAGGGTAATTAACCCGCATGGTGGGGTGCAGGAGTGAGGGTTTGAGGGTAATTAACCCGCATGGTGGGGTGCAGGAGTGAGGGTTTGAGGGTAATTAACCCGCATGGTGGGGTGCAGGAGTGAGGGTTTGGGGGTAATTAACCCGCATGGTGGGGTGCAGGAGTGAGGGTTTGAGGGTAAAGAACCCGGATGGTGGGGTGAAGGAGTGATGGTTTGGGGTAAAGAACCTGCAGGGCAGGGTCCAACAAAATGAGAAATATTTTCTGCACTTTTCTAGTCAAACAATTATTGTCAACTATCTAAACTGAAGGCAAAATTTTCTTAAACAAAATATTTATTCAACGAAGAGCTCAGCAAATCCTACGAGTAAATTCTCAAGGAGCAAGTCTCTCCGACCTGTCATCCGAAAATGACAGCCCAAACCGGAAAAAATCTACATTTTTCTTTAAAACCGGTCTGCCCGGCAAAACAGCTGAGTCAACGAGGGGTTTGAAAGGGTTGGAACAATTATGGACGAGAAAGCAAAAGATGATGCCCAGCAGCTGCTCTTCATCAAATTCTTTGCCATATTTTTTTCGACAGCTTAGCAGTCTTATTTGATTTCGGCGTCAAGGCAAAGAAATAATTTATCGAAAGGAGTTAACATATTTTTTCTCAGAGATTTTTTCTGAAAATTGACTCCCACCTGCTGCAGAAGGACCAGAAATAATTATTTGCGATTAATTCCTCCCTTCGACACCTGGGTCCGCCTTGGGCAAGTCTGCACTGAGTGATGCTGTTTGACGGAACATTGAAAGACAAATAGATACAGACAGACAGATAGACAGAAAGACTGACAGACAGACAGACAGACAGACAGACAGACAGACAGACAGACAGACAGACAGACAGACAGACACACAGGCAGACAAACAGACAGACTGACAGACAGACAGACAGACAGACAGACAGACAGGCAAACAGTCAGACAGACAAACAGACAGACAGACAGACAGACGGACAGACAGAGAGACATAAAAATTTTTTTATAGAAAAGCTGCTAAAATAAGATTAATTCTCTCCAAAAGCAGAGGTAGCCACACCCAGAGCTATCAGATTGCCCGCATCTGCTGCTGCCGCCTACTTAACTCAGAATCTTGCCATCAACGTTTTCTGTCCATTTCCGTCGCTTTCTTCGCGTCATTCTCAGAATTCTAAGCCAGCAACTGCGGATTGATTTTCCGCAAAAGTCCAATGCTAATTCCCGATACAGAAGTTTTGAGTCCCGAGAGTTGCCTTCATTTCCTCAGTCACCGATCCATTCCAGGTTTTCTTTCCGTTTCATCTTTCTATAATTTTTTAGGAAAAACCTTCCGAAAAAAATATAAAATTGACATTTTTAAAACCAACGGTGGCTTGTTAAAATTTACAACAACGTTAGCAGGATAGAAAATTTCCTGTTATAAAAGTGCTTCAGTTTGACTGGCTTCTAAGCCCTCAACAATTGTTTGCTGACGGAGGCCTGCGCTGTCCCTTATTAAGCTACTTACACTCTGGGAACAATTATTAGGCATTCTTGGACAGTGCTTAGCAACTAAATAAAAAAATTCTAGCATAACATGTTGCCTTAAAAAGTTGGGAAGAACAAGTAATAAAGAAACTGCTTACCCGTTTGAGCTTCATGAAAGGCCGGGAAAGAAAGTTGATCATAGTTGCAGGAGTTTTCAGCTAATGCGAAACTCGGTTTTTAACTATAGCTAAGCCGGGGAGAAGAACCGGGCCGACGAGAAATTCGATGCGATCGAATAAGACAGGCACTCCGGAGTCATCCGAATCTCTCTCTCCCTGTGTGTGCGAGTCTCCTCTATTCCTCGATCGCTCAATCTGGCAGGTCAGTCTCAAGGCTGTCTCCGAGGTCTATTAGTTTTCTTAACTGGGCCCAGCCTAGGAAGGGCGGCCAGTCTGCACTAGCTAGACGGTGTGGCCGACGCGGAGGGGAGCTGAAGGGACGGGCCGATAGGACGCACAAATCTATAAAGTTGGAAGAAGCTGCGGGCTTCTCTACTGAGGACTGGGCGGCCAACCAACCACACGCGTTCTGAGGGAAAAGTACAGCATCGCGTGGGGGAGGACAGGGCAAGGAGGGAGGGATCTCAGGCTGAGAGTTAACCGCGAGTTAACAGATAGGGGAAGAAAGAGGCTGGAAAGGGAAGAAACGATAGATGAGGAGCGAAGAGAGAGAGAGAGGGCGACATGGAGCAAGCAGACAGCTGGGAGGCTTGGAGCAGACGGAATGAAGAGACTGTGGAAAGCCTGGTTGGCTGGTGCAGAAAATAGTGAGAACGAGATAAAGAGGATAAGCGAGCGCAAAGCAGAAGAGTGTGTTGTTGCGCTGCTACAGCTGAGGTTGCCGGCTGGGGGGGATGGGGGTTGGGAGGCTGGTGGATGGGGTTCCGCATCGCGCGATGCGGCATTATGATTTTTCTGCTCATTGGGGCATGCGGTGGACAGCGCAGCCTGCGTTGCCTCTTGGCCTTGTTTGGGGATACGAGACGGGACCGATTGAGGAAAACAGGCCAGATGAAGCACTCCGCATGCTTCAATTCCTGAGCGCTACAATGCCGAGCGTTAGCTTAGTGTTTTGTTGCCTATCCCGCCCTGCTGCTACGGGGCCACCACTCCCTCCTCCTGTTGCAGTCGCCTGGGGGGTGGGGCTGCAATTTCAGAGACGCGGGCGCACACAATGGGAAAGGGATTAAAAGGAGCAGAAGTGTGCCGCTGGCCAAAGCTACGGATGCATAATTTACCCGGCCACAGTTCGAGGCAAACACGATCCTAGGGACTAAAATCCCCGAGAGAAGGCGTTGCAATCGGCTTGGGATTAGTGAGTCGCCCCCTCCGTTCTCCCTCTCTCTCTCTCTCTCTCTATGACCCCGAGCAATTTGTCTGGAGCCCGGGGCAAACAGGCAAAATTGGAGTCGAGAGGCCGACTAGAGGAAAAACCCGGCCGAGCAGAAAATAAGGCGGCGGGGAGAGTGAAGAGGGCGATAAATCATGTCCGGCTGTCAGGCCGGCGGGCGAGAGGCCACGGAGGAAGCCCGCTAGCCAGTTTAATCATTTCGGGTGAAAGCGAGAGCGCCAGGCGGCGGTACGCGCGAAAGCGGTGGCCGCAGCCTCACGTGGCCTTTCATCTCTCGCAGAAATTTTTCCCGATGCGCTGCTATTTTTATTTTATAGCGGGCTGGGGGGCGACGTTGACAAATGGAAGGGTCAATTAAACCAGGGGTTGCATAGAAAGGGTTGTGTTATGTTTGAAAAAAATGAAGCTACATCACCATAGTAACACATACTTCTGAAGAAATACACCCTAGTGACTAACTCGTTCGATCAGATACTGGCCTAGAAATCAATATTTCCCATCAGAGATACCGCCCTAGTTGCCAGTAACTACCACAATCAAATATTTGGTATTTGGAAATGTTTCGCAACACGGCCCACTCACCGCTCGTCCATCAGTCGTGGTCGAAGTCGAAGTGGCCGACACGGACGACAGTCCGTCTGTCAAGCAGCTGGCATCATCGTCGTCGCCTAGCCCGTCGGCGCCGGCAGTTGGACCAGCGGCGCCGTAGACGTCGTCCCGACCGCGGCCAGGCAGCGTGTAGGTTCCAGTGTCGCTGTAGGCGCAGCAAGAGGCCGCCCGCTGCTCGTCTGCAGTTTCGTCAGCCGTTGGCGAGAGGTCGTCCGGAGTTTTGACGGCGTGTTCGTTGAACAGGCGCTCAAACAGTAGGCGCTTTGCACCTGCCGGCAGCGACTTCGGCGAAGGCGCCTGCGCCGGCGGCGGCAGAGGTGGCGGCGGTGGTGGCGGCGTGGATTTCAAAGGTGACTGAGTAGAACGACGAATCGAAACGGCTGATGCTTGACCTGCTGGGGATGGTTTATTGGCTTCCACAGCCGCTGCCGCTGCCGCCTTCTTCAACACTGGCTGCGTCCTGCATCGTGCCGATGCGGATGCTGACGCAGATGCCGGACGCTGGCGCACAGAGGCAGTCGACGAGGATGACGAGTGAGTTCGGGTTGCTTTCCAACCGACTGTTATTGTTGGCTTTGCTTTTTGTGGCTGCTGCTGCTGACGCTGTTTCTGTTGCGTTGGCGGCTGTTTGTGGAGCCGCGTGGTGGGACTCGCCCTGCGATAGAAAAAGAATAACTTTGCTTGTCACATCATAATTGGCAATTTCTGAACATCTGCTGTACAGCAACCGGTGGCTTCACCTCGCTGAGGACGGCTGCCGCGTCAGCTGCTGCTGCTGCTTCTGCTGCTGCGGATGTTGCTCAGTTTGCGCCCGTTGCAGCCGCTGCCGCAGCTCCTCTAGTCGACGCTGCTTCGACTGTTCTCGCTCCTGGAAGCTGCGCCGAATTCGCGGTGGCAGCCGGCAGCGCTGCAGATCGTCGGCCGCCTCGGATGCGTCGGCGGCGGCATCGTCTCCGACAGGATCGACGGAGCTGTCGAAAGCTATGACGAAGGCCTCGGCCGGTTTCGGTGGAGGCGGTGGCGGAGGAGGCGGTTGCTTCGGCACGGCTGGAAGCTCCGACACCATCGGTCGCTCGGCGACGTCCTCCGGCTCCGAACTGTCGGGGGCGTCCATGCCCCACCAGGCCGGCTGGCCGAACAACTCTGGAAGGCGTTGGCATTCAACTTGAGCCAACACTACTAGCTCTCGTCCAGATCGATATACAGAGGTCCCCGGTTGTATGTCAGTAGAATATGGATTTGACATCCTTGATGGCTTAAAAAAAACACGGTGATGACAGGGCCGCCGCGCGCCATTCAGTCACGAATAATTACAGGTTTGGATCGTGGAAAGTCTTTGCCCAGCCCCCTGCTTATTTCCGTGCGATTTGGGAACCCAGCAACGCCATCCCGTGCTGCCTCTAATCACCAAAACCCGCCCCCTCTCTCCCAGAGCTTCTTATAATAATGCCGCTAATTTTCCGCGAGAGCGAATTAACTCCCTAAATAGATTTCAATCCACAGAGCTTTCCGCGCAACTTGAGAGACGACAGGCAAAGTGCTCGAGCAAATCAGTATGATTATAGTTAATTAATAACGGTAATTATCCTCTTGCCTGCGTGTACCTGTCGTTGAGACGAAGGATTTTGCATCTGCTAAATCCCCTCGCCCACCCAACTCCCCCCCTGCATTCTAGTCCTCGTTCCGACCCGACGAAGAAATCTCTTTCGAGATGATAATCTGCTGCTGAACAGGCGCATGGTTTCCAATTCCGCAGGTTTATTTATAGACAAAGAAAATCTGCTGCAAGACCCGCTGAAGCAAGATTTTTATCAGACAAAAAGGTCAGAATTCGGCGTCAGATGATTTTTTTAAAAAAGGAGAGATCTGATACCAACAGAAAACAGCTCACCTTTGATTTTGCGTCTTTGAGTGCTGCCACTGCCTCCTGAGCTGTTGAGATCATGTGATTGCTGCGCGGATGCGCTCTGCTGACCGTCTGGACAGGTAGCTGTGGACACCTTCGATTGTCTATCTGGACAGGTAGCAGTGGACACCTTCGACTGACCGTCTGGACAGGTAGCTGTGGACACCTTCGACTGACCGTCTGGACAGGTAGCAGTGGACATCTTCGACTGACCGTCTGGACAGGTAGCTGTGGACACCTTCGACTGACCGTCTGGACAGGTAGCTGTGGACACCTTCGACTGACCGTCTGGACAGGTAGCTGTGGACATCTTCGACTGACCGTCTGGACAGGTAGCTGTGGACATCTTCGACTGACCGTCTGGACATGTAGCAGTGGACATCTTCGACTGTCCATAAGGCCCTGTCGGACAAGCCTCAGTAGACACAATAGAGTTGCACACCGTCAGCGATTTTTCACATTGAAATTCGCCTCCCAAAGACACCGCAGGCGACTCCCGACAAAATTCCTCTTCAGCAAGTGTTATTTTATGTCGAACCATCATCAGCTCCTTCTCGTGATAGCTGCACAGTCTGCTTGTGTCCAGCTGGCTAGGCTGACTCCAGTCCGGGTCTCCATCTCTCACGCAAGCCTGCGAAGTAGCAATCGTTTAAATTTTAGTTTACATAAACTATGCTCTCTACTCGACAGTAGGCTAACAAAAACGTTGAGCACCGTATAAAAGAATAAAAGTAGCGCAAAAGGACGCGAATGACTCAGAGCAGGGAAATCCCTCAGGTCTACGCGGCTACTGGCGGCAATTGAGCACAGCTGGATCCCCCCAACAATGACTCACTGGCGGGATTTTACAAAGTGCTGAAGCAGCTAATAAACCTGAGCAAGAAAATATTGAACACGCAGAGTGGGTAATGTTATGCCTTGGCGAAGTGAGTCAGAAAACACTTTAAGGAGGCGTCAGTGAGAAATGACGCATACGAGAGGGCGAATAACGACACGATCTGCCTTGGCGACTAACCCAATTTGGTTTCAAAGTTACTTGCCGTGCATTCCCAGACACGAAAAAGTCTGACTCATGGAAGAAACATTCTGGGGGGGGGGACCAGAACTGCGATACCTCATTCATTGTCCAAGACCTCTTTTAAATGTGTGCCAGTGGTGGATCATTAAGGATGCGCAAAAGTTCACGTGGCTAATTCGTTAGTTTGCGGCTAGCGTGCAACTTGGTAGAATTCCACGGATTCTAACATAATAGCAGGCGGCGTTCCGTAGCTGGACGGAACAGAAAGGTCGTCAAGATTACAACACAGTCCGAATATTCGCAAAAGGTCCACCCGACGCGTTGGAGACGTACTGTTTGCCAGCACTACGCATACATTCGAGGCGTCAACTTGCCGATAATAAGAAAACCACCATTCTTCATCTTCTTTCAACTTCCCCAGCCTACAGAGGAGAACGAAAATGATTTCGCACCTTGTTGGGTTCGGACAACGCAAAAAGCATGAAGCCAGTTTTTTTTGTCCACTTTTTCTCCCGCGTCCGCTTTTCGCGCAGATCGAAAACTGGCCAACCTGGCTTGCCTCCTCTTTCGCTTGATTCTAAATTTAGCCATGGGGTGGGGCGCGGTGGACCCTCCCCCCATTGATCTCCCCTGCGCCCGTGCAGCCAGGATGCGCGCTTCAGTGCGCTGCAAAGCACAAATAGGGAAGCAACTGGCTACTGGACTGACCACTGACCAGCCTGTCAGTCAGTCAGCAAATTGCCTTTGTACTTATAATATGCACTGCCGGTAGAAAACTGAGCAGCAATTTTTACGTGCAGATCTGTCAATCATACCATGCGTACCATTAAGTGCCTCAATTGCAAGACGTCAATGCAATTCGTTTTTTTCGAATAGTAAAACAAAAGAGAGTATCAAAACCAGCTTGAATAGTTCCGTAGTTGAAAAATAATTTGCCATGATGAAAACTTCACAGCGTCCAAATTAAAGACACAAAATATTTTTCATTTCTCTCTTGCGTTCTCTAATTTAACAGGCTTAACTAAGAGACCCTTCGCAAACCTTCAATATCCTTCCTTAACTACAATAACCTTCCCGAACCTCCAGTATCTTAGCCCAAAGATCTTATATTCTAGATCTAAGATTTTTTCTTTAAGGATAAAGAATCTATGTCTTAGCCTGACCTTAACAACAACAACAACAAAGTACGCTGTCAGATGGAAAATCAGCGCACCTTAAGCACCCTTACTTAACCTATAGTACCATTCCATAACTCACAAAAACCCTCGCTAAAAATCGCAAAACCCTTCCCTAAAACCTACAATACCCATCCCTAACTTAAAATACCCTTCCCTAGAAACTACTATGCCCTTCTCTAACCTACTATACCCTTCTCTGACCTACTATACCCTTCTCTAACTTACAATACCCATCCCTAACCTACAATACCCTTCCCTAAAACCTACAGTACCCTTCCCTAAAACCTAAAATACCTTTCCCTAACCTACAATACCAATGTCTAACCTAAAATACCTTTCCCTAACCTACAATACCAATCTCTAACCTACAATACCCTTCCCTAACCTACAATACCATCTCTAACCTACAATACCCTATAACCTACAATACCAATCTCTAATATCCTTCCCTAACCTACCGGTACAGTACCCATCCCTTACCTAAAATACCCTTCCCTAAAACCTACAGTACGCATCCCTAACCTAAAATAAACTTCTCTAGAACCTTCAATACCCCACCCTGAAACCTACAATACCCTTCCGCAAGCCAGACGCCCAACAACTCACCGGACACTCTGCAATGACGGTGACGCCGCCGCTGCAATTCCTCGCCCAGGCGGGCAGGTCGCGCACCACGGACGCATCCGACTCGTAGCCGCCGCCTCCGCTTCCGGAATCCTCTGATCGCTTGCGACCGCAGCTGAGCGCAACTTGTCGCCTTGAAAATCTGCCGCCGCCTCGAATGCCGGCCCCGCCGACGGCAGACAGAGCCGTCGCGTCCGGCGCGAATCTGATTAGGCGCAGCACGTTGGAATCGTAGCCGAATCGAAGCGAATCGCCGCTCTCAAGTCGGACGGGAGTCTCCCCCGGGATTCGAGCCTCATTTACGAATGTCTGCGCGTGGATCGAGGTAAGTCGGATGGACGAAGTAATTTTGGCGAAGGAAAATTTTTTTGAAATGATTAGCAATTGAAGCACAATGTTTCGCATAATACTCAGAAAACTGAATTTACCCCATTCACGCTTGCCAAATCCTGGATGATGTAGCGCTGCAAGTCGAAGTCGAACGACAGCAGCGCGTGCTGTTGATCGACGCTGTGCGACTGAAAAAAAAAATTCATAGTTTCAAAGAAGACTTACAGTAAAATTATTTTTGTTTAAAAACGAACTTCGTTACATTAATATTTAGGTGACGAAGATAGATCTGTGTGGATGGAGCTACACGCGCTACCCTCATATTGTACGAGCAAATACAACCACCTCACTCCATACGTACACTTGCCTGGTTTTAACTCATTCACATCCGCCTAAATACGTATGTAAATTTGCAGTGATTTGAATCATTAACAACAGCCTCACGCCTAATGTACATTTGTCTGGTTTAGATCACTCACACCCACACAAACAGAAGTACTATTTGTAGTTTTTGTAGATTTGTAGATTTTGCTTGATATGATTTACACCCTACTCTCATCAAATATCATCAAATATTGGTTCTTCCATTATTTTATTTACAGAACTTGATTAGAGTTCAGCTGGTACCTCGAAATTCAGTTTAAATGGGTAACTAACCTTCAAAAGAATGTCACACGACTCTCCTCGACCAATCAGTGTGACCTCAGCCTTGCCCAGCCAGGTTCTTCTAGACAGGCGGTCCACCGTGCACCAAATAGAATGCGCGTCGACCACTTCGGATGCGTCGCACTTGGACTGGCTGGAGGAGGCGAGGAATGCGCAGTCATCCTCCATGGCATTCTAGTGTTCTTATCCGGCTGCGGGTTTCAGGCACAAAAATTAAATGCAATTGTGCAAGCCGAAGAATGCTAATAGTTTGAGTAAAAAAAGCAAACTTAAAACGCTTTAGCTATACTCGTAATTTTGGATAAAAATGCGTTATTGCATAAAAATTAACTAGTTAAATTTTTTTAAATATAGGCTAGGCCAAAAAATAATACAATGTATAAGTTAAATGCTAAGATTTTTGTGCATTTGCAAAATATTTTGAAACTTTACAGACAAGAGAAAGAGACTAGCATATGAATTGATGTACAATTAAAAAAATAATTTAGTACTAGGCTATTGTTTTAGTTTCTCTATCTGTTTAACGGACATTCAAAACTTGATAGCACTGTTTGAAAAAAACACTTGTTTTTAGGGGGATTTAGTTTTTCTGTCGTAAAAAACCTTAAAATAAAAAGTCGAGCCAAAGCGATGCCCACGCGCACGTTTTATAATGTTTCTTTGAAAGTAAAAATTTTGTATTTTTCACAATGAATAAATTATTAATTATAACAAAACAAAAAGCAATTTAATTTTTCTCAGCACTTTTCACTCTCTATACTATAAAAAATAAGACACTTTACTGTAGTCTTGCTTGATTTTAGCCCGCACACAAAAATGTGACCACAATACATAAAAGTAATTTCCGGAGATTAAAATACGTTACGTTTGTGCTTTAATTTCTTAAAGTATTACAAGAATAAAACTTGGCTGGATGCTGGCTTTTTATTTTGCTTTATTTTGCTTTTTTGCAATCATTCTTTAAATAATTTTCACCTAAAAGCAAATAAACAAATTTTCCAATATTAAAAATATACTTTTAAGAGTAATAATAATACTAATAATAATTAATGAATAATAGATAATACAAATTATAAATTTAAATGATAATAATGAAAATCGCAACAATGTTAATAAAATGCTCTGCGCCTACCACAATGTAGCCTAAATCGAGAAGGGCGTCAAATCGCGGATTTAAGGGCTAGCTCGTGGACGTGCGTCACACGTACCGGTCGCCTCGCTTGGAGTTCTAGCATCTTTGAAAAGTCTTTAAAAGACCGACCCTGGCCGTGCCGGCTTGGTCCCAGCAGGTTTAGCAGCAAGATGTCTAACAGCGGCTCTGGATAGCCGGCCTAGGCTCGGACGGAAGGCGCGCTCGCTGGTACAGGAAGTCGGTCGTCTCGCTGCCGGGGGGCGCGGCGGTCATCCAGCGCAGCGCGAAGTAGGGAGGCATTCGATGCGTCCAGCTGCACCTCGAGCGCCTCAGTCAGGGTCCATGTTTTTGCGTTGTACAGCAGAGCGGTCTCAACCACCGCCTGGTAGAGCAGTGACCTGACGCTGACTGTCAAGGACTCGGAGAGCAGCAATCCCCGTACTGATCGAAGACCGGCCCACGCTTTGCCGCCCGTCTTGCCCATTGAAAACGTTTTTCCCAGCATAATGCAGGCAATACCACATTTCAGAGCGGTTAGGGCAGATTTCATTGCTTTTAACGTAATTTTCATGCAGCAGCATGAGAATTGCAAAATCTGTGTGCTTCGATACCGTTAAGGTTAAACTTTTTATATCAAAACATGTAATTATCATTTATTTCTATGAAAAACTATTACTGCAGAAGAAATTTTCTGGGTACTTCTGTCTGTGCCAATTCACCTGTCAATCTCTGCGTCATTCCGTGGCTCTAAGCCTTTCTGTTTGTCTGTCTGTCTGTCTGTCTGTCTGTCTGTCTGTCTGTCTGTCTGTCTGTCTGTCTGTCTGTCTGTCTGTCTGTCTGTCTGTCTGTCTGTCTGTCTGTCTGTCTGTCTGTCTGTCTGTCTGTCTGTCTGTCTGTCTGTCTGTCTGTCTGTCTGTCTGTCTGTCTGTCTGTCTGTCTGTCTGTCTGTCTGTCTGTCTGTCTGTCTGTCTGACTGACTAGTTCGATTTTATCCATAACTAGATAGGAAACTTTTGCAAACTTCAAAAGCAAACTATGCACAAAAAGAGTCAAGAAGATAAAAATATATTGATGATAATCGCAGATCAATTCATTTCTATTTGTAAATCAACTCTAAAAAAAGTAGAAAACTCTGGAAGATAACTCGCCAAAGAACAAAATTATGCTGTCAGTGATATTTCGCGACAGATCCTGAAATCCGATACTTTTCAGGACAAAGAAGGTAAAGAAGTCGTGCATCTTCGGCGCAATGTCGTTTAAATTCTTGTAATCGTGCCGATAATATCCGATTGAGGCGACAGAACATTCACCATGCAGTGCATTAACGATGGCAAGCAGATGAATCAGTCGCATTCTGGACATCCGAAGCAAACAAGATTTCCCAAACAGTGTCGCCTAACGCGCCCGCATTTGCTCAATAGCGGCGTCCGCAAGCCGCGCCAGCTCAGTCACGTGCCGGTCCTCGGCCTCGCCGTCGGGCACCTCCAACGACATGAAAAGCGCGACACGTCGAACATAGTCAGCATTAGCTCCGGTCCGGCCAGTTGCTATGGCAACCTGACGAGCCAGCCGGTCGAGCTTGGCCTCGCCCAGGTAACGCGGGTTGCCGGGCTCGGCAATGTAGGTGAAAGCGGCCACCTCGGAGGCCGGATTTGACGCCTCGGAAAGCGGCCGGAAGGCCACCCGACGCAGCTGATAGCCGCCAATCCGAGCCTCGCGCTCTCCCAGATGCGCCATGGCGGCCATCACGTTCTGGGCGCCGCGAATTTCGTAGAGAACGCCCCAGGTGCGGGCGCCGGGGTCAGGCAGCAGGGTGGCAACGCGGCCGGGCTGGAATTGATGGGATTGGGTTGGTGAATTGTCGGGTCGGTCGGTCACTTGGAGAAGTAGGTCGAGTTGATTGACACCACATAGTGGTAAATTTTATTGGACTTTATCTATTTCAAGGTTACATAGAGCTAATTAAGGTCAACCGGATTAAGCCGGGGTCAACTTAGGTCAAATTTGGGTTAACTGAGGTCGAATCAGGGGTCAACTGAGGTCGAATCAGGGGTCAACTGAGGTCGAATCAAGGGTCAACTGAGGTCGAATCAGGGGTCAACTCAGGTCGAATCAGGGGTCAACTGAGGTCGAATCAGGGGTCAACGGAGGTTGAATCAGGAGTCAACTGAGGTCAACTCGGGGTCAACTGAGGTCGAATCAGGGGTCAACTGAGGTCGAATCAGGGGTCAACTCAGGTCGAATCAGGAGTCAACGGAGGTTGAATCAGGAGTCAACTGAGGTCAACTCGGGGTCAACTGAGGTCGAATCAGGGGTCAACTGAGGTCGAATCAGGAGTCAACTGAGGTCAACTCGGGGTCAACTGAGGTCGAATCAGGGGTCAACTGAGGTCGAATCAGGGGTCAACTCAGGTCGCATCAGGGGTCAACTGAGGTTGAATCAGGAGTCAACTGAGGTCAACTCGGGGTCAACTGAGGTCGAATCAGGGGTCAACTGAGGTCGAATCGGGGGTCAACTGAGGTCGAATCAGGAGTCAACTGAGGTCAACTCGGGGTCAACTGAGGTCAAATCGGGGTCAACTGGGGTCGAATCAGGAGTCAACTGAGGTCAACTCGGGGTCAACTAGCTTGATTGAATGATTGTTTTGTTACGTAGAAGAACTGAGGTCAAATCGGGGTCAACTGGGGTCGAATCAGGAGTCAACTGAGGTCAACTCGGGGTCAACTGAGGTCGAATCAGGGGTCAACTGAGGTCGAATCAGGGGTCAACTGAGGTCGAATCAGGAGTCAACGGAGGTCAACTCGGGGTCAACTGAGGTCAAATCGGGGTCAACTGAGGTCGAATCGGGGTCAACTGAGGTCGAATCAGGGGTCAACTGAGGTCGAATAAGCTTAACGGGGATCTATAGCAGTACATTGAAAAAATGAAGTCAACTTAACCCAGCTAAATACTATAGGGCGAACAGAACCTGACGGTCAGCAACAAACAGCTCACCAGCTCGGCGGTGCCCCGGTGCCAGACGCTGCCCTGATAGAATCGCCGCCTGTAGCCGGTGGCGAAGCCGACGATCCGCCGGCTGTATGGAAAGCCTGGCCGCCAGATCAGCGACCCGTAGCCGAATATTCGCAGCGGCTGTCCGTCCGACGTCGCCGCTGATGCAGCCAAGTCAGCTGCAGCCTCGGAAGTTTCCGTTGATTCAGATCTGGACGCGGCCAGTTCGCAAGTCATCTTTAGCTTGATTGAATGATTGTTTTGTTACGTAGAAGAACGACAGACTTTTTACTAAAGGCTGACAATGTTTTCATCAGCTTGAGACGGATTGCTTGCTTAAATAAGCCGAGCTGAATGAATGACGTGGCAAACACAAGGGGAAAGCTAAAAATGCACTTCCAAATCGGGAGCCGACATTGGAAGGGCATTGGGGTGGGAGGGGAAGAGGGGAAGAGGGCTTTGGCTGAACGGTGGGCTGTCAGTCCTTCCCGCCTGTGTGCGCACGCGGTCGCCCCAACCCCCACTTCGCCGTCTTTCCGCCTACGGTATTTTTTTCTACATCGTAATTGGCGCTGCCCCCAACGGGGATTCGACACGTAGAAAAAGGGAAAATAGGGATAGGGACGCAGACAGTTAGAAAAGCAGCTGAGCACCTCTTATAGTATCTGTACGCTCGTACTCAATTAAGGGCTCCTGATTAACTGAGTATTTATGTTCAAAAGAATCTCACTTACTGGACTTAGATAGATCCCGGCGGCATGCAGCGAGTAGGCAAGGCAGAAAATCATCACGAGTGAGGTCCGGGGGAAAAAAAGCTAAATCTGCAGGAGGGCTGCAGGCACCTTGACGCTTGAAGCGACATCGTCCCACAACCAGCGACTGGGCATGACTGTCCATTGCGCTGACTCCTGAAGCGCGTTCAGTCACACTAAATACGGTATGCAGGCATAGACACAAACACACGGTGCGCAACGGAATTACAGTATAGCACCCAGTCACGCACTCACATAGGGTGCACAAACGGTAGCTCCAGGAATGCACACTCTCTATGCCTTGGGGGTTGCCCTCATGGGCGCAAATTGTACAACTGGCTCAAAGCCCAACCAATTCGTGCACAAGGCCCCAAATTAATGTGACCCTGCACAAGAAACCGCGCTAGGAAAATAAACGACCTACAACGCGGGGTCGAACCTGGACCAGTGGCACACAAGGCAGACGCGCTAGACCGCCGAGCCACGCGCCCCCCTGAGGTCCGGGGAAATGCTTTCTCCAATCCAGACGGACAAGAACGGGCACTCCTCAGTATGGATTTTCCTCTAAAGGCAGGGAAACAGTCACAACTGGGCAGGGCCTTGCTCACCGTTCTAATATCATATGGTTGAGACAAGGGACCATACATTGATCCAGCAGGTAAATACTGCACTGAGGGTGGCATTAGCAGGCCTTGCCGATGTGGCCCCGAGTACCAAGGAATCCACTTATTTAAGTGACACTTTCTTTGATGCTCCCAGTAGGAAGCGAGCTATGCAGACAAATACAATGGAAGTCTGGAGGAGGTGCTCGAGGTCGAGGAGGTCTGGAGGAGGCTATGCACGTAGTTCGTACGTACGCTGTAGCTGCTCTATTTGCCACCTCCCAGTTGCACCATTAGTTAAGCAACGTGCACTATTGCGTAATCGTGCTATCGCAGTAATTATAAATATTCTTTCTCGCTCACGCTAGAAGGCTTGAGCCTTTTTGCACAGAAAGTCTCGCCTTACCCTTGAGTCATTAAATCCACAAAAAAATAAGCACATTTCACTCACTTGACCCTAGTTTGAGGCAAGGGAATAGCGACAAACCAGGGGAGCTCCCAGAAAAGAGTGCCGAAAGCCAGAGACCCCAGCCGCTTTGGCCTTCAATGTTTTCAATGTGCTCCGGGCTCCAAGTTAGAGTGATGGCCACAGCCCCCAGCCAGCGACGCACAGTCAAGAAAAAGGCAGAAAAATGCTAAAGTTTCCACCTTAAGACCCTAAGCATTATCCTCATAAAAGCTTGCAGCGATGTACACTGTCCACCTCGAAGAAGGGGCGCCCCATAGGAAACCCAATATTGCGCCCTTTTGGACTGCGGCCCCCCAATTCAAATTCCAAAGTACGCCACTGTGTCCCACAAACAGCGACGGGGAGTTACTGTCCATAGCGCTGACTCTTAAAGCGCGTTCAGTCACAAAAAATACCATACGCAGGCATTGACACACACCCACACACACACGCGCGCGCGCGCGCGCTGCAGAGCGGAAATCCAAGGCCAGCACTGTACACTATGCCTTGGGGCTTAAATTGACAACTGGCCCATATGCTATGCGAAGCAAGGACAACATATAACAACTGGATTGTTAGCCTGGCACTAAAGTATTCCGTTTTTGGCTCACAAAATCACCACTTGATCCTCATTGGCTATAGGTTTCACCCAAAGATCTTATATTCATAGGATAAAGAATCTATGGTTTCACCCAACCAGACCCCTACGCCAGCAATCCCTCCCAGTATTTCCTACCCCTCTTAGCCAACCTAATAGTGGAAGTGTACGTTTGGGCATGAGAAGTAGCTAAAAATAGCGGCCAATGAACAGAGGCATGTCCAACCCTTCACAGTCGATTCTAACAATCCAGTTATTATACTGCACCTGAGCCAAGGATGATATATACATATATGTATATATGTATATATATATATGTACATATATGTATATATCATCCTTGACCTGAGCACAACCAATTCGTGCGTGCCAAATAACATGGGCACTCAAGGCCAGACGCGCTAGACCGCCGAGCCACTCGCCCCCCCCCCCCTACTTAGAATAGCTAGTGGCTTAAATTTAGCTCGCACAGCCCGCAGCAATAATCGTGCCCTAAAGGTCAAATTCAAACTATGGATTTCACTGGGGTCTACGAATTTTGCCTGTCGTTTGTTTTCCGGCCGAATTTTTCTGACAACTTATAAATATTTTCCTGATGTAGTGTCAAATAAATGCATGAATTACTCGTGGGCTACTTGGGGTAGAAGGACGGGACCCTTCATTTTTTAGAAATTACTGTGTGTTGCTCACTACGCATCCTGAAATCTATTCTCTCTCTGATTCTAAAAACACTCGGTCTTCTTTCTCTTGCCCTATTTTTCACAGCTCTCGCGATTCTACGGTCTTGATTCCGACAAGCTAGGCGGGGGGTCGGTTCCTTTTCTTTTATTATCGTGAGTGCAAGCATATTTACCAATTACCAATCGTGCAAAAATAATAGAAACGAATGATATGACTTCACAGTAAGTTTTTAGTAAATTATTATAATAGACTCATATTCCGCAAACAGTTTGCCCATTAGTTAATTTCTGAGACATTGTTACAACTATTCAAGTGTACAAAATGGGCCCAAGGATGTCAGTTTAGTGATTACGAAAAATAAAGACCTGTAAGGTATAGCGGGGAGGACCTGTTACATTAATTATTGCTATATATACGCATGTTAAGCTTTGATGGTTTTTGAAACCGCTAAATGATAGAGATATTCAGGCGCTGTGAGGTGAAAGAGGAAAGTGAAGGCCAGATTTTTCGTGACACATCCTAAAATACACACATAAATTGCGGATATGAAGCAATTAACTTCCAGAATGATCACTATAATTTTTGCTTTTTCAGGTTACAGGATATACTTACAGTACTAGCTAGATAGATGCTGTACATGGATTGCATAAATGTACGTGTATAAAAATGCAAATATACACGTTTATAAGCAAAAATCGAAATGTACCGAGTGCAAACTGCAGTGTAAACGACAAACGTCGGCCGGCAAACTGTCCGCAGGCAAATAGGGTGCTCCCATTTCACTGTCCTGATTTCTTGTTCAAAAAACTAGATTATGCTGTTTCTACGAACTTAACAAACAGTTACTTGATATTGAGCGGCAGAAAAAAGTATTTGCAAAAATTACCGCATTTTCTGTTGCTTGATTTAAGTTTAATTTTTGATAATTAAGAAAAAAAGGCAGTCCCAAAGAGTGAATTTTCGTATTTTCTTGAAAATTACCTTTTCGTGTGATTTAAAATTCCCCAGATTGAATTATTTCTCCCTAATCAATTCTTGCCAAAGTTCTAAAAACTTTTCTGGCTAACAAAGTTAAAGGAGATAACACAAAAATACTGGGACTTCTCAGTGTCCACAGAAGCCAAAAAATTAAGGCATGCAGGAATTACTGTCAGAAAGACTGCTTATCACCAAGTGACGGCTCTGACAGCCTGTGGGACAGCCGCAGGTGTCTGAGAAGCCGCACTGGTCCAATTCAAATCGCGATAGTCGCTGACAGCTATTGCTACAGCGGACTAACAATCGGCAGAGCCTTCCACAGGCTGATAAAGCTGGCAGCGCTGAGCCGAGTTGGCAGCCATCAGCTGAGATCTGCTAGGCGATTTGGCCGCTGACAGGCCGTGGAGTGGTGAAGAGTCCCGGATCGCGTCAGCTGGCAGCGGCCCAGCAACTCTATAAGTCAGACAGCCGCAGCGCCCAGCCACACCCTCAGCCAGCAACTCAAGCCACCAACCAGCCAGCCAGCCGCTACTCACCACCAGATCCAAAGCCCTCAGCACCCACCAGCTCGACAGCACCGCAGCCATGTACAAGCTCATCTGCCTGTTCGCTCTCGTGGCCTTCGCCGCCGCCTCCTACACCCCTGAGCAGAAGGACGAGGTCATCAGCGACATCATGCACGAGATGGTGCCCGTGATCAGAATCGACACCAACTGCCTGAAGGCGAACGGCATCCAGTCTGCGAACTGCCTGCTCTCCAACCTGGTCAGCTGCTTCCTCGCGAGCGGAACCAGCGTCAGCAAGATCGCCGCGTGTCTGGCCAAAAAGTGCGGCGGCAGCGCTGCCCAGATCATCAGCTGCATCAAGTTCTAGATGTCCCCGCTGATTGCTGGACCTTGAAAATACACGCGCAAGTCGCTGATCTTTCCCTTCACAAAGTCAGAGTGACAATCAAATCGCTTTTTTTCATTTCTTCTTTTCTTTCCTATTCAAATTTAGATCCCTTCAAATGTTAGTGGTAGCTACCTTCACCTGTTTGATTTTGAGGTCTCGAACCCGGGACCTGCCACACAGACTCATAGAAGCTGCTGTATGATAAAATGCAGCTTTAGGAATGGCATTTCATTGGGCTATCAAGCTCTAACCAGGACTATCTATGGGCACACTCGATTCTTATGAATTAGATTTTGACAAGGCGTTATGGTAAAAAAAGCAACTAAAAGATATTGAAAACCAAACTATTGTTTCTAGAGTAAATTGAATTCCTACTTTGAGATTAGCTTTTCTGGCTTTAGTTTTTACTAACAATTTAGCACCTCTCCGGAGGGACCTGTACTGCACCCCCTACACGGATGTAAGCGACCGTTACTTTAGCAATCAAATAATCACCTTAGCGAGTGAACAATCAGCTTTCAGCTAGTAACTATTCCCCCTTCAGCAAGTAAACAAATCAAATTTAACAAGCAAATTATCCCCTCTTGAGTATGTGAACAGTTAACTTTCAGCAAGTGAGTAAAGATATCTTTAGTACTGTTTGCGCCTTGCATGCCGCCGTGGTAATGTAATGCACCGGGTCGAGGCCGTCAGAGGTTAGACTCATTCCGAAATTGTGGAATGTCATTTGATGCGGCTATGAAGTTTTGCAATCTTGAGCTTGAACTCCTCCATGATCCGGAAATGTAACGCATGTTTAAAGATGGAACTTGCGGTGGCATGACCTTTGTCAACTGCCACATTGCTACTGCTAACCACCCACGATTAGGGAAAGATTATAATCCTGAACGGCCTCAGAGTTATCTTATTCCAGTCGACGCCAACAATCTCTACGGCCACGCCCTGTTTCATCCGATTGGCAGCCTTACCACACCTGATGCACCAATAGAGTTTGATTGTCATGCATCATCCGAGGACTACACTGATTTACATGCAACAATGCTTCAAGTCACTTGTCGCATAACCCGTGTACTAAAAAATCCTGAGCTGATTGACCAGGATGATGCCCATGTCGGACTTTCAAACCTACCACTGGCTAGCCTGTTTCACTGTAAAACTTAATCAGCGGGTGGTGAGCGGCGGTGACCAGCTGTATCCTTACCGGGCCATGTTTAAAGTTCTGACTAGTAGCAATGCTAGTCGAATCCAGGCACTAGCAGCAGCGTGTTAGACTGCACGGACGTTCTGCAGTTGTGCAATATGTAGGATCGCTTTTTTCAGATATTTTCACTATTAGACAGTACTTGCTCAACCAAATAAGTCTGCAGGTAAAGCTTACTCGTCATAGCAGTGCATTTAAATTTTAACTTCTCGCACCCAGCAATGAATTTAAATACCGCATCGAGGTCGAAAGCGCTGTCTTGCTTTTGAGGCGTCTTCGCATAAGTCCGACAGTGGCCCTGGCACATGAGCAGGGGCTGTCTCAACGCAATGCTCTCTACCACTTTGATAGAAGAGAGCTGCAGACTTTTAAATTTTCTGTGGGAACAAAAAATGCTAATGATTGTGCATGAAATACATGTATGTAACATAAATGGGAGTTTTTACTCATACTTGTGCACGAAATTTGGTGCACTTTGTCGAAAAAAGTATGAAGTTTTGCACAATGCCATCGTTATGCACGAATTTCGGGCTGTTTTTGCACACATTTTATGTATTAAAATGGGGGAATTTTAATCGTATTTGTGTAGAACAATTGCATATTTTGCCGTTGACTGTGGCACGAAAAAATATTAATTGCTGTTTTAAACCTATGGTAATTGGTTGTAATTGCATTCTTGGTGTACGCGATGTATAAATGTACATGTACATATACGAGCGTATAAGCATACACATTCCTCATACATAAGCAAAACTCGAAATGTAGCGAATGCACACTGCAGTGAAATAGATATCCCGCAAACGTCGGCCGGCAAACATTGGCCGGCAAACTGCCCGCAGGCAAATGGGGTGCTACCTCTGCATTTAGCGCTCACGTGAAAAAGACTGCAAGCAGGGGCTTTCTAACAGCTCCGGTAAATTTAATTTCTTTCCCAGTTTAAAGTGGCTTTTTGTTCACTGCACTTTTGATTTGTTTACTCGATTTCTTTTAGACTTGCACGCGAATGCAAAGTGAAAGTTGCAGTATCTTTAGCTCTTGGAATTCAGAAGATTTTGTTTAAGAGAATCCCACTGTAAATTGCTTCAGAAGTTAGCATTTTCGTCTTCTGCTTCAGCTGGTGTCATTGTCTTCTGCTTCCTCCACATCGTTGCCACTAATCTCTTTTGCTTGATTGGTCAGGGCAATTTTCTCTGCCTTAAATACAAAACAGGACCCCATGACTTGCTGCTTTTATCTATGTGAAAACCCATAATGTTATTGTTACTGTGTCCCTAATAAAATTTTCCAGATACTACACGTGGTATAACAATGCACATATTACTACTTACATGAGTAGACGAAGTTGCTTGTTACATAGACACTGATTTAACGTTTTAGTAATTGTATCGTTAAACTAAAAAGACAGGAGATCAGTAAGAAGCAGGACAGTCACGTCTACATGCTTGGTCAGTCGAAAGCAGCAGAAACCATTCAGACGTCTGTCAAAGGGGTTCACGAGACAACTGAGCGCTTTTTTATTGTTATTTTTTTACGAGGCAGCGGCGGGCGTGGCCCAAAATTGACAGCGGTAATCGCGCTCTGTATTATTTCGTGAGGACAGACAGCTCAAATTGACCTATTGATAGATTTTTTAATATAGTATTACGTGCGGAACTGAGTTCAGGTCTCCAAGGATGACCACCATGACACGTTGCGCCATCTCCTCCACCTGCTACGAGACTTGCTCGAAAAAGACCTGAGCCTAATCATCCTGAAAAGGCAGAAAAGGCGAGCGTTTCGGCCGCAAAGACGTTCCGAAGCAGCCGACCAGACAGGGAGACACCGCAATGCAAATAAATATGAAGACTTGCATCCTAAATTGGGTTTAGAGACTGTAATAATTTTTAGTTGATCTAGTGTTTTGGAATGAAAAATTTCACTATTAAAATGACTCAATGGACAAAAGCCTTCGATTGAAGATATTTATTTAAAAAAGCTCCTAGATAATCATGAAATGACGAAACTCTTTTGATACTCTGCCACTTCTATCCAAAACAAATTCATGCACCCTCAGCAATAAGCCACTAAGCATAGAGATGCTGCGGCATCCTAAATTGGGTTTAGAGCTCCAGTGCTCTGAAGTGCAACCCTATCGCCAAGGGAGAAGGCGTCTACTCTACCTAGGATCTATGCCTTGGAGAATCCATTTTTCTCTTTAAAATTAACTTCCTTAGTAGCTGCGAGCTTCCCAATTACCGAGCGCTCCTGTCACTAGGGAATCCAGGGAGGGAGAAAAAGGCCAGTAAGTTAAGCCACTCATTAACTCATTTGTGAACTCAGTCTTTAACTCCCTGAACTTATTGGTCCCCGCCAATCTGGCTGCACCATCGCCTGGAGGGCCCCTCCCGATGCCGTCAGGAAGCACGACTGGCTTGTTTTTCTTTATCTTTACGTTGCTTCATTATGCCATGATGCCTTGTATTAAGCCTAGTCATGAGAACCCATGTGCCAATAGATATCCCCTTCACAGAGCCCCATTCCCTCAGCCAGCAGCTTCTATGATTCTGTGTTTGCAGCTGCTGGTGGTGCAGGTCCCGGCTCTCAGACCTCAAAATCAAACAGCAACAATCAAACACAAGGTAGCTGCCACGCACATTCGAGCTCTGTGCAGATGAGGAACAAAAATGCAATGGGAATGAAACAAAAAAATGAAACCAGCGAATTGATTGTCGCGCTGACTTTGTGAAGGAAAGATCAGCGACTTGCGCGTGTATTTTCAAGGTCCAGCAATCAGCGGGGACATCTAGAACTTGATGCAGCTGATGATCTGGGCAGCGCTGCCGCCGCACTTTTTGGCCAGACACGCGGCGATCTTGCTGACGCTGGTTCCGCTCGCGAGGAAGCAGCTGACCAGGTTGGAGAGCAGGCAGTTCGCAGACTGGATGCCGTTCGCCTTCAGGCAGTTGGTGTCGATTCTGATCACGGGCACCATCTCGTGCATGATGTCGCTGATGACCTCGTCCTTCTGCTCAGGGGTGTAGGAGGCGGCGGCGAAGGCCACGAGAGCGAACAGGCAGATGAGCTTGTACATGGCTGCGGTGCTGTCGAGCTGGTGGGTGCTGAGGGCTTTGGATCTGGTGGTGAGTAGCGGCTGTCTGGCTGGTTGGTGGCTTGAGTTGCTGGCTGAGGGTGTGGCTGGGCGCTGCGGGTGTCTGACTTATAGAGTTGCTGGGCCGCTGCCAGCTGACGCGGTCTCGGGCTCGTCTCCGCTCCACGGCCTGTCAGCGAGCAGCTCGGCTGTTAACAGATCTGAGTTGATGGCTGCCCGTTGGGCTCAGCGCTGCCAGCTTTATCGGCTTCTGGAAGGCTCTGCCGACTCGCTGTAGCCGTCAGCGACTAGCACGATTTGCATGGCGCCAGTGCGGCTTGTCAGACACCTGCGGCTGTCCCACCGGCTGTCAGAGCCGTCACTTGGTGATTAGCAGTGTTTCGGACAGAAACTCCTGTACGCCGCAATCGCAGTTCGGCTCTTGTGCACACTGTGCCATTGAAGCGTCCTATAGTTGGTTTGCTGTAACTCTCAAGTTGATTAGTCAGAAAACATTTTCAGCAACTCCAGCATTGCAGCTAGCATTTCCGTTTTGACATTCTTCAATGCTGCATGCGGCACATTTCTATCTAGTTCTGAGCTCTCAGCCCAATTTATTATGAATTAGAGCTGAGTACGATAGCTGAGTAAAGTCTGAGTATAGAGCTCTGTGTATACTGTCTGATGATTTTACGAGCAAATAACCAACTTAAAGAGTTTATTTCGAATTTTTTCTCCTTTGATTCTTGACTGGACTTCTTAAATACGTATTTGCACCACGGCCACATGAAGTAGAATGGCGGGACATTTTGCTTGTGGGAAATTAATTGAAGTCAAGTTTGGCGATAGTATATACTGCGGTCAGACAGCCGCAGCGCCCAGCCACACCCTCAGCCAGCAACTCAAGCCACCAACCAGCCAGACAGCCGCTACTCACCACCAGATCCAAAGCCCTCAGCACCCACCAGCTCGACAGCACCGCAGCCATGTACAAGCTCATCTGCCTGTTCGCTCTCGTGGCCTTCGCCGCCGCCTCCTACACCCCTGAGCAGAAGGACGAGGTCATCAGCGACATCATGCACGAGATGGTGCCCGTGATCAGAATCGACACCAACTGCCTGAAGGCGAACGGCATCCAGTCTGCGAACTGCCTGCTCTCCAACCTGGTCAGCTGCTTCCTCGCGAGCGGAACCAGCGTCAGCAAGATCGCCGCGTGTCTGGCCAAAAAGTGCGGCGGCAGCGCTGCCCAGATCATCAGCTGCAGTCAAGTTCTAGATGTCCCCGCTGATTGCTGGACCTTGAAAATACACGCGCAAGTCGCTGATCTTTCCTTCACAAAGTCAGCGTGACAATCAATTCGCTGATTTCATTTTTTATTAGCATTTTATTTACCTTCTCGGCCAGTGAGGTTTTATAATCAGTATTCCCATTGCATTTTTGTTCCTCATCTGCACAGAGCTCGAATGTGAGTGGCAGCCACCTTCTGTTTGATTGTTGCTGTTTGATTTTGAGGTCTGAGAGCCGGAGCCTGCAGCACCAGCAGCTGCAAACATAGACTCATAGAAGCTGCTGGCTGAGGGAATGGGGCTCTGTGAAGGGGACATCGATTGGGCACATGGGTTCGCATGACTGGGCTTGATGCAAGGCATCATGGTAAAAACAAGCAACGAAAAGATAATGAAAACCAAACTAGCAATGGCTTCACCGGATGTCACTGTCTTCTGAATCAGCGGGTACCACTAGCAGACTATCCCCAGTCATTTTTATTTCTGGATACTAGATTTTATTAGTAACAATAATAATAATAATAATAATAATAATGATAATAGTATTATAATTTTTTTATTTTCGTTGTTGTTGTCACTATACGCTTGTATTTTGACTCACGCAGAGACGGTTTTATGTTTTTGCGTGTATAATAAATATACAGGTCTTCACTAAATTGTACTACGAGGTAATGAACAGGAAAAAATATTTATATTGGAACAAAAAAGCCCATAATGCTACTTGCATAAGTAGACGAAGTTGCTAGCTACATGGATACTAAATTGCCGTGTTAGTTACCGTTGCATTTATCTCGAAAAACGGGCGATCATTAACCAGCGAGACAGTCACGTTTTTATGCTTGGTCAGACGGAAGCAGCAGAAGCCATCCAGACGGCTCTAAGGATTTGCGAGGATTTTCAAAAGCAGAGGATTCACAGGGAAGCTAAATGTAGATGTAGGGAAATTATTTGATCTTTACCATGAGGACGGGTGGATCAAATTGACTAACTGATTGATTGGTTAGCATAGCGTCAAAAACATAATTTCACTTTTTGTCGCAAACTTTTCAACCGACTTTTCAACCCTTCCAAGACTTTTCAACCGTCTTCTAGGACCTAGGACCTTCGACTATACGATTGGGGAAAGTCAGATAGTAGTACCCGTTGACGCAAAAGAAAAAGAGACACCTGCTAAAGCATCAGAAGGCAATAAAATCTGCTGAAGCAGAGACAGTCATACCTGCTAAAGCACAGACAGTCATACCTGCTGAAGCAGAGACAGTCATACCTGCTGAAGCAGAGACAGTCATACCTGCTGAAGCAGAGACAGCCATACCTGCTGAAGCAGAAAACAGTGACATCTGCTGAAGCAATAGCTCGTTTGGTTTTCATACAACAATGCGTTCTCAAAACCATATTCATGAGAAGACATGTGCCCAAAAAATATTCCCTTCACAGAGCCCCATTCCCTCAGCCAGCAGCTTCTATGAGTCTGTGTTTGCAGCTGCTGGTGTGGCAGTTCCCGGCTCTCAGACCTCAAAATCAAACAGCAACAATCAAACACAAGGTAGCTGCCACGCACATTCGAGCTCTGTGCAGATGAGGAACAAAAATGCAATGGAAATGAAAAGAAGAAATGAAATCAGCGAATTGATTATCGCGCTGACTTTGTGAAGGAAAGATCAGCGACTTGCGCGTGTATTTTCAAGGTCCAGCAATCAGCGGGGACATCTAGAACTTGATGCAGCTGATGATCTGGGCAGCGCTGCCGCCGCACTTTTTGGCCAGACACGCGGCGATCTTGCTGACGCTGGTTCCGCTCGCGAGGAAGCAGCTGACCAGGTTGGAGAGCAGGCAGTTCGCAGACTGGATGCCGTTCGCCTTCAGGCAGTTGGTGTCGATTCTGATCACGGGCACCATCTCGTGCATGATGTCGCTGATGACCTCGTCCTTCTGCTCAGGGGTGTAGGAGGCGGCGGCGAAGGCCACGAGAGCGAACAGGCAGATGAGCTTGTACATGGCTGCGGTGCTGTCGAGCTGGTGGGTGCTGAGGGCTTTGGATCTGGTGGTGAGTAGCGGCTGTCTGGCTGGTTGGTGGCTTGAGTTGCTGGCTGAGGGTGTGGCTGGGCGCTGCGGCTGTCTGACTTATAGAGTTGCTGGGCCGCTGCCAGCTGACGCGGTCTCGGGCTCGTCTCCGCTCCACGGCCTGTCAGCGAGCAGCTCGGCTGTTAACAGATCTGAGTTGATGGCTGCCCGTTGGGCTCAGCGTTGTCAGCTTTATTGGCTTCTGGAAGGCTCTGCCGACTAGAGTCCGCTGTAGCCGTCAGCGACTAGCACGATTTGCATGGCGCCAGTGCGGCTTGTCAGACACCTGCGGCTGTCCCACCGGCTGTCAGGGCCGTCACTTTGCGATTTGCACTTAAGCTTGTAAGTCTTAAACTTTTCTAGGAACTCAATCATTGCTGCTAGCATTTCCGCATTGAGATTTTACAATATTGCTTGCGCCACAATTCTATCTAGTACTAAACCCTTAGCCGAATTTATTTTTTTTTGTGTGAATAAAAAGTATCAGTAAAGCTTTGTAGCTCGTGTAGCTGCTCAGTATTTCGTGAATAAATAAGGAAGTACTACTTTGATTCTCAATTTGCCTTCTTCTGTTCATCTTTACGCTAACGGCACATTAAGTCGAAGCACTTTATGTAGCGGAAACTATTCGAAGTCCCATCTTGTCGATAAAATACACTGCGGGGATTAGAAAATTATTTTTTATTGCATAATTAATTATTGATGTCGATCAGATGTGAAAAAATTTTTTCTTGGTTGAACTACGTGAAACATTATTTGGCTAATTGGGAGAATCATGTGTCGACATGTGTGCCAGTAATTCTGTCATTAACAATCCCTATAAACGTCCGCTCACTCAATTCAAGTTTCTTCTCCTCCTCGAATCAAGTCCGCACCTTAAGGATCCACATCTCATCAAGCACAATACAACAACAGACAACAAAGCGCGCTGTCAGGTAGAAATGCAGCGTCACAGGGCGCGCCTCAGGGCTTGGGCCACCACCGGCAGAATCGGGGGCGCCGGCGTCAGCCAGCAGGCAATCGACGAAACGCCGAGTTCGCGCTTGTCCTCGCCGGTAGGGCGCCTGCAGCGTAAGCAGCAGCACCTCCTGCACCGGCTCGGGGCAGTACGACTGGGCGCGGGTAACGTGAGCTGCCAGCTGGAGTCGCCGACGGTGCAAAACTTCACTTGGACGGTCCAGGCCGGCACGACGATAAAGGGCCACGTTGGACACCCGCTCGTAGCCGATCTTGAAGGCAGCGCAGCCCAGCGTGCGCCGCTTCGACTTGTTGCTCGAGCGAGTCCGTCAGCTTCTAGGTCTCAGAGTTGTACAGCAGGACGGTCTCGATCACCGCCCGAAACAGCGCCGCCCTATTGCGGTGTGGCAGGGCCTCGGACTGCAGGAACGACCTTATCGACCAGGCAATTCCGCAGACGTCAGGAACCAGACCCCTGAAGTACACGAACTGCTGACAGCGTCCTTCATCACTCAGGCGACCTCAGTGGCCACGCAGTTCATGCGCGATGCTTCGATAGGCATCCAAAGACCAATCTTTTAAACAAAATTGGTCGGTACGAATTGAACTTACGGTAGAATTACGGTAGGATTGAGAAAGCTAAGTACGTTTAATTTTAACTTAACTAATCGTTACTTTTGCTACCATTATTGTGATTTAGAAAAATTTCATTTTTTAAAATTATCATTAGTAATATTACTATTCATACTGATGTCACTACTGTCATTATTGCGATTATTAAAATGTGATGTAACTGCTGTCTGGGCGAGGTCGAGGGCGCGGAATTTTTCCGAATTCCCCTAGACGCAGCTGCTAGAGCGTCGAGGTGGGATTGGGGTCTTTCCCTCTCCCGGCCTCCCCTCTAGCCACGTCCACTCCCGCCTGCCTGCCTCCGTCACCTCCCGGACCGGGGATGCGCCTGCTGGAGCCCTCTCCTCTAGCCTTTTCCCCTCTTTACCCTCTTTTGCCTCTGCGCGTGCCCTCTACTTACAGTATGATAAGTCTTCACACCCATCATAATCTGCTCAAACCCTCTATTTCTACCCCCTAATTTATGCTACTAACAGTATTTTCTGCGCGTTTTGCTAACTTATTTATCGGTTCTCCCCTTGTTCTACCCCTGCCTAGTGACATCTTCATTCGCGCCCCTGTTAGCCCCCAACCCCATTTCTCATGCCGTCCTCCCCACCTCCGCTTCTATTGTTCTTTTTCCTCTAATCTTTACCTTTCTATTGTTCCCAATTTTTGTTTATCTTTCCAATGTTTTCTTGCTAATTGCTTCTCTATTGTTCCCCGTTTTTGTTTGCTTTTCTAATGTTTGCTTTTCTATTGTTCTCTGCTCTTTCTCATTGTTCTCTATCCCCTCTCAACGGCCCCCTCATCATTTGCGCCTCATTATCACCTACCTCCCACCCCTCTCCAGCTTGCGTAATTCCCCGTTATTCTCATGCGCTGGCGGCCATTTTTGTTGTTCTCATTTCAGCGTCATCAGCCGGCGGCCAATCGGAGAGAGGGAGCCATGGCAACATGAGATGAGATGGCGGCCTTTTTGGATTTTGAGGCCTATATAAGCCGCTGCTTTTGGCCTCCAAAATCCTCAGAATCGTTTGGAGTCATCTCCCATTAAGACTTCGGTCTAATTCGAGTCTTAGGACTCCAGTGCGGCTCTTGTGCCCCCTTTGTGGCCCCCGCACCCGGCCTTGTGGCCCTATCTGCGAGCCTTAGAGCTCTGTCAGCGCGGCTATCTAGCTTGCCCATCTATTCGCGGCCTTAGTGCCCTCTACGTCGGCTTCGTGCCTTGACTTTAACAGCTTCGGCCTTCGGCCCGTCGGCGTACAGTCCGCCATCTCAGCGATCATCAGCCAGATCGACAGCCGCCATCTCAGCTCCGGCCTCTCTCTCTCTCTCCGTGCCAGCCGCCGGTAAGTTCCCCCGCTTATTTTATTGCTTTCCGCCTAGCGCGTATTTTTGGGGATTATCCTATTCCGACCCTTTTGCTTTGCACTAGAGAATTGAGCCTACTTTATTAGTAGCATTTTATCTGGCTACATTAATACATTAATTCCGCTGAGTGAGTGATTTAGCCTTGTGCTACTTTAGGACAATAATCTGCCTAATCATCAAATCCATCTTCTTTTTCACTCCATCTTTATTGGACTGCTAATGGCTTGCTAAGCCTTTCACCTTGGGCGGTGAAGTATGGGGAAGTTAGGGGAAACTAGCGAGCAGACTCTCGAGGGCGGCTCGCCGCGTCTGGCGGCGCGCACGTGTGTAATGAGCGTATGAGCGGTGTAGTAGCTATGTGCACGTGACGGCGGGTAGAGATAGCAACACCTGGTTAAGCGGACCCATCTCGCACTGAAGCGTTCGAAGTATCAGAGCCCACGTTCTCACCTCACTACTCTTAGTAACATGTTCCCGGATTCTCTCTCTCCGCACCGCCTCCAAGGACTCCCTGCACAAAAGCCCTTCAGTAATGATCCCGGCACTCCCGATAGAAGCCCGTGCAGAGCCCCTAAATCGGCTACGCCCTGCCCCGCTGTTTAGCTAAAACCCCCGAATCAATACCCGGGCGGAGCTCTGGCTTCGTTAGATCTGGAGAGTCATCAGGTGCGCCAGGTCATACAGAGTGGTGGCAGCCTTGGGGCTCATACAATGACCCCAAGACCAGTCAAAGGCACCTTAGCTACAGCCGAGCAGGCGTGGGACCTTGCCCTCAGGCCAATCGCTACCCAATTCTAATTAGTTTCCTCAGGGCGGGTTTGCACGGTACTGAAGGCCCGTGAGTGTCAGCTTCAGGTCATTGGCGGCTCATGGTCATCCTCCTGTTAGTCATAGTCCTCTCTTCTCCCCAAAGGCTAGGGCTACGCAGGCGGGAAACATCAAATGAAAGCAGACGTCTGGCTTAAGCCGCCTTACGGGATTTCACTACAATTTTCAATGAGACCACAGAGGCTCATCGCCGCTTAGCCAACATAGCCGACTAACCTCTTGGTGCACCCGATCTTCTACTAGCACAAGAAGGCTGTGCCGCATGCAATATTGCGGAATTCAACATGAGAGCTAATCACCAAGTGACGGCTCTGACAGCCGGTGGGACAGCCGCAGGTGTCTGACAAGCCGCACTGGCGCCATGCAAATCGTGCTAGTCGCTGACGGCTACAGCGAGTCGGCAGAGCCTTCCAGAAGCCGATAAAGCTGACAACGCTGAGCCCAACGGGCACCCATCAACTCAGATCTGTTAACAGCCGAGCTGCTCGCTGACAGGCCGTGGAGCGGAGACGAGCCCGAGACCGCGTCAGCTGGCAGCGGCCCAGCAACTCTATAAGTCAGACAGCCGCAGCGCCCAGCCACACCCTCAGCCACCAACTCAAGCCACCAACCAGCCAGCCAGCCGCTACTCACCACCAGATCCAAAGCCCTCAGCACCCACCAGCTCGACAGCACCGCAGCCATGTACAAGCTCATCTGCCTGTTCGCTCTCGTGGCCTTCGCCGCCGCCTCCTACACCCCTGAGCAGAAGGACGAGGTCATCAGCGACATCATGCACGAGATGGTGCCCGTGATCAGAATCGACACCAACTGCCTGAAGGCGAACGGCATCCAGTCTGCGAACTGCCTGCTCTCCAACCTGGTCAGCTGCTTCCTCGCGAGCGGAACCAGCGTCAGCAAGATCGCCGCGTGTCTGGCCAAAAAGTGCGGCGGCAGCGCTGCCCAGATCATCAGCTGCATCAAGTTCTAGATGTCCCCGCTGATTGCTGGACCTTGAAAATACACGCGCAAGTCGCTGATCTTTCCTTCACAAAGTCAGCGTGACAATCAATTCGCTGATTTCATTTTTTTGTTTCATTCCCATTGCATTTTTGTTCCTCATCTGCACAGAGCTCGAATGTGCGTGGCAGCTGCCTTGTGTTTGATTGTTGCTGTTTGATTTTGAGGTCTGAGAGCCGGGAACTGCCACACCAGCAGCTGCAAACACAGACTCATAAAAGCTGCTGTCTGAGGGAACGGGGCTGTCTGTGAAGGGGATATGTATGGGGCACATGGCTTCTCGTGAATATGGTTTTGACAACGGATTGTGGTATGAAAACCAAACTAGCTATTACTTACAGCAGAAGTCACTGTCTTTCACTGCTTTAGCAGGTGTCACTGTTCAAAGACATTGAAGTCTTTTACAGATTTCAATGTCTTCTGCTGCTTCAGCATTTGCCACTGTCTTCTGCTTCAGCAAGTGTCACTGTCTTCTACTGCTTTAGCAGGTGTCACTGTCTCCTACTGCTTTAGCAGGTGTCACTGTCTTCTACTGCTTTAGCAGGTCTGTCTCTGCTTCAGCAGGTACCACTGTTTTCTGCTTCAGCAGATGTTACTGCCTTCTGATGTTTCAGCAGGTGTCCCTTTTTCTTATGCATCAGCGGGTAATAGGTAATACTAACTGACTTTCCCCAATCATATAGTTGAAGGTCCTAGGTGTTATTATTAATTTTAACAATACGAGCCGTAATAATAGTAAAGTTATTATTTTTGTTGTTGTTGTTGTTGTTGTTGTTGTTGTTGTTGTTGTTGTCAATAAATTATTACGCACGCAGAAAGGATTTTACGTTGGTGTATGCATATTTTTATTGCATTTAAAGGTTGAAAAAAAGTTATAATACGAAATGAAGAATAAGAAAAATATTTGGAATAAATAAACATCTACTACTACTTTCACAAGTAGACGATTTTGCAAGCTACATGGACACTGAATTTCCGTGCTAGTTACCGTAGCGTTTAAATCGAAAAACAGGCGATCATTAACCAGCGAGACAGTCGCGTCTTCATGCTTGGTCAGACAGAAGCAGCTGAAGCCATTCAGACGGCTATCAAAGGTGTAATGTTCTTTCACGCAGGCAGCGGCGGGCGTTGCCCTAAAGTGCCAGCGGGAATAGCGCTCTGAGGATTTGTGAGGATTTTGTGAAAAAGCAGAGGATGCGCAGGGAAGCCTAATGTGGATTTTGTAGGGAAATAATTTTATCTTTACCGTGTGGACAGATAAATCAAACTGACTCATTGATCGATTGATTAGCATAGCATTAAAAATCTAATCTAACGAAGAATTGCTTCTTCGTTACTGGACTGCAATGATTTTTAATTGATCTGATCTGAAAGAAAAATAAAAAATTAAATGATTAAAACGACTCGAAGGAGCAAAGTCTATAACTGAAGACTTTTCACAGAAGAAGCTCAGAGATCAATAGATAATCACTGAGGAATAAAACTCTTTTGATACTCGGCCACTTTTCTATCCCCAGCAAATTCATGCCCCCCTCAGCAATAAGCAGCTAAGCATGGAGAGGCTGCGGCATCCTAAATTGGGTTTAGGACAGCTCAGAAGTGCTCTACCTGGGGGTACGCTTTAGGAGAATCCATTTTCTCTTCAAAATTGACTTCCTCAGTAGCTGGGAGCTTCCCAATTACCGGGCGCACCTGCCACTGGGGAATCCGGGAAGGGAGAAGGGCAAAGAGGGGATCAGGGATCAGAAAACTCTAGACTATATATATATATATATATATAGGCGATGTAATCCCCGTTACTCAGTGTGAAATTTGAACTGCATATAGCCACGACTCTATCCAGACCTGCCCTCAGTTTCAGGTGCCAAAAAACTGGAGTGAAAGTACATGTATGTGACAAGACACTGTCGAAAATTGCAGTGGCAAAATTGAATGGAATGAAGAAGTCCAGTTTCCCGAGAAAACCCCTATAGGGGTTTCTTCTAGGGCCCTAGAAACCGCTAACCATCTGTCGCAGCAAACCGTCTAGCAGATGTTGACACAAAGTTAGTTTTTTTACTTTTAAATCCAAGCTTTAATTAAAGGAGGCAATATGATTTTGTTCGAACATTTTATTTCAATGATGCCAAAAAGTACATCGGAAAAAATCATCGCACAAGTCCTACTGAGAAGTAATTCCCTGGCAGATAGTGAGACAGGCTGTATTATCGAGGATTAAGATTTCAATTTCTAGGTCTAAAGGGCAGATAGCTCAGGGACAATTCTAGGCCAAGGACACCTTAAGTCGAAGGACGGGACACTTCGTTTCTTAGAAAATTTTTGAAGTTCAATTTTCGCGTAAAAAATACGCTACGGGGATACGAAATTCGCAGTTTTTCAATATAAAATTAAAGATTGCGCTCGATTGGAAGCAGATGCAAACATCATCTTTTGATATGTGTTACCTGCCCTCTTACTCTATCGAACTATGTAAGTTTTAATTTGTGAAAAAATTGATCTTCCTGTTATTTTTTTAACAAAAAATGATTCGCTTTAGTAAAAAAACTACTGAATGACAAATCGCCAATCCAGAGAGATTCGGACATTGACATATGACTGGACCAGCAAAATGATCCAAAGTACTGATTGATAGAAATGTTCTTGGAATAAAGCAGACTTGGTTAGAAGAGGATTAGAACCTGCCCAGCTTGTAAAATACCATTTTTTGGAAATTATAGTTTTCGACAAATGATTTTGCAATTTAAAGATCAATATTTCACAAATACATAGTTCGATAGAGTAAGAAAGCAGGAACCACATATCAAAAGATGAGATTTGCCTCTGCTTCCAATCGAGTGCAATCTTTAATTTTTTCGTTGAAAATCAGCTAATTTTCTATCTCCGCAGTGCATTTTTTAAGTCGAAATTTCGACTTCAAAAATTTTCCAAGAAACGAAGTGTCCCGTCCTTCTACAATACTTAAGGCGTCCTTAGGCAAGACAGCACACAAAGTTTCATTGAGATAAAACTAATCTAGTTGCAGGATTTGAATATATTATTTAAATTACTTAAAACACTTTAACAAAAAATAATTATAGAAAGTGCAAAAACTGGACGCAGACCAGGAACACAAAATGAGAACTGTCGGCCTCAACAAGAAAATCCCCTTTCTCTTCGTTATCCCGAATTTTTAGCTCATTCTTCCCTTTCCCCCACCCTATAATAAGTTCCACCTCGAGGGGATCATCAGTCGAGTCGGATCCCTCCTCTTCTGTTCGGGGACTGGGATTTTCGGTAATTCCCGCCCCCCGCTCGCCTCGGGAAGATCAAGGGAGACGTCATGGGGAGAAGATACATGTAGGAGGCTGGCGGAGCAGGCATGGGAAGAACCGACTAACTAATCGAAGGGGACACCCTATGGGGTCTCGGCGGGGCAGAATTATTCGCTGCCAGCTTGGGGGGGGGCGGTGCCGCAGCTAGAAATGGGCGGTTTGTTAAGCCAGAAGCCCCGGCTCGGTTTCTGCTTTGCGGCTTTCCTGCAAGACATCCCAGTGCGAAAGCGGCTCGGCTGATGACTGAGCCAACGGAGGTGCCTCCGCTGCCACTGATCTGCCTGTCCGTCTCCGTGCTAGTCACCAGCTGTCACGTGATCCTAGCCGCGACCATCTCGGAGCTCCGCCGCCTGTACAGCTGGCCGTTGCTGACGCCTCTGACTTTGCACCTGGCCGGCGGCGTCTCCCAGCTGCTCGCCTGCGGCCTGGAGCGGTCCGGGTTGGGCGCCGTCAGGACTGACTGGCTGATCGCAGCCAACGCCGTCGGGCACCTCTGCCAGCTGCTCACCGCCTCCTGGACGCTGAGCACCGCCGCATTCCTGTGGCGCCGGCGTCATCAATGGCGTCTTCAGCATCAGCAGCAGCAGCGGATTAATTCTACACGGCAGCAGACGCCGCCGCTGCAGGGTGTCGGCTGCAGCAGCGGAGCGGCATTCGGTGACTGGCGGGTGAAGCTCCGCTGCCTGATTGTCAGCGCGGTGTTCGCGGCGCCGTTCGTGGCGGCAGGGCTGGCCGGGCAGTCAGCCGGGCTGGACACGGCCCGCTACAACGCCAGCCTGGCGCAGATTTATCGGCAACCCCGGCGGAACTGCACCGAGCAGCAGCAGCAGCAGCTGGAGGAGCCGCCAGCGCAGCAGGACGAGCTGCATCGGGCGGCAGCGTCGCACTTGTGGCTTCTGTTCCTGCCCGCCCTGTTGGCCTTCGCGCTTCAGCTGCCGCCGCTGTTGCACGCCGCCGCCGCCGCCTCGGCCGCCAAACAGGAGGCGCCGGAGAGCCTGATTGCCACGCCATCCTCGTCGGCTGCAGCCGCCGCCATGCACGTCCGGTGCAGATCGATGGCCAAGTTTGCCGCCAGCAGTCTGGCGGTCCACGCGAGCGGCCTGCTGTCCATGGCGAGGTGTGCGGCAGCCTTGGGGGGCATTGCTTTTGTCGCTTCCTTCTTTCAGCGTCCCATTCGATATCTGGCTGAATGTAGCCTGAGGAATCTTAGGAATTGTGACTGGACTCGAACCCCAATAGAAGGCACTTAATCCCGGTTAATCCCGTAAGTCGACTCAGAAGAGACCAGCACGAGCTCTGCTTAACAGTTGTGACCGACCCGTTGGCTGTACATAGCTATGGTCTAATTTTACCAGTCAACTTACAAATGCCGACTCCCCGGCCCCGCAGGTACACCGGCTGCGAAGGTCCCTGCCTGTGGTACGCGCACTACATGCTGCTGGCGCTGCAGGCCATCTTCATGGCCGTCAGCTGTTTGCTATCGCGCGGTCCCGTGGAAGCTCTGGCTGACGCGTTCGGTGGCGGCAGTGGCGGTGGCGGCGGCGGCGGCCTCGGAGGCATCGGCTGTCGGGAGGACGCGAAGTTGAAGTCGGGCCTCGGCAGGCTGGCAGCCGCGATGAACTCGAGAAGGGCGCCGAGCCTGCGCTATCAGAGACCGAATCGATAGGCTCGAATTGAACGCTCACAAAAATGGAACTATAGCTAAGAAGATACTGAGTTTTTTGGTCACTCTGGCTTTTCAGTCACCTTTATTCATGCAAAAATACTTTTATTTCTCGTAGAAAATCAGGTAAAAATCAAGATACTAGTAGTTGCATTTTAAAGGGTTATTCAGAACCCTAGAATTTATTTTGGGGGAAAGGTGGGTCAGTCGGTGACTCTACCGATCCGTTTGAAGTCACTCTACCACACCACTTGAAGTCACTCTACCACCTCATTTGAAGTTCACTCTACCACCCCACTTGAAGTTACTCTACCAGCCCCACTTGAAGTCTACTCTACCACCCCACTTGAAGTCACTCTACCACCCACATTGAAGTCACTCTACCACCCACATTGAAGTTACTCTACCACCCCACTTGAAGTCACTCTACCACCCGACTTGAAGTCACTCTACCACCCCACTTGAAGCTACTCTACCACCCGACTTGAAGTTACTCTACCATCCCATTTGAAGCTACTCTACCACCCCACTTGAAGTCACTCTCCCACCCCACTTGAAGTCACTCTACCACCCCACTTGAAGCTACTCTACGACCCGACTTGAAGTTACTCTACCATCCCATTTGAAGCTACTCTACCACCCCACTTGAAGTTACTCTACCACCCCACTTGAAGTCACTCTAACCCATTTGAAGTTACTCTACCAACCCATTTGGAGTGACTCTACCACCCCATTTGAAGTCACTCTGCCACCCCACTTGAAGGCTAAAGCCCATGTAGTTCCACTTTAAAAAAATTCAATTCGATGTGGTATCTGCGGATTCGCTCCGCAATTTAACTCCAAGCTAGTTCCTGGATTCAGCTGAAAATCCCCACTCAATGCCTTCCCCCTAGCTACCACGAGTGCGACTAACAAGTCCGTCTCAGCGACCTCTAAAACGAAAGAGGCACTTTAGCATGCCCCATGGAGTCTAAAGTGAAATTGTAAAAAAGTTTTGCTCCTATCCGCGGGCGGACACGGCTCGAGTTAAATCTCCGAATGTCACGGAACGCTCTGAGCAAAAACCGAGTTAAGATTCTTCTGCATCGGGGCTGGCCTAGAGAGCAGGCATAAACCGGGCTGAGGCGATAGTAAACTGATACAGAAATTCGTATAGAACTCTTTTGCTCGGCACGCATGCAAACTTTTCTTAAGTGCTACGAGTGCTCTCTAAGGTGCTTGGCAATATTGATAGCTGCTTGGACTTTTAAATTTGCATCTCATTAACAATCTAGCGCAAAGCTTCACCTGAAGCTGTTAATTAGTTCGACTTTTGGAGATTCGTCAAAAAATCCCTAGCACTGCGATTTGGGATGCAAATAAGCCATAGAAAACGCGAGAGAGGCGAGAATTCACAAATCCCAATTCCAAATAGAAATGATGAAGCGACGAAAAAAAATTGTCGGAGGCTGGGCAGAGGCTGAACGCATAAATATGGAAAGGTTTTGCAAGGTTAAGCGAAAATTTATGGCAAATTTCGGTTAATTTTATTCACTTGTGGGGCCAACAGACACTGCTTGCAGTCTGCGAGCCTGTGGATTGGCAAAATGCTCAAATGCAAATGCGAAAAAACTGATCCAGTTTTTAGAGAAACAAACTGAGAGGAAAATGAAAAAATTGAATAAAAGTTCGACCTCTATACCGGACGTTAATTGAACGACGCTTTCGAACCAGCCAGAGGCGCAAAAATTCTGTACGAATTACAAATTTCAGCCATTAAAGCTGGCTTCTGACCTGCATTGCCTCTAACCAAGCAAGAGTCCATCTCCATGACAACTTGAAAGCTAGACGTCATACTAAAAAGCCTGAAGATCGTTTCAAGCCTGTATTTGCTCGCCTGTTTCCAAGCGATCAAATGTGCAGCCCAACATCAAGCAGACGAGAGCATACAACCCACGCATTCAAGCATTCAAATCACGCACAAGAGATGACTAGCCCTATCTGATTAGGCCCTATACACAATGCTGGTCAAAGCAAAGTGGATTGCGTACTAGCCGCGCTCACAATTCTGATCTTTAGTGTATCCAAGGCCGAACTTTCTGCTTGCACCTTTTTGTAAAAAAAAAATTAGGGCCTTAGCCTAGCGTAGAGCAATCTTTTCATGCTAACATGAAATATCTGATTTAAAGTTTTCGCTTCTATACTTTTAGTGGCACCAAAGAACACGTGAAAACTAACTGATGATGTGAAAAAAAACCAATTCAACTTGTAAAAAAGTCGTAAAATAGCTTATTTAAGCCTGCCTAAAGTTTTGCATAATAAATTTTGTGACTTCTGTACAGCTGCGTTGGTGCGAAATTGGCATGTCAGCTTTCGATACCTCCTGCCCCTCCGGCCTCTCCGATTGGCGGCGAGGTGAGTCACCCATCGATAGCTTCTGCCCCTCCGGCCTGTCCGATTGGCGGCGAGGTGAGTCAGGCATCGATAGCTTCTGCCCCTCCGGCCTCTCCGATTGGCGGAGAGGTGAGTCACCCATCGATAGCTTCTGCCCCTCCGGCCTGTCCGATTGGCGGCGAGGTGAGTCACCCATCGATACCTCCTGCCCCTCCGGCCTCTCCGATTGGCGGTATGTCAGCGATAGATAACTCCAGAGCCTTTGATATTAGATACGAGAAGTAGCTATCTATGATTTAAAAAATCAATAATAAATGACTGGAAACATTTTATAGCTAATAATTGCATTAGCGTCTTTAGTATAATTAGAAAGACAATAATATGCATTAGATAATTTTTAGCACGCAAAAGTGCTTCAGAGAAATCGATTTAAAATTGTCACAGTTCGTCAGCGTCATGATGCGTCGGCTTCCGCCACAGCTCTCGACAGTCGTCGCCGTCCTGACGGACAGTGCAGGCGAATCCGCCGTTCAACGGCAGGCGATGCCCCGCCGATCCAGCGCCAGCAGCCGGCGAATTCGGTGACGACGAGGATTTCCGGCGAAGCTCCAGCCTGCCGCGGTATCGCCAGGCGCCGGCAGCGGAGCCGCAGTAGCTCAGCATCAGCCGCTCGCCTCTGGTCTCCTCGGACAGCCAGCTGAGCCGCCAGGCCTCCGTTACAGCCTGGCCGACTTTGCTCAGGCCGAGCAGCAGGGTGCCGTTCTCTGGCCAGGCGGACTCAACTCGGCGTCGGAACTTCACGGGCGAGCCTTCGAATAAGAATCCGCCTGTTGCTAGGCCGGCGTCCAGGTCCAGCAGCTCGCCGCGACACGGGTGACAATCGTGGAACGGGTGGCCTCCGCGAACGGCGAGCCAAAGACCGCTGACCTCGGATGGGGTGGCCGTGGGGCCCCACACCTGCCGAGTTGGTTAGCGGAATGATGCGATCACCAGTGCGATTGTCTGACATTCTGACACCTACATCTATGGCGCCATTAAGTGATCTGACACGTCAACTCGCACCCATCTGATGCCTAACTAAAAAGTTGAAAAATTGACACAAAGTTTATCACCTTATTAAACTTATTAATCTAATAGCCTCATACTTAATCTGACACACTCAAACCCTATCTGACACCCTCAAACCCAATCTGACGCCCTCAACCCCAATCTGACACCCTCAAACATTATCTGACACCCTCAAACATTATCTGACACCCTCAAACCCAATCTGACACCCTCAAACATTATCTGACACCCTCAACCCCAATCTGACACCCTCAAACCCAATGTGACACCCTCAACCCCCATCTGTCACCCTCAAACATTATCTGACACCCTCAAACATTATCTGACACCCTCAAATATTATCTGACATTCTCAAACATTATCTGACACCCTCAAACATTATCTGAAACCCTCAACCCCAATCTGACACTCTCAAACATTATCTGACACCCTCAAACATTATCTGACACCCTCAAACATTATCTGACACCCTCAAACCCTATCTGGCACCCTCAAACATTTTCTGACACCCTCAAACCCTATCTGGCACCCTCAAACATTTTCTGACACCCTCAAACATTATCTGACACCCTCAAATATTATCTGACACTCTCAAACATTATCTGACACCCTCAAACATTATCTGAAACCCTCAAACATTATCTGACACCCTCAAACCCTATCTGACACCCTCAAACCCTATCTGACACCCTCAAACATTATCTGACACCCTCAAACATTATCTGACACCCTCAAATATTATCTGACACCCTCAAACATTATCTGACACCCTCAAACATTATCTGACACCCTCAAACATTATCTGACACCCTCAAATATTATCTGACACTCTCAAACATTATCTGACACTCTCAAACATTATCTGACACCCTCAAACATTATCTGACACCCTCAAATATTATCTGACACTCTCAAACATTATCTGACACCCTCAAACATTATCTGACACCCTCAAACATTATCTGACACCCTCAAACCCTATCTGACACCCTCAAACCCTATCTGACACCCTCAAACATTATCTGACACCCTCAAACATTATCTGACACCCTCAAATATTATCTGACACCCTCAAACATTATCTGACACCCTCAAACATTATCTGACACCCTCAAATATTATCTGACACTCTCAAACATTATCTGACACCCTCAAACATTATCTGACACCCTCAAACATTATCTGACACCCTCAAATATTATCTGACACTCTCAAACATTATCTGACACCCTCAAACATTATCTGACACCCTCAAACATTATCTGACACCCTCAAATATTATCTGACACCCTCAAATATTATCTGACACCCTCAAACCCTATCTGACACCCTCAAACATTTTCTGACACCCTCAAACCCTATCTGGCACCCTCAAACATTTTCTGACACCCTCAAACCCTATCTGGCACCCTCAAACATTTTCTGACACCCTCAAACATTATCTGACACTCTCAAACATTATCCGACACCCTCAAACATTATCTGACACGCTCAAACCCTATCTAACACAACTGAATAAAGGCCCACGAACCTGCAGCTTCTCCGGACGGCATTCGTCTTGATCGTCTTCCTGGCCGGCATCCCGATTGGCGTCCTTGTTGCTAGGCGGACTCAACTCGACGCAGTTATGCTCGGCCACGGCGCAGGTGAGAAACTCGGTGAGCAGGCGCTCCGCCCGGCACCGGTAGAGGCAGGCAGCCGAGCAGGTGTCCTCGGAGCCGCCGCAGCTGTGCAGGCAGGACAGGCAGGCGCGGCAGTCGGAGTTAACGGCGCACGAGTAGGACTGGCTGGGGCAGCTGTACGCGATGCACCAGGCGTCAAGGGAGTGACCGGCGGCCGCGGTGGCCGAGCGCAGAGCGTCGAGACCCGCTGCCGAGGCGGGCGGCGCTAGCAAAAGCAGCAGCGCCGGCAGCAGTAAAAGAAGCAGAAATCCAAGCCGATCGCCTATAGGCATGGTTTTTTCTGTACCTACCGAGCGCATAGAAACTTCAGTAATTTCAAAGAGCTGACGCAAAGAAGCAAGAGTTTCACTTTTAATAGCAGCAGGCTAATTTGCTTATCAGTAGCTCGGTAGCGGCAGCGAGACCAGAGTTTGTTCGCACAAACTGCAACCTTTAGTCCCGGCCCGATCTGTTGAGACCAATAGTGGAGAACAATTTGATAACGGTGAAAGTTTAGCCGGTATAAACTTTCGACTCACTAGCGGGCAAAAACAGTTCAAATCTACATGTAACAGAGCAGACTAGTAAGCATTCTGTAAATTATAGACAGTTTTGAGATCCTACTCGTAGCTATGAGTGAGGCCAGCTATGAGGAGTTGTAGCCTAGTGGCTAGGGCGCCTGCCTCATGACCGGAAGGTCGTGGGTTCGAGTCCTGGCCCTAGGAGACAATTTGTGCCCATGAGCAAGGCACTTAATCCCGCATTGCTTCAGTCCACCCAGCTGAGATCGAGTACCAGTTTGAGCTGGGTAAATTTAGAGTGGGTGTTGCGGCCCCTCCAGCCCGTCAGGCTGAGCAGCTGTACACAGCCCTCGGATGCGCCGCGCAACTAGCTGCGGCTGTGCCTTGGGCTGTACATCTAGTCGAAATATTGGGTGTCTAATTTTTTTTACATTTTTTTTGTAGTAGTCTAACTTTAACATTTTGGACTGTGGCGCTTTCAAATCAAAGATGACAGCTTTACCTGCAGATCTGACGCCTCCTAAATAGCACGAGGATTTAACAGTTTGACGCCGTACCAATATATAAGGATCTCCCTCAAGGAAGGCGGAAGCTACACCCAAGGACGTTAACTTCTAGTGGTCCTTGGCTACACCAATGGATCCTGTGGAAAGTTTAACTAGCTACATCAACCGACCAATTGCTGCATCCCGTATCTTAAAAACTCTGCGCGCACAGTTCAGAAAGAACAGAAAACTAACCTAGAAAATACGATTAGTTACTTAATTTAATTTTCATTAACCAAGATTTTTTTCAGTAAAAAATTTAGACAAAAAATACTTTTGTCTAAAGCCGGAAGGTCACTTTATGTTTATATAAATATTGTTTAGGACAATAGTATAAACAAACACACGGGGCAAAGTTGTCAGGTTAGAGTTAGCATTCTGGTCAAATGAACGGACACAATTAAATTGGCTTGCACGCAGTCAAGATCAAGACGATTATTAAAAAAAACAAATAGATTAGAAATCTAGTGCAAATTTTCTAATATTTTAGATAGTCAACAATCAGCAAATGAGATGGCATGCAAGCAAAACTGAAAATAATAAATAATTATAACTAGTTGCGTATTATAACAAAATTATCCAGTTTCATCGGTGCAGCAATTCCATAAATAATAATATCATTATGAAATCTATGAGCTGGAACAATTATAACCACATTATAACCATTAAATTAAAATTAGGCCAAATATGTACAACACAGACATACACAAGCGAAAAATTGGCGATAGCAAATAAATTTAGCCTAGCATGCGCAAAGCTCGCTACTAATATTTAGTAAAACAGTGAGTAGCACGCTGCGCTTAACAGCTGAATAAATTGTTAAATAGTGAAATTTGTATCAAACAATGATAACATAAAAATCTTCGACAATACAAGTCAGTGATAAGGAAAACTCTTGTCAACTCATATATCTGATGCCAGCTGTCAGAAAAACTCCACAGCCTTGTTTAGCGGCTAATTGACCTGTTAACTTTTTGTTCATCCACATTCAGACTTGCTAGTCCACTAAACCATTCGATGAATTATTAAAATTGTTTCTGAAAGGCTGACTTAACCTACTGACAGGCTAACTTAACCTGATGACAGACTGACTCAACCTACTGACAGGCTGATAAACCTACTGACAGACTGATTAACCTACTGACAGACTGATTAACCTACTGACAGACTGGCTCAACCTACTGACAGACTGGCTCAACCTACTGACAGACTGACTTAACCCTTGCTGACAGACTGACAAAACTTCTGACAGACTGAATGACCACAAAAAGTTCACAACAAGCTGACCGACAAAGAATTATACCAATTCATCACTGGTCTATATTTGGTTTGCAGACGGATATAGTCAAGCAAATACTGGTACAATTGTATGACTGACCGAAAAAGCTGAATGAGGTGGAGAATGCTGGCGCAATGAAGGGGATGGCCATATTGAAGGATAGATAAAGCGTGCACACAAATTTACTGCTATGAATTCGATCGATTTGGTTTAGGAAGACCCCTCCTGTTAGCCATCTCAAGAACTCGGTGAAGAACTCTCCACAGTCGGTTGAATATCCTGCAATTGGACAGCGTCGCTAACTGAAGCTTCGAAACTTTTAGCGACGTCGGCAGCGACATCCCCACCGACATCGGCAGCAACATATCCACCGACATCGGCAGCGACATCCTCACCGACATCGGCAGCGACATCCTCACCGACATCGGCAGCGACATCCCCACCGACATTCCCACCGACATCGGCAGCGACATGCCCACCGACGTCGGCAGCGACACAGCCAGTATGCGCGATGATGCCATTGTCTTCGTCGTCGCTGAAAGCAGCAACCACGTCGGACGGCGGGCCGCTGGATGCCGCCAGATTTTGCGACTGGAACGTCGATGGCGGATTGTTGCGAAGGAATTCCGAAACGGAGGCGGCGCCGGCCAGCCGCTCCATGTAGGGCAGCAGGTCGCGAAGCTCCGTGTCGGACTGTTCGCCAACCCAGGTGTGCACTCGGATCTGGGAGAACGGCCGCAGGAAGGGATTAGGATCTAATTCAAAAGTCCCAAAGTAATTTATTTGCTCCCAAACGCATGCTAAGCTCACCGCATTCTCCGTGTTAAACATGTAGGACGCCGGCGAGTTGTCAATGATGACGCATCGATCAACTTCTCTACCTAGTTGGGCCAAATCTTTCACAAAATTGTCGCCGTGAAATACGCAGGACTCGCGGAACAGTCTGTACTTGAAGGCCGACCATCGGTCAAGAAGGTCCGACACCGGGTCCGCGTACTAACGGTGGGATGAATGTCAGTGGAGATTGGAGCGAAGTGCAAATCTGTGGATTGGGATAACTTGAAAATCTCATCTCACCTTGGCCAGGCTGGCGGTGAACAGAACGCACTCGAACAGCTGACCCATGCGTTCCAGGAATTCGTCCACGTGCGGCCGCTTTAAAACGTAGACCTGGTGAACAAGGCCTTCGATTTCGACGTCAATCACAAAGTCTGGCTCGTCAACGAACTGCGTCAAAGTAATTTTTTTATATGGTAAGCGTCTTAAAGAATTAGGAACTATCTGGAATGTTGGAGAATTAGTCTGGGAGGATCACGCTGAACCTGAGGATCTGGGATGATCGCGCTGAACCTGAGGATCTCGGGAGGATCGCGCTGAACCTGAGGATCTGGGAGGATCGCGCTGAACCTGAGGATCTGGGAGGATCGCGCTGAACCTGAGGATCTGGGAGGATCGCGCTGAACCTGAGGATCTGGGAGGATCGCGCTGAACCTGAGGATCTGGGAGGATCGCGCTGAACCTGAGGATCTGGGAGGATCAGGCTGAAACTGAGGATCTGAGAGGATCGCGCTGAACCTGAGGATCTGAGAGGATCGCGCTGAACCTGAGGATCTGAGAGGATCGCGCTGAACCTGAGGATCTGGGAGGATCGCGCTGAACCTGAGGATCTGGGAGGATCGCGCTGAACCTGAGGATCTGGGAGGATCGCGCTGAACCTGAGGATCTGGGAGGATCGCGCTGAACCTGAGGATCTGGGAGGATCGCACTGAACCTGAGGATCTGGGAGGATCGCGCTGAACCTGAGGATCTGGGAGGATCGCGCTGAACCTGAGGATCTGGGAGGATCGCGCTGAACCTGAGGATCTGGGAGGATCGCACTGAACCTGAGGATCTGGGAGGATCTGGGAGGATCGCACTGAACCTGAGGATCTGGGAGGATCTGGGAGGATCGGGCTGAACCTGAGGATCTGGGAGGATCTGGGAGGATCGGGCTGAACCTGAGGATCTGGGAGGATCTGGGAGGATCGCGCTGAACCTGAGGATCTGGGAGGATCTGGGAGGATCGCTCTGAACCTGAGGATCTGGGAGGATCGCGCTGAACCTGAGGATCTGGGAGGATCGCGCTGAAACTGAGAATCTGAGGATCTGGGAGGATCGGGCTGAACCTGAGGATCTGGGAGGATCGCGCTGAACCTGAGGATCTGAGAGGATCGCACTGAACCTGAGGATCTGGGAGGATCGCGCTGAACCTGAGGATCTGAGAGGATCGCACTGAACCTGAGGATCTGGGAGGATCGCGCTGAACCTGAGGATCTGGGAGGATCTGGGAGGATCGGGCTGAACCTGAGGATCTGGGAGGATCTGGAAGGATCGGGCTGAACCTGAGGATCTGGGAGGATCTGGGAGGATCGGGCTGAACCTGAGGATCTGGGAGGATCGCACTGAACCTGAGGATCTGGGAGGATCTGGGAGGATCGGGCTGAACCTGAGGATCTGGGAGGATCTGGGAGGATCGCGCTGAACCTGAGGATCTGGGAGGATCGCGCTGAACCTGAGGATCTGGGAGGATCGCGCTGAACCTGAGGATCTGGGAGGATCGCGCTGAACCTGAGGATCTGGGAGGATCGCACTGAACCTGAGGATCTGGGAGGATCGCGCTGAACCTGAGGATCTGGGAGGATCGCGCTGAACCTGAGGATCTGGGAGGATCGCGCTGAACCTGAGGATCTGGGAGGATCGCGCTGAACCTGAGGATCTGGGAGGATCGCACTGAACCTGAGGATCTGGGAGGATCTGGGAGGATCGCACTGAACCTGAGGATCTGGGAGGATCTGGGAGGATCGGGCTGAACCTGAGGATCTGGGAGGATCTGGGAGGATCGGGCTGAACCTGAGGATCTGGGAGGATCTGGGAGGATCGCGCTGAACCTGAGGATCTGGGAGGATCTGGGAGGATCGCTCTGAACCTGAGGATCTGGGAGGATCGCGCTGAACCTGAGGATCTGGGAGGATCGCGCTGAAACTGAGAATCTGGGAGGATCTGGGAGGATCGCGCTGAACCTGAGGATCTGGGAGGATCGGGCTGAACCTGAGGATCTGGGAGGATCGCGCTGAACCTGAGGATCTGAGAGGATCGCACTGAACCTGAGGATCTGGGAGGATCGCGCTGAACCTGAGGATCTGAGAGGATCGCACTGAACCTGAGGATCTGGGAGGATCGCGCTGAACCTGAGGATCTGGGAGGATCTGGGAGGATCGGGCTGAACCTGAGGATCTGGGAGGATCTGGAAGGATCGGGCTGAACCTGAGGATCTGGGAGGATCTGGGAGGATCGGGCTGAACCTGAGGATCTGGGAGGATCGCACTGAACCTGAGGATCTGGGAGGATCTGGGAGGATCGGGCTGAACCTGAGGATCTGGGAGGATCTGGGAGGATCGCGCTGAACCTGAGGATCTGGGAGGATCGCGCTGAACCTGAGGATCTGGGAGGATCGCGCTGAACCTGAGGATCTGGGAGGATCGGGCTGAACCTGAGGATCTGGGAGGATCTGGGAGGATCGGGCTGAACCTGAGGATCTGGGAGGATCTGGGAGGATCGGGCTGAACCTGAGGATCTGGGAGGATCTGGGAGGATCGGGCTGAACCTGAGGATCTGGGAGGATCTGGGAGGATCGGGCTGAACCTGAGGATCTGGGAGGATCTGGGAGGATCGGGCTGAACCTGAGGATCTGGGAGGATCTGGGAGGATCGGGCTGAACCTGAGGATCTGGGAGGATCTGGGAGGATCGGGCTGAACCTGAGGATCTGGGAGGATCGCACTGAACCTGAGGATCTGGGAGGATCTGGGAGGATCGGGCTGAACCTGAGGATCTGGGAGGATCTGGGAGGATCGGGCTGAACCTGAGGATCTGGGAGGATCGCACTGAACCTGAGGATCTGGGAGGATCTGGGAGGATCGGGCTGAACCTGAGGATCTGGGAGGATCTGGGAGGATCGGGCTGAACCTGAGGATCTGGGAGGATCTGGGAGGATCGGGCTGAACCTGAGGATCTGGGAGGATCTGGGAGGATCGGGCTGAACCTGAGGATCTGGGAGGATCTGGGAGGATCGGGCTGAACCTGAGGATCTGGGAGGATCGCACTGAACCTGAGGATCTGGGAGGATCTGGGAGGATCGGGCTGAACCTGAGGATCTGGGAGGATCTGGGAGGATCGGGCTGAACCTGAGGATCTGGGAGGATCTGGGAGGATCGGGCTGAACCTGAGGATCTGGGAGGATCTGGGAGGATCGGGCTGAACCTGAGGATCTGGGAGGATCTGGGAGGATCGGGCTGAACCTGAGGATCTGGGAGGATCTGGGAGGATCGCACTGAACCTGAGGATCTGGGAGGATCGGGCTGAACCTGAGGATCTGGGAGGATCGGGCTGAACCTGAGGATCTGGGAGGATCTGGGAGGATCGCACTGAACCTGAGGATCTGGGAGGATCAGGGAGGATCGGGCTGAACCTGAGGATCTGGGAGGATCGCTCTGAACCTGAGGATCTGGGAGGATCAGGCTGAAACTGAGGATCTGGGAGGATCGCGCTGAACCTGAGGATCTGGGAGGATCGCGCTGAACCTGAGGATCTGAGAGGATCGCGCTGAACCTGAGGATCTGAGAGGATCAGGCTGAACCTGAGGATCTGGGAGGATCGCGCTGAACCTGAGGATCTGAGAGGATCGCACTGAACCTGAGGATCTGGGAGGATCGCGCTGAACCTGAGGATCTGGGAGGACCTGCTTACCTTGAAGGAGCTGTGCACGAGAGTCTCATCAAGATCAATAACAGCGCAGATTCTGTCGCCCAATTGCGGATCCCGCGGCCCCAGCAAGTCAATGGAAATTGTCTGGCCGCCGTTGTGGCCTTGATGGTGCTGATACTGATGGAACTGCTGCGGTCGCTGACGCCGCCTGCTTGAAGCTTGTCGGCCTTGTCGATTGAAGCAGAAGCAGCAGAACAGTTCGCGAAGCAGGCTGGGCTTCTGTCGCTCGCCGGCAATGTCTACTGAGGGGTTTGCCGCGGCAGTGGCTGCATCAGGCTTTGCTGCCGGCTCCTCTTGGTCTGGTGGGCAGACTGGAACTGCTGAGGCTGCTGCTGCAGAATCCCCTGCTAAATGCCAAGAATTAGATTCATTTAGTTGAAGTGTACAAACACAAAGAGACAGATGTGTATTTCAAACTAATGTGGCAAATTTACTATACTGTAGCTATTCCATAGATTGGCCTTATGGAGCATATGCGGAACAATAGCAAGAATATATCAAAGTGGTTAAAATGATATAAGGATGCATATTTACAAATTTGCCTTCAGGCTAATACCATAACTGTGCAATTGCATTTTTGTCAAAACATTTTTTAAACATTTTTTTCCTTTCTTATCTTTGTAACCAACCAAATATAAATGGCTATTAGTATTATTAGCATAGTAGAAAATGGACTATGATTAAGAGCTAAAAATATTTTTTCTAAAGCAAATAAATAATACTTAACTTACTATTACAAGCAGTGGCAATGCAATATTTCTAGTGGAAGGTAATGGTTGGATAGTTTCCCTTACCCATTGCTAGCTAATACCAAATGATAAAAACTCAATTTTGACATAACCCAAAATGCATAATCTGCATTTTATCCTATTCAAATGTAAAAAACCTGCAGATGTGTAATACAAGTGTCAAAAATGTGGCTCTAAAGTGCAACAGAACACAAAATGCTATAATAACCTAACCAACTAACTATGCTTTATAAATTGCCAGGGTGTTGTGCTCCTTAGCAATGCCCTGCAATGCGACACAACACTAAGAAAGTCTAAAACTGCAACAGACAGTTGGACATCAACTTAGTTCCAATTAGGGCATTTTATATTTGCATGTGAATAATTTTTCTAATTATCCCTTGGGTTTCAAGCTATAGTTATTTTAGGGCAATAGCTTTTTTGCCTTTCTATATTGATATAAATCAAAATAGTTGATTAAATAATAATCCTAATATTTTAATATTATAATGCTTTGCTTCTATTCTAGATAAATTCTATTAGATACTGTTTTGTTTAAAAATTAAAAAAATAGCCCAGATCTTGGTTCTTAAATTTATATAGCTATCTATAGCCTACTAGGCCTAATTACAAATATTCAAAAAAATAAAAATGTCAAGATTTTTAATATGGGCTAACAAAGTTGAATATTTTATCATGGCTATGCTAAAAATTATAGGCAAAAATAATTAATTAATTGCAAAAAGTAATAAATTATATTATTTAATGCTTAAGGACTTTGCCTAACTTTACTTAGCCTAGGTTTTTCAATTATTAAACTTGTTGAATTTTTCGAATTCAGATACTAGGCCTATCTATACTATATAAAGTAATAAAATATTTAAAAAGATATGGGCCTAATGCAAACATAGTACTAGTGTTGTTTGAATTTTTTCTTACCTGGTCCATTTTTTGAAGAATTTGAACTTCTATTACTACTTTTTGATGACTTATCTCCACCTTGATTCGTTTTTATTTCACTAGTATCCTCAGCAACATTTATCATAGAATTATCATTAACTTGGGTGATAACTGACGATGCATCCATCTTTGAAGGCACAAGTTACACAATTCAATTGGGCACAAATAGGTAGGCGTAGTTAGCTATGGACAAACTAACTGCCTTGCTTCAAAATATTAACTACTAATTAGTTGGAAAAATTCGTCTTGAGCTTACTTGTTTCTCTACCCATTCATATGCCTTAGCCTAACACTAGCTTAATAGGCAAATGAGCTCCAAAAAATGAACATTGGGCCCAATGCCACGCACTTAATACTTTGTCTGTACCAGCGATCTCTGAAATTTATAAGACAACAATCACAACGAAAATATATAGAATCACGCCGACGATGCTAGTATTTTTTCGCAAACAAAAATCTAAACTTTCGAAACCCACTCGAGGAGTAGGGCTAGGAATGGTTATAAATTCAGTTGTTTTGGCGAGGCCGGAGCCCTGGTGATTAATTTTTTTCCGATTTGAATCGGCAAAGCAAAGAAGTTCCACAAAATCTTGTTCGTTCAAACAAATGCTGCGAAGAGATGGGTGAAATCAATGCAGCCTCCTGACCAGTTGATTGTCTGCTGATTGATTAGTATTATTGGCTACTAGCGAAAAATTGGCCGAAAAAAAATCAAAACCGAAAGCAACTGAATTCTCAAACCCATCGAAGAATGGTGTAGAGCTGTTTTGTTGATGCGGTTCTTTTTTGAAGTGCGCGAACAGGACTTGAGCAATTACAACACTTTGTCATTGTACACTTTGTAACACAGCGAAGCCCCACGCTGACCATAGACTCAACAATGCAGTACAAGTTCCGACGTTGCCCTCTGACATCTTCGCGCACGGAACTCACGTTGGAGCAGGCCGCAATGATAGAAAATTTTGACAAGTGGCTTCATGAGAGCTAGCACCACTCAAGTCTAGCGGAATTGACCGCCGATCAACGGTAAGAAATCGAGGATACTCAGGCGGGAAATCTATGGATGGATAACCAAGCAGAATTTTGCGAAATTCGAAGCTTTTGTGCACGATATAATCGAAAGAATTAAGCTCCCGATTCGATTCTTGAAAGAGCACCTTCACCTCTTTCTTGCTCGTCTCTGCAAGAAGGATGGAAGTGAGTATAAATCTTCGACTCTAGCGTGTATGGACGCTAGTCTTCATCGGCCATTCAACGGAGTCACAGCGTAGCTCTCATTAGTAATCCGGAATTCGCGACTGTCTAAGCCACCTAAAAAGCCATGATCGTAAAAATTCTGAAGCAGAAATCTAGTACTTGCGATCCTACAGGCTTTTCTCCGATCGAGCCAGAAGACAAGGTGGCCCTCATGGTGTAATTCAAAATACATGTATGGCTACGAAAGTTGGTGGACAGTTTCATGGAAAGTAAAGTGTTTGCTTTTTGTTATTGTGTGCTGCTTTCGTTCCTAATCTTATATGTACTAATAATATACTATGTTTGTTTGTTTCTGTGTTTTCTGTTTTGCAGACAACCAAAATTTTGAGGCACATAATGGGGGTGGGGCTACGCAAAGCCACATTAAGAATAAACTGTATAGTTGAAAGAAGCAATTGTAAACTCTATGGCAAGGACCACTCAAATTAAATTGCACTCATTTCGGGCAGAATTGGCAAATTTCTTGCGAAATCGTATCTTCGAGTTGTATTTCATATCTTTCGTAGCAATATTTATAGACAAGGCAATAAAATGAGCACTACGAAGCAGGGCGTCAACTTAGACTTCGTCTTCGGGCCCGATCTCGAGCAGACAACCGCCACCGCTGCATCCTCAGGCCCAGGCATCGCCAGCACCCACGCCAGGAACAAATCGAGCGCCTACGAGCAATCCGACAGCGCTTACGGCCTCTCCTGCGTCTGCATAGTGATCTGCTCCATCGTCACCTTCAACTTGGCTGCCGCAGCCCTGCTCCTAGACAATCTTGTCATCAATCAGCGGGCAACCTACATGTACTTTCTCACCAGCCAAGAGATGGTGCTGCAGCTGCCATCTAATCGGGCTCTGATCGAGTTTGTCATGTTCGAGAGTTTAGTAGGCGCTTGGGCCCTGCTCATGCAGTACAAGGCCATGGTACTGCTGTCCGCCTTCTCCTGCGGCGCCTCCTACATGCTCATCTATTCTAATATCTACCCGATGGAGCACCTAATGGAGAACGATCTGCATTGGATTAATTTGCTAATTAAACCTTTCCTGTGCTTGAGAATCTGCTGCACCTTCACCTACTGGATGGGTAAATTCTGATGACTGGCCCTTCATCAACTTTTGTTCATTGTTGAATTGCGTTGACAACTTTTCGCTAATTGACACGTAGCAAACTAACAAATTAATAAAGCATTAAACATAAATATATAAGTGCCAAACAGGTCCTTTAACCTCCAATTAAATTTGTTTTATTTAATTTGACATGCATTTATGTCAGTTTAAACATGCAAAAATTTAATTTGCATGGTGATAATCAGATTTGACACGCTCTTGTACACACTGAAACAAGGCATGAACAAGAACTACTGAAGTACAAACGAGCTATAGGACTAAGACTCAAGTTTAATGAAGACTTCATCAGAGGCCGACTTTAGGAAGAAGTCATTTTGACTGCAGCTAAGCTTAAAAAAACTATGCATAAGTTCGTATCTTCAAGACACTTTTCACAGTGTATTCACTTTTTATATGCAAAATTAGTATATATAATGTGCTTTGACACCTCATCTGTTGCTTATCTATAATTGCAGCAAAAAATCTGCTGAAAAGGGGAACCATCTAACTATAAAGCTACGAGAAGTCCTTGGGCATGAAGCATTGATGTAGTTATAAAGCTGGAAGGCGGTATAGCTCATTTAAGAATTTGCTATAGCTTTCATTCAATCGTGTTGTCTCAATCGGACAACACATCAAAAAAGAAGCCGGTAAAATCCTCAATTTTAATTGTCGTACCGCTTCATGCCGAGCCAGCCGTAGGTGTGCTGGCACTGCACGCACGTCATGTTCAGGTGCCGGCTCAGCGAGCACTTCACTATGACCAGGGTGACGCAGGCGAGCAGCAGGCTCAGCTGCATCTGGGCGTCCATTGTTATTTCAACGTCGCTGGCGATATTGACGATGGCGGCGGCGCAGTCGGGCCACAGCAGGCTGCGATCAGCCGACTCGGTGCACATCTTCGTCGCCGGCTCCGACCGGCCAAACGATTGGCAACATTCTGGCGAAGGTGAGGCGCTGTTGGCTGCGGAGCTGGAGAAATTGCCAAAGCAGCAGGGGATGTTCTGGTAGGCGTGCAGGTTCCAGAATGAGTTTTCGCCTTGCCTGAATATCATCCAGCGGATTTTCTCGTATGACAGCAGTTGCATGTGGCTTTCCTGGAGGTCGTGAGTTTTCCGGCGAATTTTAGAGACTAAAAAATCACAAAAACCGAATCTTACGGCACCAATCCCTCAGCTCTGCGCTTGTTGTTTCAGCCGAACTCAAATTCAACTCACCTGACCTCTCCTTACCTCACCTCACCTCACCTCACCTCTCCTCACCTCACCTCTCCTCACCTCACCTCACCTCACCTCACCTCACCTCACCTCACCTCACCTCACCTCACCTCACCTCACCTCTCCTCACCTCACCTCACCTCACCTCACCTCACCTCACCTCACCTCTCCTCACCTCACCTCACCTCACCTCACCTCACCTCACCTCACCTCACCTCACCTCACCTCACCTCACCTCACCTCACCTCACCTCACCTCACCTCTCCTCACCTCACCTCACCTCTCCTCACCTCACCTCACCTCACCTCACCTCACCTCACCTCTCCTCAACTCACTTCACCTCACCTCACCTCGCCTCACCTCGCCTCACCTCACCTCACCTCACCTCACCTCACCTCACCTCACCTCACCTCACCTCACCTCACCTCACCTCACCTCTCCTCACCTCACCTCACCTCACCTCTCCTCAACTCACTTCACCTCACCTCACCTCACCTCACCTCACCTCACCTCACCTCACCTCACCTCACCTCACCTCACCTCACCTCACCTCACCTCACCTCACCTCACCTCACCTCACCTCACCTCACCTCTCCTCACCTCACCTCACCTCTCCTCACCTCACCTCACCTCACCTCACCTCACCTCACCTCTCCTCAACTCACTTCACCTCACCTCACCTCGCCTCACCTCGCCTCACCTCACCTCACCTCACCTCACCTCACCTCACCTCACCTCACCTCACCTCACCTCACCTCACCTCTCCTCACCTCACCTCACCTCACCTCTCCTCAACTCACTTCACCTCACCTCACCTCTCCTCAACTCGCCTCACCTCACCTCACCTCACCTCACCTCACCTCACCTCACCTCACCTCATCGAATCTCCCCCCAGCCTCACCTCCATATCGCCCTGCAAGCAGCGAATGCTCCGCAGCATTGACAGTGCAACCTGGTAGGGTATGGACACCGTCAGCAAAATTGCCAAGATGACGCAATAGTGCTTGCGCCTCTCAAACTGTTTCTGTATGGTTGCCAGGTACCTGCCCTTGATGGGCAGAAGCAGGTAGAAGCACAGCACTGCGCTAATCAGACTCATGTAACAGCCGACAATATTCAGCACGCAAAAGAGAAAGTTATAATGCGGCGGCCGAAAATACTTCATGTTTAAATCTTTAAAGTTGAACAGGGTGTACAGAGCTGGCATTATCGTGCAATAAATATTGATCATGAAGCTCATGTAGTAGCAAGAGTAATAGATAACGCATGGCACCTGGCAAGCAATGCCGCATAGTATCAATAGGCTGGCCATGTTTGGATGGCAGTTGACAAACTGGTAGGCCTCGAGCAGCTGCTGGTAGGTGCTGAATCGTCTGATAGACTCTGTTTGTTGTTTCAATTAATTAGCAATTATATTCAAAACGACAGAAATTCAGATTCCAAAAGACTTACCCAAATTATTTTCGGACTTTTCCTGCTTATTTTGCGATGACAAAACAGTGGTCATCTTGTCCGCCTGGATTGTTCTGGACGTATTGTTTGAGAAAAACTTTGCGCTGATTAAGCCTAAGCCTAAGGCTTAAAAAAGATAAATGTAAAGAAAAGTTAAAGCGTATGGGGAAACAACCACGCGGGTGAGAATAGCTATACCATAGACCTTCTTTGTGCAGAAGATGGTCTTTTTCTGTCCTCAGAAGGTCTATGCCACTATGGTAATGGTAAATTATCACCCTCGGATCCCATTGACCATAAGACGTTAAGAATAACCTGATTATTTCTAACTATGCGTCCTGAGCTGAGTTGTTTCAGTCAGCCCATCATTATAGTTGGCAAAAAATATTTAACGACCAAGGTAATATTTTAGGTCAAACATCTACCATGATTTTACGAGCATGTGAAAATGAAAGCACGGTTCACGCTAAATTATTCGACCAGAATATCAGCAGCAGTTCGAAGAAAGCGTTGAGCAGGACAGCCAAGGTCGCCCGGCAATTCATGGCTGAATTTCCAGCAGGATGTTTACTGCGGTCCAGCATTCTCGTTGGTTTTTCTGAATTTAAATCAATGTTGCAATCATGAACTAACAAAATTTTTTTCGGAATTCCAAATGCACCAAAAGTTTTCACAAACCCCTGACTGACAGCCAGTGCACCGCTGCCACTGAAAGCCCTGGCATCAGTTGGCAGCAGGCCCAGTCACCCTGGTGCTCCATCCGAACTCTGTCTATGGTGAGCACGCTGATCAGGTTACGACCGCTCCGGCTATTGGCGACGTCAATGCCAGCCAGTTGGCGAGGGTCGGCGCCGCGATGCCGCCAGATGAGTTTGTTGCTGTCGACCTCTTCCAGCTGTTGAGTCGCCGCAGCCGCTGTGCAAATAAGCGACAGCTGACGGTTGCCAGTTTCAGCCAGGGAGGGGCCGCTGATCTCAATGGTGGCTAGAGTGCATCGGGGAACCCATAGGGACTAAAGTCGAACGTCAAACATTTCTAGAGGAGGTTTAGCGGGTCAGGATGTCAGGAGAGGAGGTTTAGCGGGTCAGGATGTCAGGAGAGGAGGTTTAGCGGGTCAGGATGTCAGGAGAGGAGGTTAAGCAGGTCGGGATGTCAAGTGGGGAGATTAGGGCGGGCCAGGATGTCAGGAGAGGAGGTTAAGCGGGTCAGGATGTCAGGAGAGGAGGTTAGGCGGGTCAGGATGTCAGGAGAGGAGGTTAAGCGGGTCAGGATGTCAGGAGAGGAGGTTAAGCGGGTCAGGATGTCAGGAGAGGAGGTTAGGCGGGTCAGGATGTCAGGAGAGGAGGTTAAGCGGGTCAGGATGTCAGGAGAGGAGGTTAAGCAGGTCAGGATGTCAGGGGGGAGGTTAAGCGGGTCAGGTTCACTAGAGAGAAACATAGCTGCAAAAAATTGTGTAACGATGCATAGCCTTAATTCGTACAATTTATCACTGCAATTAGGCTTACCATTCGACTCTTTCAAGTTATTGGTTGCCACATTGGAGGTTGACTTTTTGCTTACATCTGGCAGGATTGAAAGTGAAAACTTAAGTTAAAGACGAATATTGATTATCTAGTAACATTCGTAAGCCCAAAAATGTGTTTGAAAGTTAAAAAATGCCTGCCACCAACCCATGACGAGCAGAGCGAACTCGGACACCATAGGTCTGGAGCCGCCGCTGCTCACGTGACACAGGTATCGGCCCGAGTCGCTGAGCTGAGCGCGCCGAATTAGCAGGCGCCATTCGTCGTCGGCTGTGTCGGCGTCAATAGCAACTCGGCTGTCTGGCGTGAAAACTGCCCGCCCCACCGTCAGGGGGATGTCGGTGCCGTCGTTCTTCATCCAGGTCACCTGAGACAAGGTTTTACGCAGAGATATCGGACTTGGCATACAGGGACTCCGTGTGTCTGCTATCGGACTTGTGGCGACTGCGTTTCGCTTGCAGTGCGGAGTGGGGGTTTGAGGGGGCTGTCTCTCTCTCTCTCTCTCTGATGTAATCGGGCTTGTGCGTAGCTTGTGCGTACTCTGGGCGCGTGCGCGCTCAGAGGTTGCAGCTGATTAAATTTATTGGAAAAAAATATATTTATAGACAGAGCCAGGCTTTGGCCTGCTCTAAGATTTTTCGCTCTGCAAACCTCTGACTTTTTCTCAGTGGCGACGAGGTGACTAATGGCCACGGGCCTACTGTGTAGCATCGGTCCATTTGAGCCCGAAAATGAGGACTGGCTGCAATACAAGGAAAGAGTGGAGCAAGTTTTCATTGCAAGTGACATAGAGTCCGAAGACAAAAAGCGAGCTGTCTTCCTCAGCGTTTGTGGCAAGGAGACATTCAAGCTGATTTGCAGCCTGCTGGCCCCGGAAAAACCATCGGAGACAAGCTACGCAAACATTTGCAAGAAACTAAAGGATCACTGGAAGCCGGAGCCTTCTGAAATTGTGCAGCGCTTTCATTTCTATCAGCGCGTGAGGGCCAGCACCGAGTCAGTGGCGGATTTCCTTGCCACTTTGCGGCGTCTAGCCGTGGATTGCAAGTTCGGAAACAGCTTGGAGTCGATGCTCCGGGATCGGCTGGTGCTCGGCATCCAGGACGATCGGATCCAGCGCCGACTGCTGTCGGAGCCGGAGCTGAACCTCGAGAAGGCGCTGAAGATCGCTCAAGCGGTGGAGCTGGCGGAGAAAGGCTGCACGGTCGTCAGGAGCTCACAGGAGGCGGCTAGCCCTGCGGCGGCTGCTTCAGTTGATCGAGTCGACCAGGCCAAGGCGACCGGATCCGGTCGAGCCACGCGGAAGTGCTTCCGGTGCTTGTCGACTCGACATCTGGCCGATAGGTGCCCGTTCATCAAGAAGGCATGCTTCAAGTGCGGCAAGCTCGGGCACACCGCAGCTGCTTGCCGTGGAGGCGCCGGAGCATCGGTGGCGGACTCCAAGCCCCGCGTGGGCGCCGTGCAAGAAGCGGAAGACGAGGACTGCAGCTCCCTCAACACCGTGCCCAGCGTTGCAGCCAAGGTGCCGCCCTACATGACCACGGTGCTGATCAACGGCGTGTCCTGCGACATGGAGATCGACACGGGCGCCGCGGTGTCGCTGATTTCAGCCAAGGTCTACCAGGATCTTCTCGGTGGTATCCCTAAGCTCGGTGGGACCACGATTCGGCTGCGGAACTACGGCGGCCAACCTGTAAACGTTCTGGGACAGTTGAGCGTCACTGTGGAGATCCCAGGGAAAGAAAGGAAACTGCTGCCTCTGGTGGTGGTCTCAGGAAGCGGCTCCAGCCTGATCGGACGGAACTGGCTGTCAGAACTAACCATAGATTGGGGAAGCATCAAGGAGTTGCGACAGGGGGAGCTGCCGGCTCAGAGCAATCGGCAAGTAGAACAGCTGGTTCAAAAGTACAGCGCAGTATTTTCGGACGGACTCGGCTGCTACACAGGCGAACCACTGAAATTGCGGACGAAACCAGGTGCACAGCCCAAATTTTTCAAAGCTCGGACAGTGCCTTTCGCTTTGAAGTCCAAGGTGGAGGAGCAGCTTGACCGGGAGATCGAGCAAGGCGTTCTGCAGCCTGTCTCCAACTCTGAGTACGCATCTCCTATCGTGCCGGTGCTCAAGGCGGATGGATCCGTCAGAATCTGCGCAGATTTCAAGTGCACTGTGAACCAGGACGTTGTGCCGGACTCCTACCCGCTGCCCAGAATTGAGGAACTGTTCGCAAAGCTAACAGGAGGCCAGAAATTCACCAAGCTAGACCTCAGTCAGGCGTATCAGCAGCTGCCCCTGGACTCGGAATCACAGCGTCTGTGCACCATCAACACCTCCAAGGGGTTGCTCAGGTACACCAGGCTCCCGTTCGGCATCTCACCGGCGGTCGGCATGTTTCAGAGGACAATGGATGGCTTGCTTCAAGGAAGACCGCACACGGCGGCTTTCATCGACGATCTGCTGGTGACAGGAACTGATGATGCGAAGCACCTGGAGAACCTGGAAGCCGTTTTGCAGCGCCTACAAGATGCTGGGCTGAAGTGCCGAGTTGACAAGTGCCGGTTCATGCAGGAGTCCGTGAGCTACCTGGGCCACCGAATCGACGCCGACGGTCTCCACCCGCTGGAAGACAAGGTCAGCTCTATCGTCGAGGCGCCAGCTCCCCAAGGCGTCACCCAACTCCGCAGCTTCCTGGGTCTCATAAATTATTATGGACGATTCCTGCCGAACCTGTCCAGCGTACTCGCTCCGCTGCACCGCCTCTTGGACAAGGGCGCTGCCTGGCAATGGAGCAGCCCGCAAGAGAGTGCGTTTCGCCGTTGCAAGGAGCTCCTGCTGAGCTCCCAGACTCTTGTGCATTTCGACCCCGGCAAAGAGGTTATCCTGGAATGCGACAGCTCGCCCTACGGTCTCGGCGCGGTCATCTGCCACCTGGTGGATGGCGTGGAGCGGCCCATCGCGTTTGCGTCCCGCACTCTGGCCGATGCGGAGAAGAACTACTCCCAGACGGAGAAGGAGGCCTTGGCAGTTGTTTTCGGCATCAAGCGATTCCACACCTATCTGTACGGCCGGAACTTCCAGCTGAAGAGTGACCACAAGCCGCTTCTAGGGCTGCTACACGAGAACAAAGCCATCCCGCCACTAGCATCGGCCAGGATTCAGCGCTGGGCTCTGCTTCTGTCCAGCTACTCCTACCGTCTGCAGTACCGCAAAGGCGCCACCTTGCTGCGGGCAGATGCGCTGAGCCGGTTGCCGCTGCCGTCCAAGCCAGCGGAGGCGCCGGCGCCGGCCGAGGTGGTACTGCTGATCGACTCGTTCAACGAGGGCCCAGTGACTGCGGCTCAAGTTCGCTGCTGGACACGGCGAGACCCGCTGCTCGGTCGAGTGCTCAGATTCGTGCAAGAAGGCTGGCCGGAGGATCGGCGATGGAGCGAAGATCTGCGGCCGTTTGCGTATCGAGCTGCGGAACTCAGCGTGGAGGACGGCTGCCTGCTGTGGGGCACCAGAGTGGTGGTGCCGGTCCAGGGCCGCCAGGCGCTGCTCGAGTGTCTGCACCAAAGTCACCAGGGAGCGTCCAAGCTGAAGGCGCTGGCCAGGAACTATCTTTGGTGGCCTGGAATGGACGGGGACATCGAGCGGCTCTCGCAGCAATGCCGGCAGTGCAAACTGCAGCAGCACAGCCCACCTCCAGCGCCGCTGCAGCCCTGGCCCTGGCCTGACAGACCGTGGTCGAGGGTCCACATGGACTACGCTGGACCGTTCGAAGGCAAGATGCTGCTGATTCTGGTCGACGCGCATTCCAAGTGGATCGAGGTGCACACCTGCCAGTCTGCGACCAGCTCCGCTACAATCGATCGGCTCCGGCGGACCTTCAGCCAGCTGGGCCTGCCGGAGGTCATGGTGACGGACAACGGACCCAACTTCGTGAGCCAGGAAATGGAGAGCTTCATGAGCAGCAACGGCATCCGGCATGTCAAGGTGTCGCCCTATCATCCGGCGTCCAACGGCCTGGCGGAACGCGCGGTACAAACGGTGAAGGCGGCTCTGGTGAAGGGACGGCCGGCAGCTCTGCAGACTCGGCTCGCTCGGTTCCTACTGACCTACCGGGTGACTCCGCACAGCACGACTGGCGTTCCGCCGAGTCAGCTGATGATGGGCCGGCCTCTGCGAACACTGCTTGATCTCGTACGACCAAACGTCTCGGCGGCGGTCACGCGGCGACAGGATGCACAGAAGCTACAACACGACAGGCGCGCCAGACCGAGGTCCTTCGAGGAAGGCGACGACGTCGTAGTGCGGGATTTCACTGGTCAGCAGAAGTGGCTGCCGGCCCGCATCAGCCGACAGACGGCGCCTCTGTCCTACGAGTGCCGGCTGCCTGATGATCGCATTGTACGCCGCCACGCCGACCATGTGGCCTCAGCCGGCATCGAACCGCGGACCTCTGGAAGCGCGGAACTGCCTATGAATGACGACCGGCGCTACGAATCGGCTGAGGCAGAGGTTCCGGCTGAGGCAGAGGTTCCGCCGCGGTTGCCGTCACTGCCACCCACGCCGCCACCGCCCACGCAGCCACCGCTTTCTCCGACTCCGCAGGCGCGGCGTTCACAGAGGAGCCGGAAATGCCCGGACAGGTTGACGTACCAGTGAAGGTTTTGTTCCTTGTTTTTTTTGCCGGACAGGTTGACGTACCATTGAGGTTTTTTTGTTCTCTGGTTTTTCCTCTTTTTCTGTTATTGTTATTTTGGTGCTGGGAACAATTTTCGTTTTCTTTGCTATTGTGGTGCTGGGAACAATTTTCGTTTTCTTTGCTTTACTTTGTCGTGGTGCTGGGAGGTATTTCCTTTTCTTTTTTTGCCTTTTTTCCGCTGTTTTTTGTCTACGTGTGGAGGGATGTGGCGACTGCGTTTCGCTTGCAGTGCGGAGTGGGGGTTTGAGGGGGCTGTCTCTCTCTCTCTCTCTCTGATGTAATCGGGCTTGTGCGTAGCTTGTGCGTACTCTGGGCGCGTGCGCGCTCAGAGGTTGCAGCTGATTAAATTTATTGGAAAAAAATATATTTATAGACAGAGCCAGGCTTTGGCCTGCTCTAAGATTTTTCGCTCTGCAAACCTCTGACTTTTTCTCAGGACTGGGCATACAGGGACTCCGTGTGTCTGCTATCGGACTGGGCATACAGGGACTCCGTGTGTCTGCTATCGGACTGGGCATACAGGGACTCCGTGTGTCTGCTATCGGACTGGGCATACAGGGACTCCGTGTGTCTGCAATTGGACTTGGCATACAGGCCTAGGACTCCGTGTGTCTGCAATCGGACTTGGCATACAGGGACTACAAGGACTCCGTGTGTGTGCTATCGGACTGAGCATGCAGGGACTCCGTGTGTCTGCAATCGGAGGGGGCGAGTGGCTCGGCGGTCTAGCGCGTCTGCCTTGTGTACCACTGGTCCAGGTTCGACCCCGCGTTGCAGGTTGCCTATTTTACCTAGCGCGATTTCGTGTGCAGGGTCACATTAATTTGGGGCCTTGTGCACGAATTGGTTGGGCTATGGGCCAGTTGTGCAATTTACGCCCATGAGGGCAACCCCCAAGGCATAGAGAGTGTAAATTCCTGGAAATACCGCTAGTACACCCTATGTGAGTGCGTGACTGGGTGCTATACTGTAATTCCGTTGCGCACCGTGTGTTTGTGTCTATGCCTGCATACCGTATTTAGTGTGACTGAACGCGCTTCAGGAGTCAGCGCAATGGACAGTAATGCCCAGTCGCTGGTTGTGGGACAATGCCGCTTCAAGCGTCAAGGTGCCTACAGCCCTCCTGCAGATTTTGCTTTTTAGTCTGCAATCGGACTGGGCATACAGGGACTCCTTGTGCTGCAATCAGATTGGGCATGCAGGGACTCCGTGTGTCTGCAATCGGACTGAGCAGGGACCTGTGCAGCGTCAGATTTCCGCATCCAGCTCACCATTCTGCCACCCAGATTTCGCACAACGCAGCGCATTACAACCAACTGGAGCTCCTGGCAGACAATGTGTCGCGGCACGGAGGGGGCGAAGCACGTGTCCGTGGAGCCCAGACTGCAGACGGGCCATTCGTGGCAGCTGGCAAGCACTGAAAATTTTGAGTAATTTATGAAGCTCACGCCAGCTAAAAGTCTGTAAATTAAATCTACTAGAACCACTCATTCCCAATAATCAGAGCAATCAGTTGATTTCACAATCAATTTCTGGATGTCTGGTCAGCTAATTGGGAATTAACTTTGTGCCTATGAGAGCAGCGAGTCAAGTACTGGAATGGCATCCCACAATGCAGCTGCTACTGCAAGTCTTTGTAGTCTTTCAAAGCTCGCGTTTCAGTTATGAGCCAGGCTGGAATTAAAACCGACGGCAGATATGCCAGACAGTGGCCCCCAGCAGCTAAGTGAGCATAGTAAATTGATCCTGGGAACCTAGAATCAGGCGCGTGGAAGGAGAGAGAAAGGAAGGCATCAGGTTGCCAGGGCGATGAAAGCCTGTTGCTCCGGCAGCCCGCGATGGAGCAGCTGGGTTGCAGCGGAAGTGCACGTGATCGAGTTGCCGAGGAGCTGACAAGGTTCTGTTGAGGAGAGAGAGAGAGCGAGGCGTATGAAAAAGAAAAAATCCTCCAAGACTGTCCACACTGGAGCAGGAAAAGGATGCAGTCTGGGAAATGACTGGCTGAAGAGATTGGCTGAAAGCAGAGCTGATTAAGCAGAGGCTCTGTTCCCTACTCTGCACTTAACCAGCAACCCTCGGCCTCTTTGCACGCGCCGGTTCCCCTTGATGTCCCGGAAGTTATTCGTCAGGCTAACCAAGCTGGCGACCTTGGGACACTCACTAAGCATACGAAGTTTCTTCTGCTTCAGGGTCAGCCTTACAGTGCTCTGATTTTTTGCCTAGAGTGATGATTGGACTGAGTAACATGCACAGAAAACTACCTGACAGCAGTACGACGGCCCAGAGCAGGGAAACCTCGGCGATCATTCAGCTGGCTATCGGCAGTTCACCTTGGCTGTCTTCAATAAACCAACGACCTGCTTAGACCATTTTTTCATAAATCAGGTATATTAATTTTCGGAGAACTCATATCGCCCAATCGTGTAGTAGGCAGACCGTGAAGCTCTGCCATTGGCTGGTCATGCCTGGCATCGATCGAAGGATTGGAGATGTAAAGCTTTGTGAAAGTACAGTTTTTTAACCGAAAATTGTGGGATGAAAAAAACAAAAAAACTTGAAACTTATACTCGACGAAATGTGAAAGCTAAAGGCTTCTAAGGTACCATTTATGATTTTTCGGATGTTGTTGATGAAAATGGCGATGATGATGAGGATGATGATGATGATGATGATGATGATGATGATGATGATGATGATGATGATGATGATGATGATGATGATGATGATGATGATGATGATGATGATGATGATAATGATAATGATGATGATGATGTTGCGGATGATGAGGATGATGATGATGATGATGATGATGATGATGATGATGATGATGATGATGATGATGATGATGATGATGTTGATGATGATGTTGATAATGATGATGATGATGATGATGATGATGATGATGATGATGTTGATAATGATGATGATGATGATAATGATGATGATGATGTTGATATTGATAATGATAATGACTCTGATGATGATGATGATGATGATGATGATGACGATGACGATGCTAATTTTGATGATAATGATGATGTTGATGTTGATGTCAATCATGATGATTTGTATTACTATTATAAATTATTCTCAAGCTGTGTTATTCTCGTTACATATATATTTATTATTTTTGCTTCTAATTTTAGGGTTACGATTCAATACAATTGATAACCTGTTCAAGAGTAAACTCTTCTTAGTTTAGAGAGAACTATAATCAATATTATTGTTCTCATGTTTTCATTTGTTAACTCACTGTACCCTTGCAGCACTACTTAAAGAGTAGTATATGTTTTACCAAACATAGTGTTGCTAAAAAATCGAGCCGTTGTAGCTTATTTGATAGACCGTCAGCCTTATGGTGGGAAGGTAGTTGGTTCGAGACCCAACTCTTATGGGGAGAAAATTTTTAGCGTTGAGCAAGGCGCTTAATCCCGCATTGCTTCAGTCCACCCAGCTGAGATCGGTTAAAATTGGGAAAATTAAAGGTTGGTGTTGCGGCCCCCCCAGCCCCGTCAGCACTGAGCAGCTGTACACTCCTATGTGCCAAGCAGCCAGCTGTACATCTGATGGACAGGTTGGACGCGATATGTCTTTAGTTTTTAACAGTTGCTAGGATTTGAGGCACCAGCTGAAGCGTCATTTTCGGCGCGGAAGTAGAAAATTTGATTTTTATAAAAAATTCAGTGGATATGCCATTTTCTCCTACCCTTTTTGAGAAAAATTGACGATATGTTGCGAGATTTTAATTTTCTACCATCAGTTTACCATAGGAGCGCACTCCCTTGATAGCTGGAAACGAGATTGTTACCAGCTCGTACCTGATTTCCACATGAAAGTCTTGCGAAATTCAAATAGAAAGGCGGAAAAAATCAAAAGATCACCCTACTATTATTTTTTGTATTAGTAACATATAATTTCATAAAATAAATAAAGGTTGCTAAAAAAATAATAAGACCTTTCCCCGCCACGACCACATTCAGCTCATCTTACAATGAGGCTATTTGAACATTCATTCTTTAGCAGACACAATTGCAGACCCTAAACATCAATCCGATAGCATTCCAAAGAGCATCAGATTCGAGGCAGCGGGCCCAAGAGCTGCTCGGGGCTAGAATTTCCTAACCGGAGTGGGAATCATATTTTTTATGTGAGGATCTGAAGATTTCCCGGCAGCACTTCAGCCTCGGGAAAAGGGTTCACTGATCCCAGCCTTCGACTCAAGCCACTTGCAGCGGCGCCCAACTAATTGCTCCAATTTTCCCTTCTGTCTTGAAGGAGTTTCACGCGCAAGCCGGATGGAGAAAAGAAAAATTTTTTTTGAGTCTCATTAGCTGTGACGCAAGCCTTGGCTGGCGCATTCCGCAAAGCTGGCTGCCAGAATTATCCCATTCTGGGGATTTATTGACTCCGTTTATGATTTAATTAAACAGTGAGTTGTAGCCCAGTGGCATAGGGCATCTGCCTTAACACCGGAAAGGTCCTAGGTTCGATCTCTAGTTCTCAATTTGTGTCCATGATCAAGGCACTTCTTCAGGTCACTCAGCTGAGATCGGGAGCCGATCCAGCCTGAGATCCAGCCCGTCAGGACTGAGCAGCTGCGGCTGAGCCGTTGGCTGTTGTACATCAGGCCGAAATTTTCGGTGTCTGGATTTTAAAAAATTTTCAACGAAAACTACGAGACAAAAGAAGCTCGTAGACAAAAGGGTTCATTGTCCTATGGCCTAGCCAACAAGAGAGACTAAAATAGTGATGATTTTACCATAGACAAAACAAAATTTGCGTGCGGTAATGGTTAGTTGTCTATATAGTTTTGCCACTCGTGACAAATTTAATCATTGTCTATGACAAAACCATATAGACAACAATATTGTCTCGCGACTATTAATAGACAAAATACGACTATAAATAGACATTCATTGCCACATATTTGACAATGGGAGATTATTTATATGGTTCTAGAGTTAAGCAATAAGCAAATTCACGAGTGGCGTAGCCACGAGTGATCTTTGCTTATTGCTTAACGATGGAACCATATGAATAAGCTTATTGTCACTATCGTTTAGCATACTCGACTAGAACGTTTCTGATTCGCTGAGGCATCGTTAAACAATCGGCGTTAAACAATGAATCTTTGACTGAAGCGTTGTTAGTATGGTAAACCATAGTAACAATACACGTAGAAGTGTGACAATGCACGTAGAAGTGTGACAATATTCAAATATTGATAGGCTGCAGAGGGCTGAAACGAGGTAAAACGTTTTACCTCGTTTCAGCCCGAGCAGCCTATCCATATTGGTGTTGTAGTTAGCGGGCGTGAAACGCGTTTCACGGCCCGCTGAGACTATCTATGGTAAAAATCGCTCTGAGTTCTATGCTTTCAGTCGGTTTCACGGCCCGGTAAGAAGGAATTCGACCATAGACAACAGCGGAGGGCGGGCTGCCGTTAGTTTCAACCTGGTTTCAACAGGCTAACTAAAATGTGATTGTTACCTAAGCTGCACGCTAATTTCGTTTTGTCTATGGTAAAATTGTCTGCGCTGATGACTTCTCTTTATTGTTGGCTGGACCATCTGATAGAAGCACGGCTTGTTAGTGCACTATCTCTTCTAATTTTAGAGTCCTTACCGCAGTAGTTAGTTAGTAGTCTGACTGGTTTAGGAAAAAACTATTTATAGGCTCAGGTTGCATGAAACAAAAACATATGATTATTAGTACTTTGCTGCAATTTACCGAATACAAATTTATCTGACGTGGTTGTCTGAAACCCCGGCAGATCTGACACGTCAGCATCGTAAAAGCCTTAGAAAATCGCGCTACCAACAATATCCAACATTAGGGACAAACCTGGGCTGCTGGGCAAAAAAACGTTACGCCAGTATCATAATGATGGCTTAAATTAATTGCCCAAAATTTTGTATCCGAATGGGAAAACTGCGAAGTTTGATCAGTATTTTATTGGCAATTAAAATTTGACTGAAACCGTCTGTCACGTGATTGTCGCGAACATCACGACGGCAAAAGCAGCAGCAACAATGCTAGTGAATAAGTCGCTTTGCTACCGTTTATTTCTTCAGAATACGCTTTTTGATGGCTTTTACGGATCAGAAAATAAAGTAAAGTAATTTTAGCAATTTTTTCGCTTGTTTAATATCACATTGTTAAGCACAACTAAGAACCAGGGACTGTTTACGAGCTCACTCACTTATAAAATCCCTCATGAAAACTCACTTATTCGCTCATTCATCAACACTTGAACTTGTTACGAAGTATTAAGCCCATAAACTCACTTAAAAGTCATAAACCATTTTAATAGCTTACAAACTAGAACTTAGCCGACTTTAATTTATAATTAAAAATTCTGTAAAGTTTTGATTTCCTGGATTTACTATTGAATTGAAAGTAGCAAATTTTTACTTTATTTTTTGTCCATTTTTAAATCACTGGCATTTTTTTATCATCCCTACATTGCCTGATGCAATCAGACCTGCGCGACAGTTAAAGAGAAACGCTGGCTTCCACGGGGGCTCCAGGAAGTTCAGCAGCATCCTCCACAAGCTGCAGATTCTGTGGAGGCCGCCTCAGCTCCTCACAGGTAATGGCCTCCAACGGACGGTGCTGCATCTGCACATAGCGTTGTCGTAGCTGAGGCTGCTGCTGCTGCTGCTGCTGCGTTGTCTCCGTAGCCGCTGGTCGTCGCGGGCCTCGCCGGCAGCGCAGCAGGCGCACAAAGGCTCGCCGGAAGTCGCGCATCGAGTGCGCATAGATGACCGGATTTACCGCGCTGTTGCAGTAGCCCAGCCACGTCACCACGGCCAGCAGAGTTTTCTCGTACTCGCCAGCGAGGCCGCCCGGGCCGCGCAGGGCCGACAAGGAGCTGCAGACAAAAAACGGCAGCCAGCAAGCGATGAAGACGCCCATCACAATGCCGAGGGTCTTGGCGGCGCGGCGCTCGCGTGAGAAGCGGGCAAACTGTTTGCGACGCATGGCCGATCCGGGGCCTCTGCCGACTGTGAATCGGTTCTGCTCGGCTGCCGCGGTATCGTCAGCAATAGCGTCGGTCTCGACGGCAAATCTGCCGCCGCCGCCGCCGCCGCCTCGATGAATGCGAAGCACAACCGTAGACTGAGCTCCGCTGCCCCGCAACACTCTGGCGCCGCTGCGCCAGCTGCGAACGAGGCGCACGGCGGTCCGGTAGATCTGGCAGTAGACAAACACCATGACAATCAGCGGCGCGTAGAATGACACCAGCGAGGAGCAGATGAGGTAGGCCGGGTCGCTGGTGAAGCTGCACAGGCTGGCGAAGCGGCTAGTCGGGCCGGTGGCTCGCCACCAAGCGATGGCGGGGAAGCTGATGAGGCTGGAGCAGAGCCACACGGCCGCTATCATGCCGAGGCAGCGCCGCTTGGTCACTCGGCTCGGATAGCGCATGGGACTGCGCACAGCCCAGTAACGCTCCAGCGCGATCATGCACAGGTTGAGGATGCTGGCCGTCGAGCTTAACACGTCGAACGCGTGCCACAGATCGCACCAGGTGGCTCCAAACAGCCAGCGTTCGCTGGTTGCCTTGGTGATGGCCGCGAACGGCATAACAACTGCGCCCATGAGCAGGTCGGCGGTTGCTAAGGAAACAATCAGATAATTGGTGACAGTTCGCAGGTAGGTCTCGCTGATGACCGCCAGAATCACTAGGCAGTTGCCAAGCACGGTGCCGCAGGCCAGGAGGCCCAGGAGGCAGCCGATAAGCGCGTCCAGCGGTTGCACGTTAAATGTAAGCTCGAAGCTGACGTTTCCGCTCGAGTTCATGACTAGCTTGTTTGAGTTGCTTTGCTATTGTCTGCTTGCTGGATGATTTTCCGAGTATTTTTACGCAATCAAATCTTCAGTGGTTGAAATGAATCCCTGCATGTAGCAAGTCTCCTGCGGCATGTCCATCTGCATTGGAGGCAACAGCCAAGCATTAAACCTCTCCCTATATAGGCAAAGGGATGAAAGCTGCGAAATTCAGCCAATGAGAAACTGGGCAGGGCAGTAGGTGAATTCAGGAAATCTTTGTCTGTTCTGTAACCTGGGCAGAGATCCGTAAATTTTCTCTGTAAGTTATCCAATAGCTTTCAAATTGAGTCCTTGATTAGTCCAATCATGAATTGCTAATTAAACTATAGCTTACGGTGAAATCTTGACACCTATAAAGTCCACCAATCGGGCTGGTCGTCCATGCAGAATAAGAAAGAAACATAACTGTCCAGAAAAGTTTACAAATGATAAGGTCAAGTCAGCTGGAACTGTAGGGGGGATTTGTGAAAAGAAAAAATTCCCAGCCATACGCTGCAAAAGCGTGATTTGGGGCAAGACGCGCTTCAGTCGCTTGTCAATGTTTGGGATCAGCTTGAAGCCTATACTAAATCAAACTGTCTGCAAAAACTTTCTAATCGTTTCGAGGAGCCATTAAAAGTAAGCATGTGTACGAGTGACGGCCTCGACCCCCCCAGGCCTGGTGATTTTTTCGGTTAAACAGCATTCCAATCCTAGTAATATTAGGATCTGATGTGTGAATATTCATTTGTGTTATACACAACTAAAAAGCATGCAATAGGTGAAGATAAATCGTGCATTAACTTCACCTGGCTGGGTAGAACTTTAGGAAAATTTTGGGACAACTATCAAAATTCTTCCCAGCCACTTACATTTGCTACACCTGCCGCCCTATGCCGTTATGAATGACATCACGGGCTGTTTTTGCATCCCCAATGTCTGGAGAGGATTTTCTCAAGGCGTCTCCATGGTCGGATGCGTCAATTATTCCCAATTTTCTGAAGTGTTATCTGCACTTTAGTTAGGAATTTTTTTGAATCAAAGCTACGTTAAAACGTACGTTAAAATATCCGCTTTACAAAATGCGATGAAAGTAATCAGGCACGCCCCCCCCCCCAAAAAAAATTGTCAAAAAAATTCCTCAAAGTCTTCACTTTCCCTGAAAATTTTATTCGAAAGAATCAGCTCAGCGGGGCAGTCTCTGGAGACTGCGACAGTAAATCATCGAGGTCAACAACTGGACGCAAAACTTTGAGTTCGAATTAGAGAGTTTCATTTTGCGTTCACACGCTCTCACTGACCGAATCACAGATTGGTAGGATAATTTATTGACAGAGATGGAGAACATCAGCTGACCTGTGCAGCTGACGCTCGCACATGTAGACTCACCCACAAACGTATTGATGCTCTTGAAATGCACTAAACTCAGACTTTAAACAGCCGAGTCGTTCAAGTCGCAGGAGTCATTAAAACTCAAATTAAAGTGCAGTTTTGGCTCGGTGAGTAATGCTGGGTAAATAAAGCGTGCCATACCTGCTTTTCTGTTTAATAATTCTCCACTGAAATAAAAAAATGCGATCGTAACCCCAATTGTTATAGCAGAATACATGTAGCAATACACTACGCTATGTATCAAACTACATTACAGCGGCCAAGGTCGATAACAATAAAAAGGCACCGGATATGATTCAAGGCTTCATACTGACAGGAAATGAAACTGCTAGCTTTCAGCGGTAGCCGACAGATGCGTGACACTTTCTACAAATTCAGGCACTATGGTTTCTGGGTTTGTTAGATTCCGTTAACTGTTTTGACTGTATTACAGAAAGATAATAATTTCTTCATTAACTTTACGGTAGATTTTGACCGACTTTTACAGCCTTATCCTGCTATAGAGCATAGAAATAAAAATTTTTAATTCAGAAACTGTAGTTTAGAAAGTAATCAATATATATTTTCCTTCATTAAGCTTTTGCTTCGCCTTCATATCTTGATTGCCAAGAAGATAAAGACCCATTTGGTTAGCATTTAAAAAAATCTTCAATCGTCAGTTAAAAATATTTATAAATAAATTTAATCTGTTTCCTCAGTACATAATGCTCAGGTATTGTCAGCAATTTTAGATGCAGTGCCGTAGCTAGGAATTTTCGATGGGGGGATACATGAAAAAAAGTTGAACGAACAATTCAAATTGTACCGATGGAAGAAAAAAAATTGACTTTGTTTTAATGGTAATGCTCCCCCTTTTCAACTCTCCCAACATTTTCTAACCTTTGGGGGAGGATATATCCCCGTATCCCCCCTCGCTACGCCACTGATTAGTTGTATTTTTCAGTTGTAAAAGATTAAGCCAAAAAATTATTTTCTCAAATTTTCTCTATTTTACAACAAAGTGTATAATACTTCTTTGTACGCCTCATAATTTTTATGCAAAAAACAAGAGTCGGCCAGAAACATTATATTGTACTATTCAGTACTACGGTACACTTATAAAGCACTTTTGTTTTAAAATTAACTTTTTTTCAAAACATACATTTTCTTTGAAACGATTTTTCAAAAACTCTAATCATGTCATTAAATAATCAAGTAGCATTTTAATTGTTAGTTCTTTATTTGACTCTATAATTTGAACCTCTTATAAATATCGATGGCTCCTAATTGGAAGCTTGAAGTCAGCCGCATGCTGCTGTATGTTGGATTTCCAATGCTGTGCTTCGGCGTTGCAGCGGAACCTTTCTTTGGAAACAAAATTCGAAACTTTTGGAAGAGGGAGTATGCTGCTTCAATCGGCTATCACTCTAAAGGCGACATAAGCGATGAAGCATTTCAAAATATGTTGCAAAAAAGACAAGATGATTTGGTTAACTTCCAGAAAAATCTTAGGAAGTAGGCTGGTGTTGCAACTATTCTTGTGTAAGTGAGATACATTATTATAGCCTACTTTGTCTTTATATGTAGTTGAACCTCAGTTTTTTAGCTGTATTGAAAATCCTTTAAAGCTATTTTTTATGCATAATACTTAATAATTTTGCATGTTTGAGTAGTAAAATTTTGAATTTGGAATTGAAAAATTTGCTAAGAAAAGTCAATAGATGCATCATAAAGTCTGGTGATAGTTAAAGTATATTGTAATTTAATGAACAGAATAAATATATTTTATAGTTTATAGAAAATCTTGAGCCAAGTTTACAATGGCTTAACTACAATTAAGGCAATACCCAGTTCCATTAATTCTCTGTAACTCTGTATACAATATTGAACATATTGTTTTTATGACTATTTTTATATATTATACCTATATATATAAGTATATATAGTAAGCATATATTAAGCATTGTATATTTTATATTCTATGCCATTGGATTGGAAGGCTTTTGCAAGTGGCATAGTTCTTTGGCAATTAGCAATGCAATTTTGAGACCCTAATACCTATTAGCTTTAAATTTTGAGGAAAAAGCCTTGACTATCACTTTGAAATATATAAATAAAGTATATATAATATATAAATAAAGTAAAATCAATGTAAATTATAGGAATAATATTCCTAGAATATTTTTAATGTAAATCTATTGATATTGTTAAGCCAAGGTTTACATAAGCAATCCCTATGTAAAGATATATTATAGTTGACTATTGAGCAATAAAATAAATAACAAAGATTTTCTAATGACTTTTACTATATTATCAATTTTCTAAGTATTTATTTCCTTAAAATGCCAAGTGACTAGTATAATCAGAAAGTAAGAAGCAACTAGAACCCTTAATTCACTTTAATTACATAATATTTTAAATAGAGGAATTGTATTATAGGGGACTGTATAACAACATTGACACTTCGCAAGGATTATCTAAAGAGAATGAGTTTAATATAAAATTTTTAATTTTCAATCTTCCATCTCATTTTAATCATTCAATGGAGATGGCATCCTAATTTATACCAGAGCCCATTGTCTGACCTTATTGGTGGTCTAATCAATGGATCCCACCACCTTTCACTTTCATTTTACAATCCCCTCAAGGTACTAACAATAACCTTATTGATATGATACTAACAATATCATTATTGTGGTGATTGCTTAACAAACATAAGGGTTTTTCTTTGGAAGCATATATCTTGTTGAGCAAACAAATAACAAATGTTGTGGGATAGAAAGACAATACCTTACTTATAATTTTGTCATTTAGAAGATTGTGTTTTGAAAGTAGAAAAACCATCGAGTTTTGTTACACAATCCCCTTCAATAGAGTCTCTTCATTTAAATGATCATGTAACAAAAGTGAATATAGTAAGCATCTCTAATCAAAAAAGTCAAGGTATACCATAGCTTTAAGAAACTCCTGTCATCAAATATATTTTAATGTCACACAAAAAGAGCCAATTGTATCTTTTAAATTGGGATTGTATAATGAAAGGGCCAGGTTCCACAGGACCAGTATAAAGGGGATTGTGTAACAATCTAAGAATGCCCAATATCTAGCTATGAATTGCTACTAGCTATTAGCTCATATAGAAAGAAAAAGCCTAATGAAGAGACTTGCAAATTTTTTGTAAAGAAGAGTTTTTTAATATAAAAAATTAGCCTTAAATTGATTTGTCTTTCTATTATTATTTGTTAATATGGATAATATAGTTAAAAAAGACTTCTTTTATGCAGTTCATTTGGATTGTATCCAGTTTTAGAGCCACACTAGCAAAGTAATAGCTTTGTTTCTTAACTATTCAATCTATTATCTACATTTAAATAAAATATAATAAGTAATAAGTATGTAAAAAGTAGAATATTTCTAAATTATACAAAAGAGAACACTAAATCATATAAAAACTATTTTATTTCAGTAGTCATACATATGCAGCCAATTCTTTCATTTTGGCCAGATTGTTATTTAGCTGTTCTGTCACATACTCTCTGTCTAGTTAAATTTTTTATTATTTATTTACCTTGTCCTGATGTCATTTTATATAAATTGTTTTTGATTTTATAAGGTTTTAATTTTATATAAAGTACTGTGTCATGCATATAGTGATCCATATTATGTATGCCTATTTGTATTTTCCCATAAATTATGAATATTGTAGCTGCATGTTCAACCAATTCACTTTGCCTTTTTTAGATATCCCAGTCTATTGTCAAGACAAATCATTCTGTCAAATGGTGTCACATGTGTCATCTTGATAAAAAGACTATTAAATAAAAAGACTATTAAAGCATTGTTATATAAAACTAAAATTTTTTCCATTGTCATAATCTATTTTTTGCAACATTAAATACTAAATTAGGCTTCTACTCCTAATACTACTACTGTCAGTAGGTCAGTTTCGCTCACCCTTTGGTCCATGTTTTGTTTGGTTTTTTATGTATTTATGCCCGTCAAAAAATAAGTAAAAATACAATGCATAGCCTTTAAATGTCTGGACACTTCACCGTGGAAGTAATTCGCATTCATATTAGATTTAACTCTAAAAATAATTGATTTTGCTTCCTTTTTTTCCACTGAAATGCCTAGCGCAGAGACCAGACAAATGCAAGTAGTATTTCAGCGTTTCTGCGACGCCATTTGCTTGTGCAAATTTTTAGTTGCTGGATGACTGGAACTTGACAGGCCACTGCTCTCAGCAAGTTAGACAGTGCTGCGCCCAAATGTCAAGCTGAAAATGGAAGGGAAAGTCGGTCCAGGGGGGAAGGGATGAATGATAGCACTGACGGCAGGGCTGCAGCTCTGCTAGATGCTTATCCCGGACTCTCTATAGGCTCTGCAGGCCTTGGCTTTGGCTGGCTTTGCAACAAAGGACAGACTGCATAGAGGGGTGATGAAGCGGGCCAGTTGTAGTGAATCGCAAACTGCCATAGTGCAATTTCTGCACTTTTATAATTGCTATGGATTTGATTTTTTTCTTATTGGAATATACATAACTTAAGACCAAAATACAAAAAAATGTAAACGCATCCATTGATACGTTACCTGGATTGCATGAATGTGCAAGGGCCAGTTTATCGAGCGAGTCATGCGCAGCGGATTAGTGTTAGAATTAATGAGAATTATTAATTCAATCGCCTCTACGGCTGTAAGAAACTGCAAGAATCTAAAGCGTTGATTCAAGATTTAGAATTCGTGTGAATAATACTCTTAGCTACAGCATTCTGCTATGCGCAATGTCGGTGTCTGTCTGTCTGGGCTGACCTCTGGTCTGTGCCAGTAGATATCAGATAGATTTGCTCCACCTACCCCCTCCCCCTGTTGGAACTCTTTGATTGCATGCGCGATTTGTTTTAGCTGGCGCTGCAGCTCCTCTGATAAGAAGATTAGCCAAACCTGAAGCTTTTAGCCTGATCATCGAACGTAATCGCCTTATAGCCAAAGTGCGCAGTGCAGTCTGCATTGGTAATGCGAATATAGGCATTCACCGATTTATCCTAATGGTATTTGTGCTGACTTGTCAACTAGTGACAGATTTTTAGTTAAGCTTCAGGATGATGGAAAAAGTGTTGTTGAATTACAACTATCACAAGACCTAAAATTCATAACACCTGGCATGAATGATAGTGAACTCGTATCCGCTTCTGCAATATTATTAGTGCACTATAAATTTGCTGTAAATAATTGAATCGTGTCCAAATGAGATTCGACGCTGTGAAAGTGACTTGGAGTTTTACCTGTCAACTAAAAGCGTGCATTGTCAACGTATAAAAGGATACGCTAACTATTACTGTAGACAGGAAATTTTAATTCGTTAAAGTTTAAATTAAAAAGACCTAAAAATAGAGCGAAAGTTATCAGATGCAGCTAATAGGAATGTTCGGCGTAGGCCAATATTATATGCTATATTAGGTATTGCGTCCGAATGAATATAAGGCCTAGTGATGGACGTTGTGTTTGTCTGATGTTCGTCTGATGGCAAATCCAGAATGTATTTTCTTTGAGCGAAGACTGAAATTAACCCCGTATGACATTTGAACACAGAGCCCATGGGACTCAAGAGCGGTTGGAAAATTACACACAGCTTAATTTTTCGTAGGCCCGTTTTTTCAACTTACTGTAATTGTTGAATCAATTTTTAATCAAGTCACCCATTCTTCTGTTCTGCACTTAGTTTATTAAATTAATTTCTTTCATTTTGAAGCTACGTGTGAAACTGAAATTTTCCCAAGCAAAAATAAATGAATAATGAATAAATGGGATTCTATCCATTAAGTGAAAAGCAAAAAGGTTGCTGGGCAGGATTTTATTCATCATCTACACTTAGGAGAGTAGAAGGCTTTGCACTTGAAGTAGCTAGCAGAATATGAAAATCAGCCGGAGTTTCTTTCTCCACTGCAGCCTGCTTGCGCATGTTGCTAGTGACATTTTTTCTTGATAAGCACTCAGTCTACATGCAATATTCTCGTATTCCTGGCATGCTTAGTTTACGTAATTAAATGATGGCGAATGCAGCCTCCCAGTCTGCTGCTTTTGTACTAACTTGCGCACTATCTCATCATCACTGTCTTTTGATGCGCTAATTTAGTTTTTTTGAGCCAGTTGGAGTCTGCGGCATGCTGTTTTATCCCTTCTTTGGCTCTGCTACACGAGCGCTTCAAACCTTTTTCTTAAAAGCGTTCAAAGAAGTCGCTTCTGCCTCCCTCCCCGGTGTCTCTCTTGTTAGCTTGAGTCATTGAGCAACAGGACTTGCTCCTGCCGCTGCATATAATGATATTTCCTCTCGGCTGCCAGTTGAATTGAGAAACTGTGACAAACAGCCGCTTTGGAAGGAATGAAGGCCAGATGGCTGAGAGCCCAGCAGATCCTGTATCTGGGTCTGCTGACGCTGGAAAGCTGAAATTTTAATAACCGCCACTAGACATTGTTTACGACTGAGCCCAGCTGTTAACTGCGAGACATTTGTCCCATAATTGAGCACTAAAAACCGTGTGCTCGCCGCTTACCCAGATCCCTAATGCCGTTCAGACGGCTTTGCAATCAATTGGGTCGATTTAAAACAAAAATTATCTATCGCTTCTCTGGTTTTCATTCATTGCGTGGTTTAATAATGAAGAAAGTCGAACAACTTTGTGCTGAAGTGAAGTTAATAAAATTTGGTTGGTTAATTATTAACAACAAATGAATTACAAGGGACAACCTTTTTCTGAACCTGTAAAACTTGTGAAAAATAATTAAAGCAATAAACTTTTTTTCGCAATGATATAGAACTCATTAAAGACTTATGTCAAAAAAATCTAAGGCAAAACTTCTTTGCATTTTTCATGCAAGCAACAGATAGAAAGGAAAATTTGAGGTACAAATGAGAATTGTGGGAAGATTTCCACCTTTATTGTGCAAGCAAGATTTGAATCTGCAAAGTACAGTTTCAGCTGCCTATACTGTAGAAATTCCGCTTTCAAGTCTTCGCTGAATTTTCAACCCCTAAAAGTCTGTCAGTCTGTATATTGGACCTCTGTCCTCTTTTCCATGGGATATTCTGATCTCGCGGGCTCAATTTCTGCTTTCGGATTTCAAAGAGCGGTGAACACTTTAAGTTTTTGTGAAAGCGTGACTGACTGCTTGATTCAAGACTGCTCGCAGCTTGGCTATAGCTATAATCAAACTGCTGTTGGGCTGCTATTCCCTTTCTAAAAGCTGCAGAGTTGCCCACAAGAAGAAGTGGCCACTGAAGCGATCCATTATTGTGCACCTGTGTGTCGCGAGTGTGCCCGCGTCCCTAGTTTGAGGGGGTAGTTTCATTTTAGATAAAAAGTATAGCTAATAATTTTCAGTAAGTTGATTCTGCCAATTTTCTTTCTTCGATATGCATGTGCCGACTCTAAAGCTGTGTTGTGCTAAATGCATACCTGTATCGTAGCTTACTACGCTCGTATTTCTGCTTCAAAATGTAGCTACCATTGACCATGTGCCCTCCCCTTTGGCGTGTACACCAAGTACATGCTTTTATCAGAATGCTAGTATAAACTTTGCCAAGACTTCATATACAACTATCAGGCTTTGAACAGTTAACAGCTGGGGAGTATAACTCTACCCGTCAGCTGAGAACACGCACAGTTCTGGATTTTAGGCAGTGTCTATCTCTTCGATTAGTTAGTGGCGAGTGACAACCTCTGCGTGCAAATATAGCCAACTGTCTCGTGAATGCGCGATTGGCTCTGTTAATGCTTTGTAAAAATCATTAAATCAAACTATACTTGAACAGAATAATAATTTTGGTTAATTAATTTGCATAAACGTACTTTTCCTCCTTGACCCGACAGAATCTACAGCAGGTTCGTAAATTTGACTTAGTCATTTTATTTATTTCGTATTTTTTCTACCTGGTATTTACTATACGTGAACTCATGAGCGTACCTAGTAGCTTATCTGACGCTGCGTCAAACTTGGAACTCCATTTACCCAGAGCTAGCAATCAGAGTTTCACTCTCCGATGAAAGCATCTGACACTGGGGGAGTGTAGAACAATCGGATCAGGAGCTGCTGACGGCCGCAGGCAGGGCCCGTCCTCTCTGCAGCCACGCCATGGTATTGGTCAAGGCTTGAACAGGTCTGGGACGCCCGACCAACCTCACCAGTTGCTGCAGCGCCTGAATTGCTACCTATTGCGGACCAATCAGAGCCTCAAGGCTATATATATACTGCAGCTGTTTGCGTAGGCTGAACCGCGGCGAGCAGAAAAACTTGAAAGCAGCTTCTGGTCCGCCTCCAAGCTGCATCTTCCAGACTTCATGTCGTCCCAGCTTTTAGCTACAACGACAAGCGCTGCTGCCTTGATGAGCGCCAACAGCAGCCATGCCAAATCGCCTCTTGAGTTGGAGGAGGAATGGGGCCGAGTCTTCTATGCCAGGCTGAACTCCTACTTTCTCATCTGGTACCTGCCGCTGCTGCTGTTAATTGGCACTCTGGGCGCCGTATTCTGCGCTCTGTTTATCTTCATGTCGAAAATGTTTCCCAAGATCATTCAGGTCTGGCTAATCAGCATCTGCTTCGGCGATTTCATGATCCTCATGTGGGACGCTTTGCGTATGTTTACTAAGATGGCTTTCGATTACGACTTCCGCGACTCTGGCGTTGTCATCTGCAAAATGCAAGCCTACCTGGGCAATTTCTTCTTTTACTGGAGCGCCTACAACCAGGCCGCAATGTCTATTCAACGCCTGGTATTTATTAGCTTTCCCCTACGCTCAAGGACACTGCTGACAACCCGTCGAGTAATCGGAATATGGGCGTGCATGAGCCTGCTGCTGCTGTTCCCCAACATCACCTACCTCATCTACTGGCACATTGGCGAGCACGACGACTGCGAGCCGGTGGACAAGTGGTTCTATTACGTCACCACTCTGGTGCACCTTGTGGTCTGGGGCATCATACCGCTGGCCTCGATGACAATCTCTACTGGCTGCATCTCCTACCGGCTCATTCGCTACAGGCGCTCCAACTTTAAGGCAAAAAGTGATGGCGGTGCTAGCGCTGGAGGAGAAGGCGGCGAATGCAACTCGGAGGCTCACCAACCAGCTGCGATTGGTGGACGTCGACACGGCTCAGATCAAGGAGCTCATGTGACCCGATTGCTGGTGTCAATGAACTTGTTCTACCTTTGCACAACTTTTCCGCTGCTAATCTACATGATGCATCTAAACTTCCGTCTAGAGAACAAGGTCGGCGTGACCATCGCCAAGAGTGTGCACAAGTCCTACTACTACCTGTTCCGTTCGATCGCATTCCTGAACGCCTCTCTTAACTGGGTGTTCTACTGCGCCGCTGGCAAAATCTTTCGCCAAGCTGCCAAGCGCATCCTGTGCCGCCTTTTCTGCCCGCAGCGGTTTCGCTTCCGCGGCGGCGGCGGCGGCGTGGGGACGCCTCACCGGCATCATAGGAATCACCAGCACCGCGCGTTGCAGAATCGACGCGCTGACTCGCCAGGTGTGGATGTTTCCATGGGCACCACGGCGGCGACTGGAACAGCAACGGCGCCTCTGCTCGTGAAGCAGCCAGGCCAGCCAATTGATTGCTCGCAAAGCGACTGCGACTGCAGTGTCACCGCCGTTGTACAGGCCGCTGTCAATGCCGACGGAGTCAGCAGCGACGAGAACTGCTGCGAGAGCGGCAACGACAGGTCGATTCCCCTGCTGCCTAGGCCGCCGGCTGACTAAGCTGCGCGGGCTGACTATGAGTTTGAAGTCTCGGACGGATGCGCTGAGCATGCAAGCGTCGGATCCATAGGATGGGACGCATGAGGACGGGGTGGAGGCACAGCCGCCTCCATAGAATTGCTGCCTCTTCAATCTTTTAACCGTTTCCCCCCTGGCAAGCTTTACCTGGCCTTTTTCTTTGAGGAAGCTTTGATCAAGCTCGAGAAAACATCCGTGAGAATATGAGGTACATCAGGTGAAAGACTATTTAGAATTGACTCGGCTTCACTCCTGTAGGCTTTTCTCTTTGAAATATTAATATTATTTCAAGTGTTCTTCCCTCGTTGAATAAGAGTATTTCTTTCCCTAAAGCCGCGATCAAACTAATTAATAATAAATTAGTACAGGAGTTGATTATATATTTTAGTTTGCAGCAGCGACCCAGCATCAATACTTTGTTGCTTTGTTAGCTTTTGAAGCTTCTTATTTAAATATTTTCAGAAAAGTATTTTTTGTTTCTTTAAATGTATATTTGTTTATTTTGTGCTCTTTATTTTTGTTAATTCGTGGTTTGAATAACTAATTAACCTGTCATAGAATTGTCCGCTAATTAATCTTATGTTGTCACAAACCTTTACTTTGTTGGTCCAAATTGTTCGCCCAAACATCGTGACAAGAATCTTTTTTTCATTTCTCGTTATTTTGTGTTGGACATCCTCACCTCATCCCATTCTAATTTTTCTATCCCCACCCTGACCTCTGATTGGCTGAGCAAACTGTACAGCATATGCGGTCAGTTGTTTGGGCGAACTTTGACGTGCGTCAATGCTACATTATTTGTTTTACTTTCCAATTGAAATTTCGCGAAGCTTGTGTATTATATGCTGGATTAATCTTTATTTTAACTGTCTTGTGTTTTGTCTACCAATCTGTTGTTCTTTTGTTGTCTGGACTGCAGTTATTAGAAAACATGTTGTTGAAATAAGTTTTCTGCGACCGTACATGCAACGGCATGTTTAAATACAACTTAAAATTACGTTGCTATTTTGCCAGAGTGTTGAACAATTCAAACAGTGTGTGGTTTCTGAACATCTAGCAGAATCTTCACTCACATTTAAAGTCTTGTTAGATGATTCTAAAAGCCTCAACTGTTGGTGTGCCTGCTAGCGACATCAACCTTTGTAGCTCTGCTGTGACGCATTCCTGTAGCTAAGTACCGAACCTCTTGGAGCTTCCAGCAGGGACAAACTAGCCAAACGGGTAATGGCACTGTCCCTCCACTACTTCGTGGTTAATACGGGCTTTTTTACTGTGCAAATATTTATGAGACGAAAGGAGACAAAAAGTGAAGCATGCAAGCCGGTTTGAAGTTGGTTGAGACGCCATCTGAGCGCTATACAGCAATTTATTTGATTCAAATACCAAAAATGGAGGGATAAGCAGCTATCCATTTATTCCTCAATGCATTCCATTGTACTCTGCTGGGACTAGCTTGCAAAAAAGCCCACATATTCACAGCTTATCGCCGCGCGGGCCCAAATTCTTCCCCTATTTGCGGCGCAATTCCCCCATAGCCAGAAGCAACACCATTTCCTTGTTGTCGCGGGGGGGGGGGTTTGCAAACCCTGCCTTGAGTTTTTAAGTCGTCTGACGCGAGCTGATAGATCCAGCAACCCCCCAACCAGAGTCTCTCCTGCTTTCTATCCAGCCTGCATCTGCACTATCCGACTGAGTGACACGCGCGGACAGACTTTGGCATTGAAATAGAGAGAAAGAAGAGCGAGAGCTTCGGGTTCGCTGAAGAGGCTCCAAGAAGGCTGTCTGCCTGACTGCGAGCTGCCCCAGATGGCCCGCTGAAACTATAGAGAAGTGCTAGCGAGAGTGGGAGATAAGTTAGCGCCAAGTAGCGTATAACATTGCTGCAAATCCAACGGAAGCTCCGGCTGTCACTATCCCTGGCTTTGCCATGTTTTCATCCCGGATTCATAGCCCATTTTCTGCAGCCTCGGGCCAGAACAAAAGATGGAGAGAGAGAGAGAGAGTGCGTGGGTGACAAAGGAGGAGAGGAATTGAGGTGGAATAATTTCCTGTAAAATTGATCGCTCCCAACCGGGCCGCGGGGCAGAGAGGGAGGGCCCGGAGACTCGGAGAGTCCCCGCCCAGTCCGAGTCAGCCGGCTGAGTCCCGTTTTGTCCCCATTGAGTCGCCAGCTCCCAGCACCGGCCGCTCAGATTGGCAACAAGCGAACACTCCGCTGCTTTCAACGTTTCGTCCACCCCACCCTGGCAGAGTCGAGTGTTTAATTCAGCAACATAATTTCTGCTCCGGCTTTGCCAAAAAGAGCCCAACCCCCCTACCCCTTCTCCGCTTCTTCAACTCGACTCCCCGAAGCCCGAAACACGATCCATGAAGCAGGGCCGTCGAGAGTCAGTCCGCCTGCTTCAGCGTTTGCCGCCTGATTAACTCGCAGTCAGAATGGGCGGGCGAGTGACTGCCGAGGAGGGAGCATGAAGTGCATTAGAGTTCCATTGCTTTGCTTTCCTCTGGCCCGATCGTTTCTTTAGCTGTGCTCAAATTGCGAGCGTTGCACCGCTATGTATGAGTCTGGACTGCTGTTTATAAGCTGGCCACCAATCTGTATCAAGTGCGCCGGAGTTTTGCTTTTTGTATCCATAAATAAGCACTAAATCTAAAGGCACTCCCCTGCTCATCTGAGTACATGAATAGCCAAATCGTTGCCAGAACGCAAGAACTTATTGGATGTGTCTAGCAACTGGAGCCAGTAGTACTGTAATCATTAGGTAATCCTTTCCTTCCTTTCCTTGTGCGGGGTTCACCAGTTTCTAAGCTTCGAATTAATGGAAATATATAGAGAAATCCATGGAACATAGAGCATGCCTTCAACTAGGCTATGCACATGGGATTGGCCGACGAAAGTAGTTAAATCCATGCATTCATTCGCTTCTTGGTCTCCTCTCTACCTCTGAGCGTACTCTATTTTTACTTCGCTTTCCTCTTTCTCAATCTAACTTCCCGCTTCAAATTCAATTTTCTACAGGAACTGGACCTTCAAGAGTTTGGCCAAGGAATAGGACACCCAATAGGTGTGGCGGGCGGTCGGTAGTGAGTAATTAACGGTGCTGGGCTCGGAGGTGGGCAGAGCCAGGTTTGAGGCTGCAATTCCCTCGCCGCGCAAAAAAATCTCAACACGCGGGTTCCCTTCTCCTCCGACAAGGGTTCTCTAGTGCGCCTCTGTAGGATGTCGCATGCGGCAGCGGCCAGTGCAGCAGCATTTGAAATCAATAAATTCAATCCGAGCCCTCTAAGCAGCAAGCGAAGTCAGTGTTGCGACCGGAGAAGCGCCTTGATGAAATGAGTTTTAATTCTCTGCTTGAAAGACATCGGAGCGGTTAGGCTCGAATAGAAGGGAAGAGATTCTCGGGTGTGCACTCGGATGGGAGTAAACGGAGATTATGATTTTCTCCGCGGTGTCCCCCAAATGCGTCTGATAGTCTGCAATTGGTCCCCGTGATTTTCTGAGAAATCTGAGCCACAAAAGGAATTACTTTTTTTAATTTCTATCCCTATATACTACAGAGAATTCTAGAATTTCGGCAGGTTGAAATTAACAGGAAATTTGAGGGCACTGCGCAAACTCCAGCTTTGATGCTTATCCGGTAAAATAAAATCAATTTTACATTGGGCTCATCTGCATGGTGCACACAAGAGTTCTTAATGGGAGACATTATTAATAATTGACATTGCCTGTGGCCTGATTACAAAAGCCATCAAACAGTTTTCAAATATTTCAAATAGAATTTTTAGTTTGTTTCGGTTCGCAGAAAAGGTTTAATTAATTTTGTAAATACCTGAATTCAATGCTAATATCGAAGGAGAAAAGTAGCTAATAATGATTCTTCGTAATGTAATAAGGAAATTGCGTCCCTTCTCATCGAGCTACATCGTGTCTGATACCAAAGAGGCCTCTGTTAGTTTTTTGAACCTGCCTTCTCAATCCACGCCGCAGATAACACAATCAGAGCAGAAATATGTTTCTATGAATGACCCAGAAGATTGCGGCCTTACTGACACAAAGAACGATTGCCCAAGGTATTCTGAGCCCGTGCAAAGTAACCCATCTATTCAGACTATTGAAAGGGGATCATTATATTCCATCAAAACGGACTATTTCACAGTGCCGTGAACCCAGCAAGTGCAGGTTATGGCGGTAAAAGCATTTTGTCTTAATCCTGTCCACCATATAGAAGCTATGCGCACCGCTCAAGTGGAAGGACAAACTCAGTCACATGGCTAATGCAGTACTTATCAATGGCCGCGCTTCGCCTAGCCACCCGACACCGCTGCCTCTTTTAGACAATGTTTAGACAAGTGCAATTTCGCCCACTAAGACTTGTTTTCTATCCTGTCCTATCCTATCGCTGGATCGGAGTGTTTGTTGTGTTTTTTTTCAGATCCACTACAGCCGGCTACAAGCCCCTACAGCACTCTGCTTCTAGCCTGCTTGAACACGGGGGTCAGTCCTGGGTGAAAGGATATGCTTAGTGGATAAGCGGCATGACATCCGTAAAATTTTTTATCCGCAGAGACCCGTAGGCCGGCCTGTATGATAGCTGCGTGTTTGCATTCCGTGCTCTATCATAAGCAGTTTATAAGGATAATCCTCGACAAATAAGCCATTATGCGCAACTCCCAAGCGGACTTGGGGGGCTCTGATTCGTCTTGTTGCTACCCATTTATGGCTATATGCACTCACTGAAGCGCAGTACATAAAAAGTATTTTTGCCAATTTGGCTTAGTACAGTGAAAGTTCATTGAAAATTTTTCGCTAAAATTTTGTTGTTTTGAGCTGCTGGCACAAACTGACAGTTATTAAAACCGATTTTTGTTTTATTCAAAACAGCGAGGCAACATCATATGAATTGATTTAGAATGAGCCTTCTCGTCTTATGTATTGATAACTTCAGAAAATTTTGAAGACAAGATACTGTATACTCCTCTAGTTTAATATCAGTCAAGTTTTTCAAGCCATTAGCAAAGAATCATGGTGACTCAATTGGGTCAGCTGAACTTAAAAGATATAGACTGGGCCGATGGCTAGCTAAAAAGTGCGACACCATGGTTAACGCGCCGGTCGGCTACCTCAGCAATGCTCACGCCTCAAACTAGCCACATGTATACAATACTTCCTGGTGCCGCTTCAGCTACATCCTGGATTCTTCGTTGCCGCAGTCATCACTGGTCATGTCTTCCGGTAGGCGTCCAGGGAACAGCGGCAGGCGGTGCAGGATCGGCAGTTGGCGGCTGTAGAATCTGTGGAATGCGGCAGATTCGTAGCAGTTGATTTGTTGACGAAGCTCCGCTTCAGCTTGACTGCCTCTGTTGGCTTCTTCATCAGCCGGTTGCGACTCAACTTCGAGGCCGCGCTCTTTTCGAGTACCTGAGGAGGATGATCAAACGAGTAACGTTCCCCATTGTCCAGTCCCAAGGCACCTAAAGCTTTCAGATGTACTTAATTCCCCTCTAATTGGACTAACCTGGAAGACAGCAGTCGAGCAGTAGGGCTGTGCCTGTGCCCACAAGCATCTCATTGCTCAGTAGATCCTGCGCGATTGTCTCGACAATTGCTTGAGCGGAGTCTGCAAAAAAGCAGGATCTATGAGTACTTACTCTCCTGATTAAGTGTCATGATACTGGAGATTTTTTCTAAGCTCCATGGAGTAAACGTAACAGAATGCATTCAAAAATTGAATTTGTTACTCCAAGGGCAGCTTTTTTTGCCACGCCTGTGTTTCACTCACCAAGCATTGAAGTAGCAACGCGCTGTCGGCTCGCTTTGATCTGCAACGGCACGACAACGCCGAGGAAGACACTGAACCCGAACACAAATGCGTTCCTCGGTCGGTCCATCCGCACGCTCCTGAGGCTGCCCGTCGCGACGCCGCAGATGATGCCGATGGTGGCCAGCAGGACACCGCCAATGATGGGATCCGGGACGCAGACGAACAGGGCGCTGAGCTTCGGGAACAGCCCAAAGACGACCAGGATTAAAGAGGTAGTGTGCATCACTCGACGACTGGCCACCTTTGTCATGCTGATTGCGGCGATGTTGTTGCTGAAGGAAGTCGGGCCCACTGGCAAACCGAAAAGGCCGCTAACGAAGCAGCCGATGCCCTCTGCACTGATCCCTGTGGTAGATTTCCGAGAGCAAATGCACCGCTTTTCGTTTTGAAATCACAGTTTAACTGTTAGACGAAGTATTTTTCATGCAGGCTATAGCCGAGGCTATAGTCTCGAAAACTATTATTGAAAGTTCCAAAACAAAGATACCAGCATACGAGCGTATTTATCCAATGCTATGTTTTCTTGTATGAAAATCATACGATTTAATAATTGCCTAATTTTAACATAATACTACTGTCATCAGTAGCAACTGCCTTGCCAACTCACCCCGGTTCATGGGGAAGCCCACGGGACTGGCCGAGCCGCAGAACCTCGCGCACGTCACGTAGTCCCCGATGCTCTCCATCACGGACACGAGGATGGCGAAGCCGACCGCAACAACGCCCGGCCCGTTCACCGACAGGCCGCCGAACTGCAGCGGGTACGGCAGGCGGAACCAGTCGGCGTTGAGCACCGCGGAGGACTTGCCATCGGTTCGAGCGCCGTAGCCCCATGCATCCGGGCTGCTCGGCAGGACGTTGGTCACCGTAAGCAGGTGGCACAGCGCGTACATAAATATCATGGACAGTAGTATCTGGCAATAAAAGTTGTTTTGAATTTTCAGTCCTCTCTACATTTTTATTCAATTGTCAATTTTTCCATCAAAAACACATCAAAAACAAGATTCAACTAACTGGCAATGCTGAAAAGATTGCAAATCTTGAAATCAGCGGCTTTCGCTGGCTAATCGAATAGTACGGAAACGGTATTTTCACTCGATCCAGCACGTAGGTGAACAGTATGACCAAAACGCAGCATCTGAAGAGAGCATGATTTGTGTTTGTTTTCTAGGAAACCAATGTGCTGTTATGGGGGTCTAAAATAAGGTTGATTACGTCATCGCCAGGTAGAACTGAGGAGCGCACAATTTTAGCACAGCGCCCATCACGCTGAAGCCGATCAGAAAGATGGTCGGAGCCACAACCAGCGGGCTGACGAAGCGCAGTAGGCGGCTCATCACCCCGGTGCTTCCGATGAGAAGCTGGACAAGGGAGCCGGCTGCGATGGTGCCAGCGACCTGTCCGATGCGGTTGTGCCAGATCTTGTCTCCGGGCTGTGACAGCACAGATGTACCGTTGTCCGCTGTGACATTGCCTTTGGAGGAGTTTTTTGCATGGCATGAAAGATCTAAACCTACTTGGGCTGATGTTTAAACATTTTTCAGGGGTCAATTTCTTGAGTAGTGTGTTGACATTCAAAACACTTGTCTCATGGAAGGGGCTTTTCTATTCGCTTGTCTCCAGCCTGAATCACTCAGTGCAGGAGTTAAGCAAGCTTAAGTAATTTTCTCTCAAGCACTTTCTTAGATGCTCATTGGGAAAACACCAGTTTTGCTAAACATTCTACCCAAGGAAAATCAGACCTAACTTATCCCCCATTAGCATGACTGGAGCCCACAGATCCAATTCTAAAAGAGAAGCGTTGGGGGCACAGTACGCACTGCGAGCGTCCTCGTCGTGTTTGAGACGCAAAGGAGTGATTTTCAATCCCATGAAATCAATATTCTCCCGCCATATGCATTTTTATCCCGTGCATCACCCCTGCTCAACGGGTCCGGGCACGCCGAGCGGTCAGCCGCCATGATGCCGATGGCCACCGGGTAGAACACGATGCTCGGCCCCTGAGCGATCGGCAACCGGGTTCCAAAAGTGCACTGCACAAACGTTGTGATGCCCATGACGAAGAAGCACGAGGCGATGATGTTGGACTGGTCCACCTCGTCGTGAACGCAGGCAGCTTCGAACAGAATGATGACACCGAAAGCGCAACCGCTGCTCATGATGACAAAGTGCTGGAAGCCCATGAGCAGCGTGAGGTACCAACTGGGCTTGTCGTTCAGGCCGTAGGTCAGGCGCAGAGCTGATGGCAATCAAGAAATCAGGGAGTCGGTAATTCTATTCGAGCACCCAGTTTTATTTTTCTGTTGTGAATATGAGTGCATACATACTTTACATTTGCAAATCCTTCGTCTATTTTTAGTAGGCCCAACCGTTTCTGTTCAGCTTTTTTTAATCTATCCAGGTTTGACTTGCCTTGAGTCCTCTCGCCCAATCTTGCTTTGTGGCTTGCCTCCGTAGCTTTTTCACCCTTTCCACTCTGATAGGCTGCTGACCATTTCCGTTGATGTACGCGTTTGGACCAATCATTGCTTTTGCTCGCTCTCTCTCTGTCTCGCTCATCACCCCACGCCCCGCTTAGGTTTCATTCGAGACTACTTTAAGTTGTCAGATCGCCGTAAAGACGATATTTGTTTGCGAACAGTAGCTCGCAAAGACGGCAATGAACTCGGTCCTAAGGAGTAGAGAGAGACCTACAGCAAGGAGTCGTACTGACTCAACTACAGCCTGAGTGTGGGTCTCCGTCTTTATTTGGATTTCGGTTATCTGGAGAGCAGTGCTGGGAGATCAAATCGTTGTGGCCTGTGCGTTTGTGTGACTAGGGGTGGGAAAGCAGTATAGGATCGAAGCTTAGGGTCCATCTCCTCGTCCAGAGTGCGAGTCCAAGCGGGCTGGTCGGTGTAGGGTTCCAAAGAATCAAACAAGTTTCCTAGTCACGATAACCCATCCTGTATGATCTATAGGCCGTAACGCGTGAACAAAGAAGTCTCGATATTAAATTCATAAAATTAATGTCGTAAAGCACCCGAAAAGCACACTGCGTAGCCTCTCTCACCGGAGCTGCTGCACAGATGGGTCTCGTGCATTTTGACCTCGGCTCCATCTTCGCGGGCGTTCAAGGCCTCCGTCTCGTTGGCTTCAGCCATCGGCTCTCGGGACTGATGAGACGGTGTTTGAATGGACTTTCAAGAGATTTTCAAGAGACTTTCAAGATTCTACAAATTATAATTTTGCCAGCTAAAACTCTCTGATCAAGAATTTATCCATTCTTAGATTTTTCCAGGCGAAGTTTAGACTAGCACAATACCAAGTTCTTACAGGAAAATACTTGCTAGTGACTAGGTTCCTACGTTTAAGCTACATGTGAGTTCTGCGCTTTTTTAAACTTATTTATCTGACTTGGCGCTGCAAACTGTGATATCATATAAATTAAAAGCGCTGAGTTCTGTCACCTCTGTCTCGCGAGTAGTGTCAAATCTCAGTTATTACTATCTGGCAGTGAGCAGGCTTCTCTCAAGACCAGTTACTTCCTGTTCTGCCCTTATCTTTGTTTGATTGGTCAAGTTATTATGCCATGCTCGATAAGAACTCCAGTGCCCTTGGCCGGCTTCTCAATTGCATTCTCAATGCTAAGCTAGCAGGCACGAGGTGGCCGACCACGTGAGAAATAATATTTAGTGTGTTTTCGCGTTAACAACGATTCTAGTAAAGGATTGCAAACCAAGGAATAATTAGGGTCGGTCCAATAAAGGTAAATTATCAAATATTTTATGAATAAGAGAAGTGTTGGCCAAGCTATGAGGCCGTCAGCATCATGACGGTAAGACAGTGGGTTCGACTAGGAGAAAACTTGTCTTTAGCAAGGGACTTGATCCAACATTTCTTCAGTCCAACCAGCTGAGATTGTTGCAGCCCCACTAGCATGTCAGGAGTGAACAGCTGTACACAGCCCTCGGATGCAGCAGCTAGGATGTACAACGGGCCGTGGGCTGTACATCTGATGAAAAGTGTCAAATTTTTTAATATTGATGAATAATGCTATGCTATACTTCAGCGTTGCGTACTCGGTTTAAAAACAATGACCAATAGAAGATAACGGTTATTAAAAATAACCATAAACTTCTAGTGGTATGATTCAGCTCATATTAAGTAACCCTCAACCTGCAAAACCCCCTTAATTTTTCGCAAACGCTTTCTCAAAGCCCTTGACCACGGGAGCTACTTAAGCGTTATCTCAGGCATTCAGACAAGTGCGACACCATGGTTAACGCGCCGGTCGGCTACCTCAGCAATTCTCACGCCTCAAACTAGCCACATGTATACAATACTTCCTGGTGCCGCTTCAGCTACATCCTGGATTCTTGGTTGCCGCAGTCATCACTGGCCATTTCTTCCGGTAGGCGTCCAGGAAACAGCGGCAGGCGGTGCAGGATCGGCAGTTGGCGGCTGTAGAATCTGTGGAATGCGGCAGATTCGTAGCAGTTGATTTGTTGACGAAGCTCCGCTTCAGCTTGACTGCCTCTGTTGGCTTCTTCATCAGCCGGTTGCGACTCAACTTCGAGGCCGCGCTCTTTTCGTGTTCCTGGAAGCGAGTCAGCATTAAAAAAATTAGTTTTTGGTTAAAAGGCAAGAAAGACATGAAATGATCATAAATTTGAAGGCGCACAAGGCAGCAGACAGTCTAGCAGGAGAGCTGTAGCGGTACCCACCAGCATCTCATTGCACATCAGATCCTGAATGCTGGCCACTAGCATGGGTTCAGTCGCTGAAAGTTCAATAAGTTCTTTGCGGTATGATATTTTGAGAAGTGGCATTACGTTAACTAAAGTAAGAAGATTACACTTAGTGTACTGGTCATACCAATGTTTTATCATTACTCGTAAAAAACCACAATGATTAGGCATGTCGAATCTTACTTTGTCCATTCTTTCGGCTCGCTTTGATCTGCAAAGGCACGACAACGCCTAGGAAGACGCTGAAGCCGAACACAAATGCGTTCCTCGGTCGGTCCATCCGAACTCTTCGGAGGCTGCCCGCTGCGACGCCGCAAATGATGCCCATCGTTCCCATGAGCACGCCGCCAATGATGGGGTCGGGGATGCAGACGAACAGGGCGCTGAGCTTCGGGAACAGCCCAGAGATAAGCATAATCACGGATGTCGTCTGCATGATCCGACGGCTCGCCACTTTCGTCATGCTGATTGCGGCGATGTTGCTGCTGTAGGAGGTCGGGCCCACTGGCAAGCTGAAAAGACCGCTTATTAGGCATCCGAAGCCTTCAGCAGTGATTCCTGCATTTTCAAATTCGTATGTATACAGAACTCTTACTTTAGGGTTCATTAGGTACCTTGATTTACATTGAGGGTAAAAAATCTTATTATAATACACTAGGTAAAAGTGTATCACGGTAAAACAAACCAAATCGATTTTTTAATAGCGATTATACTCGTAGTTTACTTTACTGGGGCAGCAAACATTTGCCAGCACTTAAAGAAGATCTTGACAAGTAGCAAATTTTTCCGCTATAGCTAGATAGGTTATCGGTGCTATACAGAAGTAATCCACCATAATCCTCAACGGGAGGTATTCCCCAAGGGGAATGCGTACGGAGAAGAATGTAATTCAGTCCATAAGTGACCAATTAACGATTTTTCTCTCTTTCATTACGCTTTCCTTAATTTAATTTCAGTAAAGTTCCGGAAAGTTGTCGCCCTTTCCTTCTGCTCTTATTTTCGACTTTGTGTGATAGGGACGCAGCATTCAGTTTTGCCCCACTCACCCCGGTTCATGGGGAAGCCCACGGGACTGGCCGAGCCGCAGAACCTCGCGCACGTCACGTAGTCCCCGATGCTCTCCATCACGGACACGAGGATGGCGAAGCCGACCGCAACAACGCCCGGCCCGTTCACCGACAGGCCGCCGAACTGCAGCGGGTACGGCAGGCGGAACCAGTCGGCGTTGAGCACCGCGGAGGACTTGATGTCGGTTCGAGCGCTGTAGCCCCATGCATCCGGGCTGCTCGGCAGGACGTCGGTCACCGTGAGCAGGTGGCACAGCGCGTACATGATCGCCATTGTCAGCAAGATCTGCGTGGTGTTTTCGGTTAAAGGCTGACGCGCAAGGCTTCGAATGGTCTCACCGTCTTCCCGTCAAAATCCGTGCCTTGTTTCGTTCAGTGACCCAGACCTGTGGTAGCTGTCAACTCACCGGCAGCGAGGAGAAGATTGCGCACCTAGAAAGCTTGACCGACCGGTGTCGGATTGACAAGTATGGAATGGGCACTCGGAGCCTGTCCAGCACGTAGGTGAACGTGATGATCAGCACGCAGCAGCTGTAATGTTGTTGTCATTTAACAGCTTGTCACGATTCGTAAAGAATGTCCTTTCGTCTTGATTTCCAGCGTTACAGCAAGCGGTAATTAGTCATTTTACTCATAGGCATAGAAAGTTAGAAATGGGGAAACTCTCTATACGAAGCATCGCCACTTTCTAGTGGTGGAAGGAGCAGTTCAAATTAGTTGTACAGAGCAGAGCGTGACTCACGCAATCGCCAGGTAGAACTGTGGAGCACACAAGCTCACAACAGCGCCCATCACGCTGAAGCCGATCAAAAAGATGGTTGTTGCCACAACCAACGAGCCCACAAAGCACAGAAGGTGGCTTATCACCCCGGTGCTTCCGATGAGAAGCTGGACAAGGGAGCCGGCTGCGATGGTGCCAGCGACCTGTCCGATGCGGTTGTGCCAGATTTTGTCTCCGGGCTGTGACAGCACTGATGTACCGTTGTACTCGGTTGTATTGCCTTGTAATGGATCAGAAGTAAGTGCTCAGAAGTCAGCGAAATCGTTAAAATTTCCTACTGGGCAGGTTGTTAGACTATTTCAATAAAAGATGAGTTGCCATGGTGCCCACGGCCCTCCTGCATGTATAGATATGTCTATTTTAGGGATTAAATAAGACTGAAGGTCTATAACGGAGTGACCACAAATCACTGAAAAAAGGCGTGCTAGTTGTTTAGTTGGTTATTTTACAACATAAGAAATGTCAATGATTAAAGGGACTTGTCAGTCTAAAAAATTCGAATTAACAATTTTTTTAGCGACAGCGCCCTGCATTACCCCTGCTCAACGGGTCCGGGCACGCCGAGCGGTCAGCCGCCATGATGCCGATGGCCACCGGGTAGAACACGATGCTCGGCCCCTGAGCGATCGGCAGCCGGGTTCCAAAAGTGCACTGCACAAACGTTGTGATGCCCATGACGAAGAAGCACGAGGCGATGATGTTGGACTGGTCCACCTCGTCCTGAACGCAGGCCGCTTGGAACAAGATAATTACCATTGATGCGCAACCGCTGCTCATGATGAAGAAGTGCTGGAAGCCCATGAGCAGCGTGAGGTACCAACTGGGCTTGTCGTTCAGGCCGTAGGTCAGGCGCAGAGCTGTGGGAAGTCGTGAGGCATTAAGTCGGTTTAACCTCAAGTTCAAAGCTCTGATTAGAACAGTCAAACGGTGTTTGCGCATGCTGCCTTGGAATATTTGATTAATGACCAATTCATTCCGCGGGGTCTCACCGGAGCCGGTACTTAGTTCCGTCTCAAGTATCTTTTCTCCAGGGCCGACGTCGCCAATCTTCAAGGCCTCCATAACGTTGGCTTCAGACTGAGGCTCGGTGAGCATGATAAGCTGGTGGGCCAGTCGGGGATAGGTGGAGGTAGCTGTTTGCGTGCGTGAAAATGCATCATAAGCCTGCGATATTTTGTAGGTCTTCAGACAGGGCAGCTACTCGTAGAATTCATTTGTTCGAGGTCGTTTTCCGCTTTTAGAAGAAATCAGGCTCTAATATAAAACGCTGACTCTCACAGGCCTTGAGAACACATCCTGCCATTTATAATGCCAATAAATAACCGAATTCAAAGCAACTTACGAGTACGTATGAGTAGTTGAACTTCAATATCTGGCGATGTCCTGTATTTTGACGAAAACAAACAAGTTGCTCTCAGCCAAAGCAACGAAGAATGCTCTTGAGTTGCATAGTCCCTAAAGCGCCATTTATTTGGTGCAAGTAATAAAAAGGCGCATGCATTATCCAAACGCGGTGAACTTTGAGACACTACGCTTACAGCGCTGTGCGAGAAATCTATTGACAAATTAAATTGCCGCAAACCGGGCGGTCAAACCGCAAAGCTTAATAACTTCCAAGGGGGCGGCACAAGATCAATGAGGAAGACGGGCATAATTCTCCGATATTCCCAGCTAACTTAACGAGCAAGCTTAAGGCTCTAAGCAATGTCGTCATTTTAAATTCCATACTTCATAATGAAATTAATTATAGTTAAGAATTGCAAAGTCCCTCCGAGAGAAATGGCTGCTACATTGCAAAATGCTTACAAATCCTCTCTAACTTAAAGTATTTTGGCAGATTCTAATCCGTGTCGTTTTGCTTATTGAAGTTCGGCGATCTGGTAAAAATGTGTACTATTTTACATTTGCTTTTGTCAGCCTAACTGAGAATCATGGACTTCTATATTTAGCATCAGATGCTAAATATAGAAGTCCATGCTGAGAATAAAGCCATCCAAAGTGAGAATCCTGCCTACGCTGACTGCGAAGGGCCTGGCTGCGTCCAGACTTAGTCTATGGGCCATAAACTATAAAGGACAAGCAAAGTGATAAAAAGCCATCCAATGTGAGAATCGATCGCTTTTTCTCTTTCCCCCAGCTCTCTCCACTCCTCCAAGCGCAACTCCTCCTCCACTACCGCTTCTCCAACACCCACAGTCTCGTTGCTTTCTTGCCTATTTATCCAACACTTAAAATTAACAGAGTTCAGTCTTCTTCACCACTGCAATTCTCACATTGGATGGCTTTTTATCACTTTGCTTGTCCTTTATAGTCTATGGCCTATAGACTAAGGCTGGACGCAGCCAGGCCCTTTGCAGTCAGCGTAGGCAGGATTCTCACTTTGGATGGCTTTATTCTCAGTTAGGCTGACAAGAGCAATATTATTCACTCTTATTTACTTTTAGATATTATTATTTTGTTTAAATACCATATTTTAACCATAGAAAATGAATTAAACGGGGTTTATGTAAATTGTGTACTACATGTAGTGTAGAAAAATCATGTATATCTTACCAATAGGACAGATTTTCACCAGCTCGAAGATTTTTTTCAACGCACGTAAAAAAACTCAGAACAGTGCATAGCGTAAATTTTTGTCGCAATAGCAGGTATGAGTGGCAGAGCCACATCTACTATTCAGTCTTTTCTGGAAAACCCCTGAATGATTTAAGAGACAAGTTCATTGGCTAAATTTACATTGAATTACAGTGCACGTGTCTACACAATGTCTATTTTTAAGAGCAACTCAAATTATCTAAAAATCTTTCGAGGAAAATCCGTCCAAAGCGTCATCAAAGTAGGGCGTTTTATTTAAGTACAAACATATATTATTCTCAGATTCAACGAGTTTTTCTGCAAGAATTTCTAGTTAGACCAAAAAGGACTTGCATCAGTAGCAATAAGATAGTCAATGCTCATATATATTTAGCCAGAGTGATTCAAACACTATAAGTGACTCAAAGTACATCCTGTATTTGATGCGCAGCAGTCTCGGGGCCTACATCTTTGTCTCCTCATTTCCACAGTCGGCAGTTGCAATTCCTTCCTGCAGGCGGGCAGGGAACAGCGGCAGACGGTGCAATACCGGCAGGTGCCGGCTGTAGAACCTGTGAAATGCGGCCGCTTCGTAGCAGTCAACCTGTTGACGAAGTTCCGCTTCAGCTTGACTTCCTTTTGGGACTTCTTCATCAGCAGCATGCGAGGCCACGTCGAGGCCGCGTTCTTTGCGTGTTCCTGAAGGCGAGTAGACACTGCGTGTTCATTAATGACGAGCAACCGAAAACCTGTACTTTCGGTATTTTCACCCCAGAGTCACCCTCAAAACTACGAATATCCCATTCTACTTACAGTATTTTGTGAGCATATGCCTACCCAAATCTGCCCCCGCATAGCGGTCTGGTTCTTTGTTATACCCAGGCAATGTTCGGAATCCCTTTCTCGTATCACCCTATCATCCAAATCCGTTTCTTTGCTTTTCAAATGCTTCAGTTGGATTTTTTCCATGCTCATAGTCTGTTGCTGTTTTCTTCAATGTTGTCCGCAGTTGTAACCTTAGGAATGGTAGCCTAGTGGCCATTAGGTCGTCTGCCTTATGACCGGACGGTATGGGTTCGAGCCCTCTCTCTGGGAGACAATTTGTCACGCATTGCTTCAGTCCACCCGGCTGAGATTGGGTACCAGTTTGGGGAGGTAAAACTTAGGATTCGGTGTTTCAACACCAAACCAAGACGCTTGCTGCTTTCCGTCTCAGTGATTACAAGTTAGCAGTAGAAACCCAAAGACATGTTTTCCCTAAAATTCTCTACAACGAAAGACTCTGCCCACTATGTCAAGGATCCACAGGAAATGAAGTCCATTTTCTGTTTGATTGTCCAGACAAAAACTTAAAAGCGGTTAGGGACGATTTTCAAATAAAAATTGCTACAGCATACCAAATTTCAGCTTTTTTACTAGTGTTGACAAAGCGTACTGCATAATTAGAAATGAGGATGCAAAAGTATGCAAGATATTAGCAAAATGCATAGCCGATCTTACATTGGCTAGAGATCAACAGCTGCGTTGAATAAAAGTGTTAAAAGTTGTCGAATAATAACAAAACTTTTGTCGTATCCTTCCAAAACAATTTGCTGTCATATTCTTCTTGCTTAGATTATTTGTTTTTTTAGTCCATTTTTTCCCTTCATTGTTAATTCCCCATTCGTTTAAAAAAACTTGCGCTTCAATAAAATCGATAAAAATCAGCACCCTAATTGCGTGCGCATATTAATAATAATAATAATAATGTATATTAAACTTATCATCTAAGCTCAATTCAGCAAAAAATGCTGACCTGGTAGCAGGCAGTCAAGTAGAAGAGCCGTACCAGTACCAACCAGCATCTCGTTACAGAGTAGGTCTTGAATACTGGCCAATGCGATTGATTCTTCTAAAAAAGGAGCAGGAAAAGCAGTTTCACTTATTCTAAGTCACATAAGCTTGGCATTCGAAACAATTTTTCAATCAAACTACAGACTGTTTTGATCGATTGGTAAATTTTTTTGACCAATCTGAGGCCCACAGAGCTGCACGTGGTGTGCAAACTAATTCTCAATGCTAAATCATAGTATATCAGGCAAAGTTCTGTTGTGAATGTACACATATGTACATTCACGCCTAGCTCTGGCCCGCGCGCGTGGAATTATTTAGTTATTTCAACTATTTAGAGCCTCTTCACGACAATCGGTTCTAGAACCAGAATAATTCTGATTCCAGAACCAGAATCGATAGGAAAATGAAGAGCACCGAACAGAACGAGTGCATTATAACCTTTACATACATCTAAAAAGCATGTAATTCAATGAATTATCAGTAAATATTTTCTTTCTATGACTTTGAGCCGTAAAACTATTTTTCTAATTTTAAAGCGCGTAAAAAGTGGTCCTCAAACTAATTATTCTGAGTCGGTTCGAGAAATTTTCTCGAACCATGTTCCAGAACCAGAACCTAGTTCCGAACCTTGTTCGAAAAACAGAACCATCGATATGAAGAGCTTCGAACCAGTTCCGAACCTGTTCGGTTTTTCGAACCAGCAATATGAAGAGGCTCTTAGTCATTTTTGCGGTCCAAGCCCCACCCCATTCTTGTTTGTGATATGCTATGGCCTTTCCCGGCCCGCTGTTTATTCAAACTTTTTATCCAAACTTTTCATCACTCGCGCTAGATTAGGCCCCCTGAGTTAGCGACCTTTCCCCCCCTCTTTTTGATTGGCAGAAAGCCTACATAATTTATTGTTTTTCTTAAGTGTCCAAAAGGTTTAGCCGTAGCTCTGGCTGCTGATTGGCTATGATGTACTTGTCTGCGTGAAAGTTATTCTTTAGCCTCTTTAGCCCCTTTTCTGCCTCGTCCAAAGCCCTTTCCCCGCCCCATGTGCCGGTTCTATATATTGTGAAGGCGCGCCCCAGGGTTTTTTTGTCTGGTTTTTGTCGTGTGCTCGTCCGACGACTCGTTAGAGCGGCAGTAAGTGCCAAATAATAAGTATAAGTGTCATCGCACTGTCTTCCCGCGCGAGAACCGGTAAGCCTTCGCCTCCGTTTCTTTGGGGTTGTGCTAGCAATAGGCATCCTAGAGGGGACCGCGTCGTACGCCGATTCCCACCTCAACCAGCCCGCGTCGTACGCTGCTGGAGGCATCGTGCGTCGTACGCTCGAGCAGCCTAGTCCCGGCCGACTCTGCGTCGTACGCGCTTCTGTTGGGTGATTGCAGCCAGGGGTCAGAGCAAGAACCCGGGTCTTTGGGGGCCAGAGGACCGGATCCCCGAGCCCCATCATCACAGTTCATAGAAAAATCTATGCAAATTAGGAGCTGCACATGGTTTAAAAATGGAGATCGACTCAAGATGAAGCTGTTCAGGATCTGCATCCTACGAGTATGCGATGGCAAAGAATATTTTAGCAACGAATAAAAAGATGGCTTTGGAGGTAGCCGCCATTTTGAGCCAGTTATACATTGTGTGCCTTCTCAATCCCGGCACAAGAACAGTTGCTTATAACTCTGCAATCTGTGGCTCAGACAGCTTCTCAATCCCGGCACAAGAACAGTTGCTTATAACTCTGCAATCTGTAGCTCAGACAGCTTCTCAATCCCAGCACAAGAACAGTTGCTCATAACTCTGCAATCTGTGGCTCAGACAGCTTCTCAATCCCGGCACAAGAACAGTTGCTTATAACTCTGCAATCTGTGGCTCAGACAGATTCTCAATCCCGGCACAAGAACAGTTGCTTATAACTCTGCAATCTGTGGCTCAGACAGCTTCTCAATCCCGGCACAAGAACAGTTGCTTATAACTCTGCAATCTGTGGCTCAGACAGCTTCTCAATCCCAGCACAAGAACAGTTGCTTATAACTATACAATCTATGGCTCAGACAGCCCCTCAATCCCAGCACAAGAACAGTTGCTCATAACTCTGCAATCTGTGGCTCAGACAGCTTCTCAATCCCAGCACAAGAACAGCTGCTTATAACTCTACAATCTGTGGCTCAGACAGCTTCTCAATCCCAGCCCAAGAACAGTTGCTTATAACTCTGCAGTCTGTGGCTCAGACAGCTTCTCAATCCCAGCACAAGAACAGTTGCTTATAACTCTGCAATCTGTGGCTCAGACAGCTTCTCAATCCCAGCACAAGAACAGTTGCTCATAACTCTGCAATCTGTGGCTCAGACAGCTTCTCAATCCCAGCACAAGCACAGTTGCTTATAACTACAATATGTGGCTTAGGCGGCTTCTACAATCTACAGGTTTATTGAACTTAACCATGGCGTGAACACTTAGAAATTTCTTAAGGGATAGTCAAGTAAATTAAAGTTTTTCAAGTTCTAAAAGTTATTATACACCGATGTTTATGGGTGATTGCGTAATAAATAAACTTGAGAATATGGGCGCTTTCGGTTTATACGCTCGTATAATTTTTTGATATGAAAGATTTCCAGGCCATTCCTAGTCCTACACCAAGAAACCACCCAGAAAATAAGCGTGCAAACCGGTTAGAACTAGAGAATGGCATAAATAATACGTATCTGTCAGCTAATTAATCAAACCTTCACAGAGGTACTGAAACAAGGTCATCTACAAGAACTGGCCTTAAACCACCTCTAGCGCCCGGCCTAGGGGTTGCGTGTTGCCCGCGGGTGCAACTTAAGAGCTGGTATTGAACGCCTTGCCACGCTCTACCCCACGGCTTTCCCAGTTTTTTTCACTTGTGCGCAGTGCCATTTCTGCGTCAGAATTCACCGTTCGCTTGATTTTTTTAAATGTAAAATAAATGCATTTTTAGTAGTTTAAGTTTAGTTTGATCCTTCGCTCCCACGCCTGTTGCTGTTGCCTTCCTTCTTTGAGTTAAAGGCCCTCAAAGAGGGACATGGAATGAAATTCTCACAAAAGTTTTTGTTCACTAACTTCTGCAGAATCAGGATTCTTTCAGAAAGATTTTTGGCAACAAGCTACCTCGCCTGTTTCGTCGGCTCGCTTTGATCTGCAAAGGCACAACAACGCCGAGGAAGACGCTGAAGCCGAACACGAATGCGTTCCTCGGTCGGTCCATCCGCACGCTCCTGAGGCTGCCCGTCGCGACGCCGCAGATGATGCCGATGGTGGCCAGCAGGACGCCGCCAATGATGGGATCCGGGACGCAGACGAACAGGGCGCTGAGCTTCGGGAACAGCGCAAACACAACCAAAATCACTGATGTCGCCTGCATCACTCGACGACTGGCCACCTTCGTCATGCTGATTGCCGCGATGTTGTTGCTGTAGGAGGTTGGGCCCACTGGCACGGAGAACAGGCCGCTGATCAAACAGCCGAGGCCTTCAGCGGTGATGCCTGCAGCGACGTGGTAGGCAAAATTAGTTTCTAGTAAATATGTTTTTATTGAATGAATGCGAGCGTATTATTTGCTCAATTCGGCACAAGTTGTTCTCCATGTCACCATATTATTCCTAGGTCAAAAATTTATTAATCGATTGAAAACAAATTGAGTCATAATTGCAAAACAAGAAACCACTGAAGCTGTTAAATTTTCGGCATTCCTATTCACGTATGTTAAAATATTCAGATAGCCACCGAGCTGACAAGTTAGTGAAAACATGGACGATTGCATTCCTGTCTCGTCGCACTATTAAACTAAGTTGCACCTGGCTCACTAACCCAGCAACCTATTTTGAAGGGAGAAAATAAATCTAGCTTGCAGAGTGCTGTGAGTGGGCTCAGAGATTCTGCCATAGATATATCTGGAGCCACCACAGTCCCTCTTTTATTTATTAAGTAGCTTACGGCAGAGCTAAAAAAGAAGCAAGAGCGCTCGCCTGCCATGAAATATACGAGTATGAAAAACTCAGCATCGTAATAAGAAAACGCAGTCTCCGTTCTGAGTCTCAGTCATAACAGTGGCGTCGCAAGCATAGGTGGCCAGTGACTACAACAAGAATCATGGCGGAGAAATCTCCAATGAAATCTCCAATGAGATCTTCGAGGCCAAGTCCTAATGCTGTGCTAGTTACTGCGAATGCCAAGGAACCCCAGCTGGCCAGCAAAGCGCCCAGTCAAGGAGCAAAGCAAGCTGCCCATTGCCAAGCTGATAGTCAAGGACCACCGTGAACTGACATTCAAGCAGGCTACAAGTGATGCCGAGGCGCACGCCAGTCTGCTGGAGACGCCAATAATGAAAGCCGCCCCGAAGGTGGACTCGGGCACCATCCTCAAGGTCGCGATGAAGAACTCAAAGGACCCAGGAAGGATGAATTTGCCAAAAGAGCCGAGAAGAACTTGTCAAAAGTGCGGTGGTGTGCACCAGAAAGCGCAGTGTCCAGCGTTTGGCAAGACGTGCAACGCATGCGGTAAGAACAATCACTTTGCCAAAGTCTGCCGGTCAGGTCAGCAACAAAAGAAGCAACCGACCACCAGAAAGCCTTCCGTGCAACACGTGAGTGAGACTCTGAGCACAGGAATTTTCACAGCCGAGGCCAACGACTGTTGCCGTCAGCAGAGACCCAGAGATCCAATTGCGATTACTGCGAAGATACTGGAGGGACAACAGGAGCACTCCATCCGTTGCGAGTTGGATACCGGAGCTGGCGTGTCGATCATGTCCGAAACGCTTTGGGACAAGTTGGGTAGGCCAAGACTGAAGCCTTCCAGCACTAAGCTAGTCGGCTATGCCAACAACCACACTTTCCAAGTGCTAGGACTGTATGAAGCGATTGCAGAGTTCGATGGCACTTACAGGCGGATCGACTTCGAAGTTGTCAAGGGCAACAAGAGCTATGCTCTCTTGGGGAGAGACGTGCTGTGCGTGCATCTGGAATTGGGCAGGGACGTGGAGACTGTAGCAGCAGCAACTGCATCGATGAGAGCACACCTGGAGCTTAGACGAGATGCAAAGCCGAAGTATTTCAAGGCCAGACCCCTACCATTCGCTCAGCGGGAAGCTGTGAAACAGGAGATCGATCGATTGCTTCGAGAAGAGATCATCGAGCCGGTAAAGTTTTCAGAATGGGCATCGCCCATTGTGGTGGTGACGAAGCCGAATGGATCGATCAGACTGTGCGTGGACTATAAGCAGACTCTCAATCCGCAACTGGTCAAAGACAGCTTTCCCATGCCAACTCCGGAGGAAGCCTTCTCCACAGTTGCAGGGTGCACGAAGTACAGCATAATTGACTTGGAGAAAGCATATAACCAGATCGAGCTTGATGAAGAGTCAAAAGCCCTGACAGTCATGTCGACACCGTTTGGAAACTACAGATACAACCGTCTGGTGTTCGGCATAAAGACGGCGCCAAGTATTTTCCAGCGCTACATCTCGCAAGTGATCCAAGGCATACCTGGGTCGATCGCTTATATTGATGACGTGCTGATTGGAGGCAAGGACGAGACCGAGTTACAGTACAGAGAGCAACAGGTGCTACAGCGTCTAGAAGCTGAAGGGCTCCGAATCAATGAACAGAAGTGCCAGAGGAACCGTGGCAGAGTATGGTTCTTGGGCCACGTCCTGGACAACGGTCGCATCTACCCGAACGAAGAGAAAGTCAGTGCAATCAAGGCGATGGAGCCACCAAAGAATCTGGCCGAGTTGGAGTCATTTTTGGGATTGGTAACGTTTTGTGCTCGATTCAGCCCTAAGTTGTCGGATAAGACAGCCGCACTGGTTCAGCTGAAGCAGAAAGGTGTACCGTTCCAATGGGGCTCTGAACAGAAGCAAGCTTTCCACAACATAAAGATGTCAATATCAAAGGACGCAGAGCTGCATGCCTATGATCCGAATTTGCCTGTGGAGCTTGAGGTTGACGCATCTCAGAAGGCCTTGGGAAGAGTATTGAGTCAAGAAGGTCACCCAGTTTTGTACATCAGCAAAGCTCTTTCGAAAGCAGAGAAAAACTACTCTCAGATAGAGCGGGAGGCGCTTGCCATACATAGTATGGGGTGTGCGCAGATGCCACCGATTTCTCTGTGGAAGGAAGTTCAGCTTGATCACAGACCACAGACCGCTGATCTACATTTTAGCAGCTGACAAGGAGCTTCCACAACGGGTGTCTGCAAGGTTACAAAGATGGGCAATCTTTCTCACAGCCTACGACTATGAAATTCAGTACCGAAACACAAAGGCCATGACCTCAGATGCGCTGTCCAGACTTGTTAAACCGGAATCAAATGAAAATACTCTGGAAATTGACAACATAAACGTTTTCTGCACACTTGTGTCGGCTGAAGAGATCGCCAATGCTACGAAGGATTGTCTGGAGATGCAGATGCTAAGAAAAGCTGTGACGACAGGAGACTTCCGACATCCGAAGCTGAGGTCGTTCAAACCTGTCCGAGATGAACTGACGGTTCAGGATGATCTGGTTATCAGAGGACACAGGATCGTCGTACCGAAGTTGCTACGAGATAGCGTGATTAAAGCAGTTCACCAAGCACATCTCGGAATCGCCAGGTCAAAGTCTCTATTCTGGTGGCCTGCAATGGATAAGGACCTCGAGAAGGCGATAAATCTGTGTAAAACATTTCGCTCAGCTAAGCCACAGAATAGAAACTTTCGAACATCGTGGCCAGAAGCGAATGGTCCATGGGATCGGATCCACGTGGACTTTGCAGGACCTATTGAGAATCTCTACATCCTGGTGATAGTAGATTCGTACACAGGCTACCCCGAGATCCACATCACCAAAGACATGACTTCGCACACGGTGATCCAGTGCCTTCGACGAACATTTTCACAGTTGGGAATTCCACGCACCATAGTTTCAGACAATGGTCCAAGCTTCACGAGCAGGGAGCTCCTTGCTGCATGGCATCGATTGCGAGCATTTGACGACTGCACCATACCATCCACAAAGCAATGGAGCTGCTGAGCGACTCGTAAGGACAGTGAAGGAGGCCATCAGTGCCAATGGGTTCAGCCAACAGACTATTGATCGGTTTCTGTTGTTCTACAGAGCCTCAGCAGGAAAGACCGGTGTGTCACCAGCAGAGCAAATGTTCGGACGCAAAATTCGAGTGCCATTCACGCAGAGACAAGTGGGCTTGGAAGACCAGGTTGTCTACAAGAAGGTTCGAGATGGCGCAATTCCTGCAAGAGTGTTGCTACCGATTGGCAAGAGCATGGCGTTGATTAGGACAGAGGAGGAGCAGCCAAAGTTCAGGCGGGCCCACTTTGATCAACTTCAGCCGTACGCATCAGCCGAGACACAGTCGGGTGAGCAACAGCCGAGTGAACAACCCAACGCAACAGCAGAGCAGTCAAGATCCGATGGGCTCCGACTGGAAGTCAACTCGGAGGGGGGGAGGAACAATGGACGTTCAACAGCCCGCCCCTGAGCAACCCGTCGAGCCAAGGCGCAGTCAGCGACTTGCGCAAAAACCGCAAATGAACTACAAATGTTGAATTATCTGACTGACTCTGTTTGCGCTTTGTTTAAACCCTTTCTCTCATTGTAAGGGGGAAAGGTGCTGTGAGTGGGCTCAGAGATTCTGCCATAGATATATCTGGAGCCACCACAGTCCCTCTTTTATTTATTAAGTAGCTTACGGCAGCGCTAAAAAAGAAGCAAGAGCGCTCGCCTGCCATGAAATATACGAGTATGAAAAACTCAGCATCGTAATAAGAAAACGCAGTCTCCGTTCTGAGTCTGTCATAACACAGAGTTTGTGCAGGCCAACTCACCCCGGTTCATGGGGAAGCCCACGGGACTGGCCGAGCCGCAGAACCTCGCGCACGTCACGTAGTCCCCGATGCTCTCCATCACGGACACGAGGATGGCGAAGCCGACCGCAACAACGCCCGGCCCGTTCACCGACAGGCCGCCGAACTGCAGCGGGTACGGCAGGCGGAACCAGTCGGCGTTGAGCACCGCGGAGGACTTGCCATCGGTTCGAGCGCCGTAGCCCCATGCATCCGGGCTGCTCGGCAGGACGTCGGTCACCGTGAGCAGGTGGCACAGCGCGTACATAAATATCATGGACAGTAGTATCTGGCAATAAAAGTTGTTTTGAATTTTCAGTCCTCTCTACATTTTTATTCAATTGTCAATTTTTCCATCAAAAACACATCAAAAACAAGATTCAACTAACTGGCAATGCTGAAAAGATTGCAAATCTTGAAATCAGCGGCTTTCGCTGGCTAATCGAATAGTACGGAAACGGTATTTTCACTCGATCCAGCACGTAGGTGAACAGTATGACCAAAACGCAGCATCTGAAGAGAGCATGATTTGTGTTTGTTTTCTAGGAAACCAATGTGCTGTTATGGGGGTCTAAAATAAGGTTGATTACGTCATCGCCAGGTAGAACTGAGGAGCGCACAATTTTAGCACAGCAGCCCATCACGCTGAAGCCGATCAGAAAGATGGTCGGAGCCACAACCAGCGGGCTGACGAAGCGCAGTAGGCGGCTCATCACCCCGGTGCTTCCGATGAGAAGCTGGACAAGGGAGCCGGCTGCGATGGTGCCAGCGACCTGTCCGATGCGGTTGTGCCAGATCTTGTCTCCGGGCTGTGACAGCACAGATGTACCGTTGTCCGCTGTGACATTGCCTTTGGAGGAGTTTTTTGCATGGCATGAAAGATCTAAACCTACTTGGGCTGATGTTTAAACATTTTTCAGGGGTCAATTTCTTGAGTAGTGTGTTGACATTCAAAACACTTGTCTCATGGAAGGGGCTTTTCTATTCGCTTGTCTCCAGCCTGAATCACTCAGTGCAGGAGTTAAGCAAGCTTAAGTAATTTTCTCTCAAGCACTTTCTTAGATGCTCATTGGGAAAACACCAGTTTTGCTAAACATTCTACCCAAGGAAAATCAGACCTAACTTATCCCCCATTAGCATGACTGGAGCCCACAGATCCAATTCTAAAAGAGAAGCGTTGGGGGCACAGTACGCACTGCGAGCGTCCTCGTCGTGTTTGAGACGCAAAGGAGTGATTTTCAATCCCATGAAATCAATATTCTCCCGCCATATGCATTTTTATCCCGTGCATCACCCCTGCTCAACGGGTCCGGGCACGCCGAGCGGTCAGCCGCCATGATGCCGATGGCCACCGGGTAGAACACGATGCTCGGCCCCTGAGCGATCGGCAGCCGGGTTCCAAAAGTGCACTGCACAAACGTTGTGATGCCCATGACGAAGAAGCACGAGGCGATGATGTTGGACTGGTCCACCTCGTCCTGAACGCAGGCAGCTTCGAACAGAATGATGACGCCGAAAGCGCAACCGCTGCTCATGATGACGAAGTGCTGGAAGCCCATGAGCAGCGTGAGGTACCAACTGGGCTTGTCGTTCAGGCCGTAGGTCAGGTTCAAAGCTAAAGTATATTGCACTTGGATACTTTGATCGTATGGAATTGTTTATGTGATTTTTTATCATGTACTCTACCTTCAAAATGCTCCTCGACATGGGACTCGTACTTCACTGTTGACTCAACAGAGTTCGAAGCGATTGTCATTTTGAATTTTTCTATGCCTGTTCAGTGTCTGCGATTCTGATGCTTTTTATTTACCTCCGCTGACACTTCTGCAAGGTTGCTTTGATTAGCGCCTAGCCTTGCAAAGTGGCCTTCAAATCAGATATTGCGCAACTGTTAGTTAGTTCGTAGGGCACTGCATACTGGCGATACGAGCCGCCTTATATTTCTGCTCGTATTTTCAGACCAAACTGAAAGCCAGATTGCTACGAAGCTTACTGTTGTTGATATTTGTATGCTTCAGTTTATTAACTAATTTATGCTACTTTCACTGCTGCACGCATTGCTCTTGAGAGAGCTGGTGGTTGGTCATGCGTCTCGGCGTGAATAAACTGTGCCTTGCTCCGGCTATGTGTATAAGTAGACTGTGTGTGCGTGAGTGAGTGCCAGGAGTCACCTGAGTGACGGTTTCATTGGATTATCCGATCGCGTAAAATTAAAATTAAAAGCCAATAACACAAAAATTGATGCAAAAGCTAGTAATAAAAATCTGAAGCGCAAAAATATTTTTTCAGCGAATTATGGCTGGTTGGTTACCGGGTGACCAGCAGCTTTATCTGAATGATTAGAAACTTTCAGAGTTGTTTCACGGCAAAGCAGGCTATGCCGGTTTTAATTTGTCAGCTAAGAGCGAGCGGAGTTAAACAAAAATTAAAATTCTCTAATTAATTTTCAAGTTGCATACAGCTTTGGGCTTTAAGCTTCCATTTTGCTCTACACAATGAGGGAAATTGCAGAGAAATGACGGCAAAAAAGCATTCGTAAGTTAACTGGGCTTTTAGTACAGAAGCCAGGCAAAAGCAGGTCTTTTAATTTTGATACCAGATTTACACACTTCTAAGGTATATCAGCTAGGAGTTTACAAAATAGAAGCATAAAATCTACCAAGACGTTTCTATGTCTTCAGCGATGGACTCCGATGGACTCCCACCAATTGTGTCTCCTCCGTAATTGGGAAATCACCTCGGCTTCACCTTGTTGCCGTTCTTTTGATCGTTGATCAGCAGAATTACCACGCCAGCAATTAGCAGGCACTGAAAACAAAACAGTGTTGAAGAACCTAATATTTCTACTGTCAGTAGCATCATTGGTAAAATTCGTAATTTTAATATTTATCGGACGGTCTGCCTCACCTGGAAGCCTATAACACCGGCCAGACCGTAGAACAGGGCATTAAGCGGCAGATAATTGTCGATGTAGTTGAAAATCTCATTGTAGCAGCCTTTCTGATAGTTGCTAGTCTGCGGCGTCGTGTTGTTGTAGGGGCAAGTATCGTCAACTGGCCTGAACTTGGCCAAGTCGTACTTGCAGCACGTCAGTGGATAGGACAGGTCTGAAAGTACAACGTTAAACGTGGATAGAAAACAAGCTAGATAGACTCTTGATCTGCGACCAAGGCGCTTCCACACGCAACCAAACGATCTACGCACTGAATGTAAAGTTGCTGTACGAGTACGTCCTGTTCCAATTCGGACTCATGGTGTAAAAATCGGTGCCGTTGTTCACTCCGCAGCAGCCAATGAAGATCTGGACGATGTTCTGCAGCAGGCTCTGGATGTTCTTGCTGCTGATGCCGGTGAACACCTTGACGCTCTCCTCCATGGCGCTCTTCGCGCTTGATTTAAACTGCGGGTTGAAGTTAATTTTCCACGCGGTATGCAGACAGGTGGGCTGGAGGTCACGCTTTCTAAGCTAATCACCGTTTTAAAGTCAAGCATCGATGCTCCCGGTTGTCTAAACCTGTTTTTCATCTAATAAAAGTTGATGGGTAAAAACTTACGAGGTTGCCGTTGGAGAACCAAATCGAGATGGCCACGATCTGACCGATCAGCATGACGCCCACCAGAACGGCGTACTGAAATATAAGTTGCATGTACGTCCGAGTTCCACTCCTCAGCCTTGTCCGTCTATTTATCTGTCTGTATATCTATCCATCTATCTATCTATCTATCTATCTATCTATCTATCTATACATCTATCTATCTATCTATCTATCTATCTATCTATTTATCTATCTATCTATCTATCTATCTATCTATCTATCTATCTATCTATCTATCTATCTATCTATCTATCTATCTATCTATCTATCTATCTATCTATCTATCTATCTATCTATCTATCTATCTATCTATCTATCTATCTATCTATCTATCTATCTATCTATCTATCTATCTATCTATCTATCTATCTATCTATCTATCTATCTATCTATCTATCTATCTATCTATCTATCTATCTATCTATCTATCTATCTATCTATCTATCTATCTATCTATCTATCTATCTATCTATCTATCTATCTATCTATCTATCTATCTATCTATCTATCTATCTATCTATCTATCTATCTATCTATCTATCTATCTATCTATCTATCTATCTATCTATCTATCTATCTATCTATCTATCTATCTATCTATCTATCTATCTATCTATCTATCTATCTATCTATCTATCTATCTATCTATCTATCTATCTATCTATCTATCTATCTATCTATCTATCTATCTATCTATCTATCTTATCTATCTATCTATCTATCTATCTATCTATCTATCTATCTATCTATCTATCTATCTATCTATCTATCTATCTATCTATCTATCTATCTATCTATCTATCTATCTATCTATCTATCTATCTATCTATCTATCTATCTATCTATCTATCTATCTATCTATCTATCTATCTATCTATCTATCTATCTATCTATCTATCTATCTATCTATCTATCTATCTATCTATCTATCTATCTATCTATCTATCTATCTATCTATCTATCTATCTATCTATCTATCTATCTATCTATCTATCTATCTATCTATCTATCTATCTATCTATCTATCTATCTATCTATCTATCTATCTATCTATCTATCTATCTATCTATCTATCTATCTATCTATCTATCTATCTATCTATCTATCTATCTATCTATCTATCTATCTATCTATCTATCTATCTATCTATCTATCTATCTATCTATCTATCTATCTATCTATCTATCTATCTATCTATCTATCTATCTATCTATCTATCTATCTATCTATCTATCTATCTATCTATCTATCTATCTATCTATCTATCTATCTATCTATCTTTCTATGCTCATAGGGTCACTCACAATGATGAGGCAGCCACGAACAGTACAGCAGGCCCCGCAGCAGCCGATGCAGCTGAGCACAATCAAGGCGACTCCCAGAACCAAAATGGCCCATCCCATGGGACCAGTAACCTGGTTGATGCTACTCAGTAGCTCCGAGATGTTGATCTCAACGCCGGCTTGCTTAAGCGAGTCGGTGATTGATTTTAGCATGCTTTCGAATGTGCTGGACATGAGGCCCAGCACGAAAGCCAACACGGCCCCCAGCGCCACCAGAACTATTCCGATTATCTGAAAGCATTTTCAATCCAGCCATAATAATAAATATTTTTGTTGACCGATTTTGAGAGCAAGATTTCCGAAATTAGCTTCGGTCCGGCAACTTACGATGGAGACAACATTAGTGCAGACTAGCAGGACTTTGCACACGCAGCCGAGGCAGCTCAAGCAGCCCTTCGACATGGTTAGACTGGTGTGTCTGTAGTGGAAAATACTGCTTTAACTTTGGCGAGCTTGTGCGCTAAGCAGTGTTGAATTGCTGGGGCGCTGTTGTGTTGTGCTCTTTTATTAGGGCTAGGCTCTCATAACTTGCCTGGCTCACAATTTAGGCAGGAAAGGAAGCAGAGCGTCAGAGGGTCAGAGAGCAGTGGTTGGTTCATCACAAAGCTATAATGCTCTGGGCCGCTGCCCTGCCATGCCTCATTGTTGTTGGGAGAAGAATAGAAGGAGAGCTGGGGCAGAATGAAAAAACATTTTCTCCTGCCTAGCTACGGAAATGCTGGGGCGGAAGGCTTCGTACGGGCGTACTGTCTGTGAGTTTGGATGGGGGGGAAGGCAGATAAGGAGAGTGCGCGGACTGCTCTGAGTACTGAGGCCGGGGTAGGGGGACAGATAATGCGTGCGAGTTGGACTGTCGTCGAGATTGAGGCAGAGCTGGGTGGGACCTTAGTTACGGTGGATTTGCTATGACGACGGATTGAATAAGGCTGTGAGGGGTTAGAAAGTCGCTGAGAGACAGGTGGGACGCCCGCAGAGTACAGGAGAGGACACGACGAGGTAAAACTCAAATCAGCGGGCAGACATTCAAATATGGGATAGGAGAGCTGAGCTGAGGATTGAGGCGCAAAACTGGGTTGTCGAGTTAGAATCTCCTTCATGCAGTGCTGCAGTCATCACTGAATGCTGGGGAGAAGGGGTGGATGAGAACTACAGAATCGATTATGCATGCTGTATGCGCTCAAACTGACTGAACGACTTACCCAAGCCACAATCTAAAGTAAATTTGCATTATGAAGAAATAGGGTATGCACACTCGGCAATAATAAGTGGCCGAATTGCATGTGAAAAGCTGATGAATCTGCAGTGAGAGCATAGAGTATTCGGAATGGTTGGAGTGTATGTAGGACGTGTGAAATTCAGGTCTGCCGTTTGTGGAAGGTAAAAAGCGCAGGAATGTGTGAAATCTGCATTTTGGCCTTGCCTTCGGACCGCCTTGCAGCTAAGTAAGTGCGGAATGTAGGGTGAGTGGAATGTAGGTTGAGTGGAATGTATGCTGAGTGGAATGTATGCTGAGTGGAATGTATGCTGAGTGGAATGTAGGTTGAGTAGGATGTAGGCTGAGTGGAATGTAGATTAAGTGGAATGTAGATTGAGTGGAATGTAGGTTGAGTGGAATGTAGGTTGTGCATGATGTAGGTTGAGTGAAATGTAGGTTGAGTGGAATCTAGGTTGAGTGGAATCTAGGTTGAGTGGAATGTAGGTTGTGCTTAATGTTGGTTGTGCTTGATGTAGGTTGAGTAGAATGTAGGTTGAGTGGAATGTAGATTGAGTGGAATGTAGATTGAGTGGAATGTAGGTTGAGTGGAATGTAGGGTTGAGTGGGATGTAGATTGAGTGGAATGTAGGTTGAGTGGAATGTAGGTTGAGTGGAATGTAGGTTGTGCTTGATGTAGGTTGTGCTTGATGTAGGTTGAGTGGAATGTAGGTTGAGTGGGATGTAGGTTGAGTGGAATGTAGATTGAGTGGAATGTAGATTGAGTGGAATGTAGGTTGAGTGGAATGTAGGTTGAGTGGAATGTAGGTTGAGTGGAATGTAGGTTGAGTGGAATAGATTTATGGAAATTTTACATCTTTATACGGGATTCTGAAAGTGCGAATATCCCTGATACGAGCATTTAATGGACCTCAGTGACGACTGTCACTAAACATCTACGCTACGCTTGTGTCTTCCAACCGCAATGACGCACGCAAAAAAACGGTCGTCACAGTATTTAAAGTTGTGTTCGCGTCTTCTATTTACCCGCAGGGTATAGCTGCGACGTGGCTATAGTTTGCCTACTCAGGCTAGGGCTGTGTGCTGGCAGGCATTGTGGCTATGACGACAGTCAATAAATAAATAAACTGTTTAAAATTGTGCAAATAATTGCAGAACTTTGAAGTGGCCCCCCTTCTGTGCATGCTGGCTGAAATATAGACGACTCAAATGTATTTTTTAATGAAAATTTTCTCATTCGAATACGAGTGATGAGGCCCGAGTGGTCTGCTCTGCCCGCTGCACGCCTCAGGCGCCTCTGTCCGCCCATATTTACCAGTGTATTTGCGGCTACTCTCCCAAGTAGCCCGAGTGTTTCCATAAAAGATTTTTTATTTGTTCATTCTCACGCGACCCTTATCGCCTTAGCCAACTCTCTGTTTATGAGTGCTGCTCCTTCTCCGTCCATCAGACTATTGTTTCCATGTAGCTGTGCGCACAGATGTGGCGCATTGTGAGCTGTGTTTGGGGAGGGGCTATTAGCACTGCCTTAGGACCATTTATAATGGCGAAAAATGTTTTTTTATAAGCCTTATTCATCCGCACTCAATCTATGTGAGTACTCAGAGCTAAGTTCTTTTGCTCACTTTTTTATAGATAGGCTATTCAGCAGGAATGGCTCATTGCAGCCTCAGTGGAATCCTGCTTGTTTGAATGCGCCTTTTAGATAAAAGCCCTCCACAGCTTGGTTGCCATGGGCGGGTAAAGCTTTTTAAAACCTGGATGCTGCAACCCCTCTCATCGCCTCCCTCGCATGAATTATCGCTGTAAAGGTTTTATCTTGATGAAAAACTGCAATAACTCCACAGTGCTTTGCCAGCTGACAATGCTCTCCGTTCTGGCCGGAAAAGAATGCTCCATGACAAATGGAATTATTTATTATTTTGCAATTGCAATTCGTGGTGGTGGCTTCCACAGTGTTGGCTCAGTTTTTAGTAGCTTTTATTTAGTAAAATAAAATTTTTGCACAGTTCAAATTTTGTCCAAAGCACAGTTTCGATTTCGTGTATTTTTGGCAGCTTTATATAAAATTTTCAAGCAAGACTTTTTGTTTCAGTCCATATAATTAGTGACAATCAGGTGCTTCAGATTACGAACTTCATAAGTTCTCGCGAACTTTCTTGTAGAACTTAATCATCTTCCGTTGGGGCGTGGGTATGCAGCATGAGTGACTCAAGCCAAAGCAGTCGGTATGGGCCTGTAATCAGCAATAAAAACGAAAAAACATCTTTTTTGACACGGCTATTTCAACCTCAATATAGCTTTTTACTACTCCGAGTAATCTGTGATGGATTATTTGCAGACTGTCTATTTCGTTAAGACGTTTCGTTAATAAAGGATCAGCACTTACTCATATAATTAATTTCTAGAATAAAAAAGATGCTGCTGAAGTTATTTGAATTGATGAATAAAATCTTTGAAGGCCCAGAAGCTTCGATCAATCAAATTGTTGAATATCTCGACCCTTATAGAGGTTTCTTGACCTGCATATTGCTTTTAAAGATGCGCCACCAAAATAAATCTGAAATTTAACTTTTTTATGTAATTAGCTTCACCGAGGGTTCGTTCATTCATGGTAGGTGTATTTGCATCTTCAAAAGTACTTGTGGGTAAATAAATCTGAGTATTTTAAGCAAATTTCAAAACTTTCAAGCATACGTTAGTACACATAATTTTGAGTTGCATGAAACTTTTTCACTTCTGAAGATTGCAATAAATATAATACTTCTACAATATAATAATGATTTCAGCAAATTAGATGGCATAGGATTACGGAACTGGTAATCATGTAAGCATCAAGGACTCCATGGTTACATTTCTGTGAGTCTATGGTGATCATGATGATCGATGAACCTTTGCTTGCAGCCCATTTTGCGTGTTACCTCGTTACAGCAATTGTGGCTATGTTATCCATTTGATCCTTAGACAACTATGCAATTATCCTTACATACATCGCATACATCTAAATTAATCAAGTCCAAGATGTCAGTGATTTCTCAAAGAATTTAGTTTAATTCAGCTCAAGTTAATGACACTTGATAACACAAACTTGATTAATAAATTTATTTGATTTGTTCGCACTAAAAAAGCATTGCGTTTTATAGTAAACTTTTCCGACGCATAACCAAGCGGTCACGTAAAACATTATAAGCATATGCACACAAGTATAAATTAATTATAGATTCATTCGAAAACAATATCGTACATAAACAATGGCTCTTTATGATAATTATTAAAATCTTGATGATAATTCCGCGATAAGAAAAAGGAAGTAAAAAATATCTGCTTGAAGCCGAATTACACAGAGATTTTTCTGTACATTCAATATGTACATTATATGAATAAATTTGCCTGCTTTTAAAAATGTTTAGAATAATATTAAGGTAAGCCTTGCAGCGCTTTCGTTTGCCAATACAGGATTTTAGAACAAAAGGAGACGCAAATTTAATGTGAGATTCGGTAGCGAATTCTCGTTTTAGGAAAACACAAACAAATTGTAGGCAAGCTTATCAGTGTGGCTACTTAAGCGGCTGATAATGTGACGAAACTGGTCTTATAGAACAAAGCATGACATTGAGAATTTCGACAGTTAAACAGGCTGAATAAATTATTCAAGAAGAAAAATGATCAGGACCGAGAGAAAGGAACAAGATAATAAAAAAAATAACACCTGTTTATTATACAACAACTATCTCGCCGCCAAAGAGAAACTAACCGTTTGGTCCTATAGTTAGCTACTGTACAAGCTCAGCGTAAACTCGCGCGACCGTTCCACTCGTGCAATCGTTAATTTCTTAATTATTATTCAAAGCCGAAGTGACGCATTACGCCATCTGCGGCTGCATTTTGTACTGCACACCGCTGTGCGGAATGTCCTCCTGCTGCTGCCGCTTGTGATAATAAATCAGCAGGACCCCGAGGAGCAGCAGGAGCTGCGGCGGATGGATGGGTTTGGCGTTGGAAAATCAATCACTGGCTAACTAATATCCCATCGGCACCCTCATCAACCGCCTGACAAACTCACCTCTAACGCAAGGCTGCCAGCAACGCCGTAAAAGAACTTGTCAAAGGCTGGCTTAGTGATATTGTCGAAACTCTCAACGAACTTTTCATAGCAGCCAATCTTATAGTTGCCTATAAGGCTCGCTAACATTAGCGTAGGCGCAGCGATAATCCTGGGTTGGTTTCTGGAGCCGGTAGTTGCAGCAGGAATACGGATACGAGGCGTCTGAAATTGCGGTGTTGAATTCACCAATTGAATCTGTCAAAGATACTGGTCCCATGAAAACTTAAAACAGTTCGTACTAATTGGCAGGTAATAGTGTTATTTCAAACTCACTGTAGTATTTGAACTTTTCCCCCTCTTTATTCCTGAATCCGATCGTTCTATTCCAGCTCTTCGCCATCGTGTAGAAGTCGTTGCCATCGTTCAATCCGCAGCAGCCGAGGGCGATCTGGACAGTGTCCAGCTGCATCGACTCGATGTCCGCATTCTGCGTGCCCTTGTAGTTCGCGATTCGAGTCTCCAGCCACTGCCGACCAGAGTCCTTGAGCTGGAGGGTTTTAGTAAAAGGCGAGTGTTTCCGTGGGAAAGACTGTGATTTGGTGCCTCTGGTTTATATTATACGAGCTAGAAACAGCCACCAAACTGATTGAGAAAAATTCTCACCTTATAGCTGGACGTAAACCAGACAATCACGAGGGCGGCCTGGCTCAGTAGAATAAGCCCGATGAACACAGCGTACTAAAATGGTTATGGTTAAAAAAATATTTTTTCCTATCAAAGCGTGATACTACTGACGGACGGTACATCAGTAGTCTAGAACGCATCCGAATGTTTCTTATATTAAAAACATCAGATCTAAGCTCCTGCAACCGTCGCAGGAAAAGCTGGACTCTTACGATGATGAGGCAGGCTGGAACGCCGAAGCAGGCGCCGCAGCAGCCGAGGCAGCTGACGGTGACCAGGACAACACCGAGTATGATGAACACGGCGGCTGTGATCATGGTGGACGACTCCATAGCCTTGTGAAGGCTCTCCACGTCCAAACTAGTTTCGATATTCTCAACAGAGTAGACAAGTTTCTCAACGTGCGAGTCAACAGCGGTGCGGACCACCCCGTAGGCCCACAGCATCACGCAGCCGATGGCCAGGAATAGCAGGCCGATTATCTGCAAACAGTTTCATTAGTTGCTAGCTAATGTGTTTGCTGCGGCTAGCAACTCTAATATCCGCAATTGCTCGAAACTCACCGTTGACAGGATGTTCACCACGGACAGGAAGCAGCAGCAGCACCATCTGCAGCAAGTCAGACAGCCAGAAGCGCCCATTATTAAAATTCAATAGTTAATAACAGGCTCTCTATTTTAGCTAAATAAAACTTCTACTATCAGTGTCTAACCTCAGTGTCTAGGCTGGTTTGTTTAAGCTTAGAGAAAAATCCTAACTGTAGACAGCTATTGCCGTATTGAGGCCAGGCCTTGCTGAGCTCCGGGCGTGCAGTAGCAGTGGCTAAGTTTCTGTCAGGCGGAGGCCTGGGGCCGGGGGATTGTGTAGGAAAAGCGGGGGGCTTGGGGTGGCTGCTCTTGCCGATGGGGTTTCCCTCTCGTCTTGCTGATCGAACAACCCCCACTCTCTTCAGTTCCTTCCCTGCCTCGCTCTGAAGGCCCCCCAGCCCGCTATATCGCCGCCGCCGCCTGCTCTGAGGAACGCGCTAGGGGCGAGAGCGACAGGCAGGGAGGGAGAGAGAATTTTTTTAGGAACTAGGACCTGGATTACTGGAGCAATCCAAAAAGTGTACAAGCGTACAGCCAGCGGTCCGCATCCGACTTGAGACCCAAGAACAGATCTTTTTCTAATGCACATTTTCAATTTCAACACTGCGAAAGCTAGCAGCAGCATGGAAGATTTGATTTGACACGTTGAAATCTGGACTTCAGGACATTAATATTCCAGCTTTTGAGGGACAGTTTGTTCATCCCAAAAAACCCACAGATCTTAACCGCCGAAATCGTGAAGACGTTTTACTTTTACTCAATGGTGTCAGAAACTCGGGACTGCATCACTGGCTGGCGAACACTGCGCATAGCGTCAAACCCCCAGCAAAGAGAACACAGTCCTTCAATGCCTTCCTGCTTCCTTAATATCGATCGCAAAGGAGAGAAGGAAAGTGGAACTAGGAGGCAAGACCGAGGGAGAGGGACAGAGCGACAAGGGGGCCCGGGGAGAGAGGGATTCACCCCGCCTGTCTGCCTGCCTGCCTTTACCTACTTAAGTCTGCGGCGAGCCGGCCAGTCAACGGACGGAAGCAAGCATCTCCGCAATCCTTCTTCCCCTTCCAGTGCGGAGACGTACGACTGAGTGCGCCAGTGCCAGCAATGAAGAGGGACCGGCCCAAACCAGCCGCCCTTAGTCCATATCTCTCATAGTCGGCAAATCATTAGCGATCCCGCCAGCTGCTTTTGCAGGAGGGAGAGACAGAGAGAGTGAGGAAAATGCTGTGGGGATTCGGTTCCGTCAGGCATCGATTGCACGCGCTGGGGTTGGGGCCTCACGGTTCTGCTAATCCCCTCTGTGTATCCTACTACTGCATGCAGGCTGCTACAGCTTCATCGCAGATCCTGCGCATCCTCAGTCTGGGAGAGGAAAGCCAGGGGAAGGGGCAAGGAGGGACGCACGAGGCTTACCCGTCAGTAAAGACGGAGCGGTCGACACGGCCCAGTTTCCATGCAGTTTCTGCGCTGACTATCTGCCTGGGGTCCGCTCTGCTTTCTGTTCTCCCCTTCCGTCTGACTGCCCCAGTCTGCTATCTAGCTCCATCTACAGTAACTGAGAAGACAGGCTTCCCTCTCGTTAGTCCTGCGCGGAAATCCTTGGATTCCGGGCTAGCTAATTGACTTGAGCACGAAGGCGCTGTAGGAGAGGAAAATTGGGAATCGGGAACTTGGCTTGCTCCCCTTTATCCCGTCTATCTCTGTCGGCTTTTTTCCCTCCCTGACTCTCTTTTAGCGAATGTTGCTCTTCTTTTCCCAATTTCCAGCCGGCAGAGCTGCCCGCCCCCCCAGCCTCGGGCAGTTGAGATCCTTCGATTCGAGTCCAAGGCCAAGTCTCTCATTAAGCAGCGGCCTCACTTATCTTTCTCCTTCCACTCAGTTAGTTAAGGCGGAACTGAGAGGGCGTTGCGGGCAAAAGAGTGCGGATGCTGCATGGACCTCCCAGCTAGCCACGTGCGGTCTATTTTTAGAGGTCTGGAGACTCGAGACTGCCGAATTCAGTGGGGGGGACTTTTTATTCCCCACTCTCTCCGGTTGTTCTTCCGAGGCAGAAAGCTTCCCAAAACTGGCAAGGGCCACTGGGTGCGCCATGCCCCCCCCCACTAAGCGCTAAGCTGCGTTTTCTATAGGGATTCTAATGGATGGAATGGGCCTGGGATAAACGACCCCATCGGTTTAAACGCACGCATGCAGCACAAGTAAAAGCGGGATTATTTGTCTCTGCTTTCCCTGCTCCCATCCCCTCGCATCAGAACGGTATGGCTTCAGTCACAATTCCCAGTGCTCAGTTGTTTTTTTTGTTAAACGTTAAAGAGGTTTTCGTAGCCTAATTCTATTGAAAACTACACCCCAGAGATACACAGAAATACCCATTTAAAATCAAGCCTTCTTAGACACGTGTAGGTGTACAGCCCCGACTAAGCCCGCTATCCAATCAGAGCGCGTGTGTACAGCTGTTCAGTCCTGACGGGCTGGAGTGGACTGAAGCAGTGCGAGATTAAGAGCCTGGCTTGAGGGCACAAATTGTCTCCTAGGGCTAGGCTACAACTCCTCATTTAAGCTAGAGATTAGAGAAATAAGGAAAGAAAGAGGACAATGTAGGTGCCTCGAGTTGAAACACGGAACGAAACACTGCTACAAAGTGTAATTAGCTGTAAACAGAAAAAAACTATTCAGCAGTTAAGCAAACAATTAAATGACAGAAAATACAAACAAAATAGAGAGGGACAAAGGAAAAGGGCGCTCTGATCCTAAAAAGCTACATTGACTGATCTGTACACCAAAACTACGCAAGCAATACATAGTTAACATGGGAAAATAGCCCCTTCTTTAAAGCAGCGGGTTGGCTTTTGAAATTTGCGTTTAACTTAGACCGAACTAAAGTCTGAGTACTCAACATTTTTTACAGTCGATGATGATTACGCAACACAATTATCGTGTAATATATTAGAATATGGTGCAAAATTTGCTTGCTTGAAGCACTGGAAATTGCTTTACAAACGGGACAAGCAACAAAGAAAAGAAAACAGTGACAGAGTGGGAAAAACAGACAGATGGATTAGAAAAATCAATCCAAAAGCAATGTGTAGCAGCCCGCGGGTTCGAATGCTGCGGGCTGCAGTCTGTAAACAAAACACAGCTGACAGAAGCGAAGCTGTAACAATATGAGCGACTGTTCCGGCTACATTGATTATTAAATAACGAAAATTATAAACAGCTAATATATTGGTGCAGCCAACATGAGCAATTAGTGCCATGAGCATCGTGTCGCAGTGAGAGCTTTATACTTAGTCCTAGTCCTAGTCTGATAATCATCGTATCCAAGCCTAAAAATCATATTCAATCATTAAGTCTAAGTAAAAGAATCACACCAGTCTAAAAATAATCATTTACAAGCCTGAGAATCATAATTTCCTTGGCTTAGAACCGTCATATTCCATTCTGAGAATCATCATTCCCAGTCTGCGAATCATCATTCCCAGTCTGCGAATCATCATTCCCAGTCTGCGAATCATCATTCCCAGTCTGGGCATCAGAATTATCAGTCTGAGAATCATCATTCCCAGTCTGGGCATCAGCATTATCAGTCTGAGAATCATCATTCCCAGTCTGAGAATCATCATTCCTAGTCTGAGAATCATCCTTTTAGTCTGAGAACCATTATATTCCATTCTGAGAATCATCCTTTTAGTCTGAGAACCATCATATTCCATTCTGAGAATCACTATGCCCCATTAAAATAATTACACGTGATCAGAACCAGTCGGAGAATCACGCCAGTCAGAGCTCGGCCGCATCAGGCGACTCATTTTGCAGGTCGAGAAACTCGGCCATGAGCGGGCGCACCAGGCGGGCGTTGGCCTGGCCAGCCAGTTCAACAAACTGACGCTCTAGACAGCGGAGCTCGGCGAGCTGACCGAGCAGCTGCGGGTGGAGGCGCCTTGCCTCAGCCGGCGGGTGCCGGGTGCACAGCAGCCGCTCCAGCAGGCGGCAGTAGGCGGCCTGCGCCGATTCAACTTGACGGCGACCGTCGGCGGTCAGGGCGGGCCGGTCCGGGCTGAACAGGCAGACGAGCAGCAGCAGGACGAGGGTCGGCCGGTCGGCGCGCATTCCGGAGCGGAGCGCAGCGGCGAGGCGCAGCAGAGCCTGGCCGCTGGCGCCCGCGGCGCGAAGAAAATCCCCGCCGTCCATGGCCAACGAGGCGGCCCGTTCGGCGTCGGCGTCGTCAAGGAAACGGGCGCCATCAGGGTCGAAGCTGATGACGCCGCGGAGCAGAATCAGCTCCATGGCGCCGCCCTTCAGCAGGGCCACCTGGGGGAGGGTTTTGCACCGAAATTACTGGACTGGTTTTCAGGAAGAAATGATCGATTCCCGAAATTCTGATTTGACTCCCGAAAATTAATCTGCTAGATTCGGAATTGACTCCCGAAAATTGATCCGTTAGATTCGGAATCGACTCCCGAAACTGACCTGCTAGATTTGGAATTGACTCCCGAAAACTGATCTGCTAGATTCGGAATTGACTCCCGAAAATTGACCGGCTAGATTCGGAATTGACTCCCGAAAACTGACCTGCTAGATTCGGAATTGACTCCCGAAAATCGATCTGCTAGATTCGGAGTCAAACTGATGGGAAAATCCCGGATTCAGCCGGGCTCACCTTGTCCTGCTGGCTGAGCTGCCTGAACGGCTCCAGCCGCTTGCTCAGCAGTGCTGCCACTCTACTTTTTAAAAATATTAACTCAGGTGCAACAAAAAAACACAGAGCTACGTACAAATAGGTATGCAGAAATAGAAAACTACCAAAAGTCCGAAATGTGGCTTGATGATGCATATATATCTTTAAACAAAAAAAAAACAAACAAAGTATGCTGTCAGATGGAAAATCAGTGTCTCATATTCCATATCTTTAAAATGGCAAAAATTTGAGTTGTGCAGCTAGCAAAAATGATGGAAGTTTTTATTACTTTTTTTAATATACTTAATTACTGACCATAACCACAATTATACCTTACAATACCCATGTGTGGTGGAGCCTTGCGGCACAGGGGGCACGCGCCCCCCAAAATGATTGCATATGTGGCACATAATGCAGTGCCCCCCACCCAGAATTTTATCCTGACCCTTCATGAAAAGCTGAATTCTCGCTTAAATGGCACCAAAATCTTCCCTGCAGTGCTTAAATGGCGCTATAATCTTGCCTATTCTTGCTAATGAGATAGGCCTAACAACATATAATATTAGGAGAAGCAAAAAATACAAAAAACACGGGGGATAGGGAAAATTAAATTATTAACACATAACACAGCAATTTCACAAAAAAACACAGATGTGATAATAACACAGCGAGTGGCAGCACTGTTGCTCAGGTCGATCACCCGCAGCACCGACAGCTCGGCGAAGTTGATCAGATCGTCAACCCCAACCGGTCCGGCGGCCCGCTCGCCAGCTGGCGGCGCCTGTGGCGGCAGCACGCAGGCCTCGGAGTTGGCGTAGCTGTCCAAAGCGCTGCGAAGCTCGGCTAGCTCAGCTTCGGTGAGCAGCTCGCGCTGAGCCAGTTCGGCAGCTGGCAGATCCTTGGGCAGCAGCTGCATCGCCTCGAGGCTGCGCACCAGCCTATTAGGGGATGCGCAGAGATTCAAGGGAGAATTAATTGGTGCGACAGCTATTAGACATATAAATTATCCCATATAAATTTCTGAGACCGCCATGAGTAAGTTAAGCAGCTTTCGCTGAAGCCTGAAAGTCCTCTCCAAAATTGAGTTTGAAAAAAAACTAAATCTACGCTTTGTTTACGAAAGCCGAGCAACCGAATTCCGCATGGCAACAATATTATGCTGACAAAGCGAGTTGGGAATAGATATGCTCTATTTGCATCTGTTTACGCGCTCCTCGCCAAACTGCAGGGTTAGCGCGGGATAGATCAGTAACTGAGGCGTCCCGCTTTCTCCCCAGAGAGGTCGAATCAATTATTTATATGAGTCCTACCCTGGCGAATTATTTTTATTAGCTCAATAACTCACACTTGTTTCTTGTTACCCATTTCCCATCAGTTTCCATGCAGCAGTTGAAACACAATTTTTTTCTCGGATATGCAGTTTTCCAATACAGTTAAAATAATTTATATATTTTTAGCTACTTGCAGTAGGAGATTAGAATTTTTCGCAAAAAATTTTAACACAAAATTAGTCTATTAGCCTGGCCAACTTACTTGTTCTGGTCGATCTTTTTCCGCTTCTCCTGTTTCTCCTCCTCGGACAAGATGTACTCCTTCTTCATGCCGACGGCGAAGCACTTGCGCAGCCGGCAGTGCTTGCAGAAGCGCCTGTTGGACACGTCCATGACGCAGTGACCTTCGTAGGGACACTTGAATGCGGCCTGATTGGGTGTTGAGCAATTGAAGATGGGGATAATTATGGTATCGATTTCAATATCCCATTATCACACTTCAGATCCAGACTCCAGGCCCAGCACTCACCACGCCCCTCGCCGCGTTGCGTCTGAAGAAAGCCTTGCAACTCTCGCAGCTGACGGCATCAAAGTTGAAGCCGAGCGCTTTGTCGCCGCAGACGCCGCAGATTTTGTCCTCGCGAGGCCGCGCAATCCGCCTGTGCGGCCCGACACCGCCGCTGCCGTGACCTCCTGGCTGGACGGCCAACGGGGAGGAGGAGGAGGAGCTGACCACCCCGACCGCGGCCGCAGTCGGTGACAGCGGCTCCGGCGGCGTGACGCACTCAAACAGGAAGTCCGCATCGATGGCCGCAGCTTGCGGCTGCTGCTGGAGCGTCATTGGCTGGTGCTGCCGCTGCTCCGAGAAGGCCGAATAAACGCCAGTTGAATCCGAGCCTGGCGACAGGTCGTCAGGCCGGCTAGAGATGTAGCCGGCGTAGGCCGCCGATTCCTCCTGTTCGAACGGGGCGAGCAGCTCGAATTTCAGGTCGTCCAGGGGACCGCCGCGCATTGTGGACGTCATGAGGCTTCGTTGCTGCTGCTGGTACTGCATTGGCAGCTGCTGCTGTGGCTGCTGTGGCTGCTGTTGCATTGGAAATGGTTGATAAAATGGCCAAGCAAGTTGTTGAGGTGGCGGCTGCGGTAGCGGGGGCAGCGGCGCCTGCTGCTGCTGCTGTTGCTGCTGCTGCTGTGTCGGACTGAAATTTCAGTAGGCTTTTTTTATTAAGTTAGCAAAATCCAGCGCGCATAGTCGCACTTTGCTACTGAAAGCTAACATCAGTAGCAAGGTGAGCATATTAATTTAAGCCTCGTCACAATGACCAAGTGAAGATTAAAAGTTGTAAAATGCGTGGGTGGGCGAACAAACCGGTCTCTTTACTGTATTAGTTTATGGTACTTTACTGGTTGGATAACGAATAAATAGTAATATACCCAATGTAATTATCTCACCAACTTGAACCTCAGCCCCACCATACGCAAAATAAATTGATAACATAGCGCCAAAACAAAGGTTGCTTACACTGGATGTGGTATTTTATCTCTAAGTACTCTTGTAACTATGAAAAATAATTGTCTTCATTTGATAGCACTAAATCGCGCAATCCAGGGTGAAAAGTGCATGTTAAGACCTATTTTAGTAAAAAACAAAATGATATTTTGAATAGAATGAAATTAAAAGTGGCATAAAAATAATGATGAATAAGCTAATTAAGTAATATCTACATGGCTTATTTTCACACGTAACTGTACTCTGTAGAGAAGGGCCAAGTAAAAAAACTTACCCGAAGTAGTCGGACTTGCGACAGATTGATGTCATGTTACTTTTACCTGCACTCTACTGTCACTGCAAGTGAAACTTGTAAGCTTAGCGTAAAGAGATTAAAAAGCTAACGATGATGCTATGGACCTAAGGTATGGATGCTGTTTTGGACTGTTTTGCTTGGGTGCAAAAAGTTTAAAGATCGCAGAATTTATTTGAGCTAGTGGAGTTGGGGGGTGGGTTAGCTTTGCGGCCGGTCCAATAACGAACGCACTTGCGCGACCCTCTTTAATTTTCTCTCTCTCTCCTTGTCCGCTCTAGCTCTAGGGAGGGTTCACCCGGTATGGCTGTGTAGCTAAATTTGGAAATCCAGTCTAAGCATGCGTCATGTGCGTACACTGAAGGGCGTGGGGTACACTAACTAATTATGGGAGGAGAGTTTCGGGTAGAAAGGAGAGTACATAGAGCATGCTTTCCTATACTTTTAAGATTGGGTCCTCCTATCCAGAAGGCAAGGCAAGAAAACACGTGATGCCCATTACGATCCGTCCTTTTTTGTCCCTCTTTAAAGACACTGAATAGATTTTAATGAAGCGATGGAAATACATTTGGGGACTCGGAGAAGGCGAGGTGTGTGTTGTAACGCTTGTCCAGAAGCTAGACCAGAAAAACAAAACCTTTTTGCGTTACGCATGTGGTTTTGTGTCCAACTGAAGCATGGGAAAGATGCTTCACATTTTGACCGATTAAAAGCGCCGAAACAGCAAACTATGAAATCTAATTACGTATAAAATTTAAAATGAAGCTGAAATGCATTGCGAATCGAAAATTTAAAGATTATAAAAGTGGATAGTCATGAAATCTAGAGTGTGGATCTACGGCATTTAAGTGTACAATATCCGATTACAAGTACAAGTCACCACCACCCCTGAACTGAGACACGAAGATGAATCTGAAGCATAGAAGGGGTTGAGATAGTGGGGCAAAATGCACCGAATGACCTTGAACATTGTACAAAGCTATTGTAGGCACTTTTCAGCTTTGCACCGAGAACGGAACAGCGGAAAGTCGTTAATCCCGAAAGGCGCATATAATAAAGTTTCAGGGCGAGGTAAAATACGGGGCAACCCAGTAGGCTTAGTAGCAACAGAAAAATATACCTCTAACATAATTCCGTCAGCCCCCCACTCAAAATCAACAGCAGTTACAGGAAGAAGCATTTGAAATATTCTGCGCATTTATTCATCTTTTCCTGGCCATTGCGACAAGGAAGGAATTGCTAAGCGGCGTCCTGAAATGGTGTCTTGAAGAGTTTTCCTCAAGAAACAATTTCTTATGGCAAGACAACAAAAATTAATGCAAATAAATTTAAGTGCCATGAGTGCTTTGCTTGAAATTTGAAAATAAAAAAACTGAAAGCGGAAATCAATAGGATTTTTATACGAAATTTCCCTTGGGTTCGTTTTCCTTTATCTTGTGAATCCGAAAATAGATTTATAATATTAAATTATTTTCTACTTACTGATTTTTATTCGCAGAAAAACCTGTCAGAAAACTTTCAATTTTACTTTTTGAACTTGCTTCGTTGACCAGAATCTTCTGGAGTTATAGTTGAATCGTCTTGAATCGAAACTTGTTAAATAGCGTGAATTTTTTCCGCTTATTCTTGAGGGGCCTTATTATATATGTGTGCATCTGCAGCTTATCAGACACCCACCCCTCTTCCACAAGTTGAGCGCTAAGATCAGAGAGATTCACTTACTCATTTCACCCCTTTGTCGGCCAAGGAGGGACAGTGCGGGGGGGAAGCGGCGGCGCTAAAAATTGATGTCCTTCCCGGCCTGCACGCGTGCACCCCAGCGGGCTCGGCGGAGTGTGCTAGGAGTGGTAGGAAATGGGAAACATCAAAGAAAAGGGCGCCGACATAGGGGAATTATTATTATTATTACTTTTTACTATTAGCAAGTTCGATACGAAGAATGCAACTAGCTAATTCGTGGACCACGTGGTCAATCCAAAATGCAGATTTAAATTTGATGCTTCACAGGCCTCATTGCATGACTTTAGATTCGGCATAGTGAAATAACGGCAAATAACAGAAAAGGGCATGTCAACAAACATAATTATTAGCTGACTCAATGCTTCATTACAATTAAATATGCATTACTCGAGGGAACAATTGGGTTATTGAGTGCATTTCGACACGCTGGCAGTGTTGGATAGTCATTCCAGTGGCCCGCAGCCCATTGTATTGTCCAATTTATGCTGCGCTATGCTCAAAGGCGCAGCAACTGAGGGGTTCCCTTTATTGAGTTAGATGTGTTGCTAACTAAAAAAACATGAGACGTAGAATAATTTGAAAGTTACACAGTTAAATGTCAGGTACTTCTATCTGTTCTTATTCTTCCAGACAGTTGATACACCAGTGGTAAATATTAAAAACCTCAAGTCCTAAATCGCAAATCCTAGAAATAGCCCTCATAGAGGTTTACCGCTGAATAAAGAATAAATTTGGCTGTTAACAAAGAGCCCACTGCCGACCCCGGGAAGCACCCCCTGCCCCAGCTCCTGATTTAGCAGCTAACAAAGACTTTGCAGATAGTCTAGCCTTTTTGCAAAGTTTGGTGCGGTAAAGGAGACAATGGCAAAAGTGGGCTTTAACGGACCCGGTGAACCCTTATCTCCCAGTCGGAATCCTTTGAAAGAATTTGCACCGAAAATCGTGCCTCTCTTATCGGCTCTTTTGTTGTCAATCGCAGACTAAATGATATGTGATAATCAAATAGAGTTGGAGTGACTGAAGAGGACCTGTCGCTCATTCGGTGCAAGCCAACTTCGCTGAGCTAAAAATAGAAACTCTTTGTGATTCGAATGGCACTGGTTACTAAGAGAAATTCTCTGTGAAGCCCCGTTCTTTGAGCAAGTGAATAATGCAAGGTTCTTTTGTTAGCCCTAGAAAAATGCCACATTTTATTGATTGATTTCCAATTACTAGGTATCGATCGATATCCTCTGTAACTCTCAACCATTAATCGATTACGCACCTTTTTCCCATCCATCGATTGCTTTGAGGAACTGAAGGAGTCCAAAAATTCGACTGACTACGAGAAGGCAATTGACAAATTGCGTTGATCACTAAAAGTGGATTGAATGCACAGACACATGCATTAGGTTTTACCATAGAGTGTGAATGATTTCCTTGTAATAGCAAATGTGTGAGCGCAGACAAACACAAGTAAGTGTTGTCTGCAGCTCCACCAAACGACAAACTTCTAGGAAAATTGCCCCCCCCGACCTGAACCGAAGCAAATATCACTGCTGTCAGGGCTCTGCTGGTTGAGGATCCGAACATCAGCGCGTCTGATGATTTAAGATGGTCAGATCTGAAGGCCATATACCTGCTTTTGGAGTACTATAGCGCTTTTGATTTGTAGGTTCCGCTGCGCCGAAGGCTTTTGAGTGCGGTGACTACATTGAAAAGTTCATAGTTCAGTGAAAAGCAGCTACAGTACAATATAATAATAATTAAGTTGTGGTGCCACTGACTTAAGAGACTTCAGTTGTTTTCAATGCAACCGTTTTTTCGAAAATCAATTTCGACCCGTCTACTTTAAGTAGGTGAGCTAAGTGGCAGTGTCTGTTTTATTCTTAGCTCGTAGATTAAATCGGCGACTGACTACACCCTTTAGACAAGTCAGGGTGGCCGAGTGGTCTAAGGCGCCAGACTCAAGGGTGCAACCTTCGCTGCCTGAGCGTTCTGGTATCCGAAAGGATGCGTGGGTTCAAATCCCACCTCTGACAGATTTTTTTCTTCACTCCCGGGGTTAGTCTGTCTTAATTGTTTAGATAGGACAGGTTCAATTGCCATTTGCAACTTAACCTTCACGCCACGGTTAAATTTTTTATGCATTAAAACAATCTTTGCTTGATATTTTTTAAGAAGCTTTAAAAATTGCTGTCACTATAAGGAACAAGTTTTTTTTCTGGCCAGTTAACAAGCGTACTTTGGAATATTTTTTTGGGGCGAAAAGATTAGTTTTTTTCTACAACTTTTCTGACAACCCATCCGAAAAAATTTGACAAGTAGTATGGTGTGCGTTTTTTGCTAAAATATAATTTATTAAACAAAAATGAAAAAACCATTTGCTTTTTATTTGCAACTTTTCTTTCCGGTTTGAAATGAAAAGACCATGCGAAGTAAACAATTGATTTTCTGGTATTTCTATTCTTACTGAACCAGAACCAAGCTACTAAATCAAGCTAATTGAACTAGGACCTGAATGAAAGACTACATCGAAAGTACAAAATAGTACGTTATTCTTTGACATCGAAGCTGTCATTGATACAATCAGCATTGCTAACCGGGTTCTGAAGAAGATGCTTCCTGATTTATCTTGACAATCAGACTGTGAAGTTGGGCCTCGCAGGCGGTGCAGTGTCACTCCCGGCCCGCAACTGCTCCTTGTCCTGCTTGCTAGAATGGCCAGGCAATTTCCCATGGGGCGCTTGATGCTGGGTGTACATATTTGCAGATGTTGGTATGTCCTTGAGTTGCAGGCTGTTAATGGCTGAGTGCGCGCACTTTACGCCTAAACATCGTTGGAAGGTTTTTTTTAATTTTCGAATTCCAAGAAGACTTAAAGATAAAAAGGAAAACTAACTTGAGTTTCTTTGATATGGCCCCCGCACACACACGTACACACAAGTTCAGTCTTGTTTACGGATTTAATTGAAAAGTCCACGAAGTACACACCAGGATAAATAAGGCACTGCAAAGAGAATAGTGTCGCGTAGCTCAGAGAAGCATATTAGAATTTCTACCTCCATTCTGCTTTGAAGTTTTAAGCGAGTTATATTTCAACCGATAAAGCAAGGAACGCACGTAAACATAGATTCGAATGTACTAGAATCCAAATTTGGTGCGCTGCTACCTGTCGACACTGCTTTGTACCACTTGTAAGTTTTGGAATCATAACGCCTATGAGTATTAATAGATAGATAGATAGATAGATAGATAGATAGATAGATAGATAGATAGATAGATAGATAGATAGATAGATAGATAGATAGATAGATAGATAGATAGATAGATAGATAGATAGATAGATAGATAGATAGATAGATAGATAGATAGATAGATAGATAGATAGATAGATAGATAGATAGATAGATAGATAGATAGATAGATAGATAGATAGATAGATAGATAGATAGATAGATAGATAGATAGATAGATAGATAGATAGATAGATAGATAGATAGATAGATAGATAGATAGATAGATAGATAGATAGATAGATAGATAGATAGATAGATAGATAGATAGATAGATAGATAGATAGATAGATAGATAGATAGATAGATAGATAGATAGATAGATAGATAGATAGATAGATAGATAGATAGATAGATAGATAGATAGATAGATAGATAGATAGATAGATAGATAGATAGATAGATAGATAGATAGATAGATAGATAGATAGATAGATAGATAGATAGATAGATAGATAGATAGATAGATAGATAGATAGATAGATAGATAGATAGATAGATAGATAGATAGATAGATAGATAGATAGATAGATAGATAGATAGATAGATAGATAGATAGATAGATAGATAGATAGATAGATAGATAGATAGATAGATAGATAGATAGATAGATAGATAGATAGATAGATAGATAGATAGATAGATAGATAGATAGATAGATAGATAGATAGATAGATAGATAGATAGATAGATAGATAGATAGATAGATAGATAGATAGATAGATAGATAGATAGATAGATAGATAGATAGATAGATAGATAGATAGATAGATAGATAGATAGATAGATAGATAGATAGATAGATAGATAGATAGATAGATAGATAGATAGATAGATAGATAGATAGATAGATAGATAGATAGATAGATAGATAGATAGATAGATAGATAGATAGATAGATAGATAGATAGATAGATAGATAGATAGATAGATAGATAGATAGATAGATAGATAGATAGATAGATAGATAGATAGATAGATAGATAGATAGATAGATAGATAGATAGATAGATAGATAGATAGATAGATAGATAGATAGATAGATAGATAGATAGATAGATAGATAGATAGATAGATAGATAGATAGATAGATAGATAGATAGATAGATAGATAGATAGATAGATAGATAGATAGATAGATAGATAGATAGATAGATAGATAGATAGATAGATAGATAGATAGATAGATAGATAGATAGATAGATAGATAGATAGATAGATAGATAGATAGATAGATAGATAGATAGATAGATAGATAGATAGATAGATAGATAGATAGATAGATAGATAGATAGATAGATAGATAGATAGATAGATAGATAGATAGATAGATAGATAGATAGATAGATAGATAGATAGATAGATAGATAGATAGATAGATAGATAGATAGATAGATAGATAGATAGATAGATAGATAGATAGATAGATAGATAGATAGATAGATAGATAGATAGATAGTCGCAAAATAGTTAGAGATTAATTGGCTTCTTTTTCGGCTTTTGATGCATTAACTTAGTACTTATTTATTTACTTGTCACCGACGGCGCATTTTGCTGGGATGGGTGAAAAGTACAATTATTTTCTGCCATTATCTTGATTGCTAAGGGTATCACTTTCTGGGCTGTATATAAGCAAAAGCTAAGAAAATATTTTTAAAAATGCGCGTGGAATTCTGATGGAAAGTTGACAATGACTGTGACAGGCATGGGAGCGGGATTCATATTAAACAAAAGCGTGAACAAAATCCTATTTCATGGAACAATCGCAAGAAAAAGTCAGAAAATTTTGCTGTGAATGCTCTTGCATTTTAGGAATTGACAATCGATTGACAATCTTGAGTCACGAATGAAAGTCAGCCAAGCAATGCGTGTGAAATTGCACAGCAGGCGGAGAACTGCATCAGGCTATACACAGAAGTGCCTTGCTGCACGTGACAGCAGGTGTACCAAGTACAAATGATTCAGACTCTGCCGTGCCCCACCCTCGCACACCCCCAAAAACTGTGAACTAGGAAGCCACCAGGAGGCTGCCGTCGGAGCGGCCTTCAAGCTTCGCGGCCCGAGTCTGTCGGACCTCGCGCAGCTCCAGCCGCATCAGCCGACGCTGACGCTGTGGATGTTGTTGTCGGAGTTGGTGCTGTCGGTCGGTGCGGCACAGCAGGTGGAGCAACCGACGACAGACGGCCCGGCGGAAGGAGCGCAGCGCGAAGCAGTAGAGCACAAAGTTCAGACTGAAGCCGAGGCACTGCATGCAGTTGGTGACGGCCTCCACGGCTTTGTAATCGGCGTTGGCCTCCAAGCTCTCGCGTTGCTGGCCGGAGTTGCCGCCACGAAGCAGCGAGTAGAGCTTCAGGGTCTCGCTGGGCGCCACCAGCACTAGAAACGTGACTACAATGCAGACCAGTGTGATGGTCATGGTGGTGCCCGAGCGGCTCTCAGCTGCAGTATTTGAGAGTGGGATTGGTGAGTGCGCACGTGGCTGTTGTTTTTGGGGTGATTCGACACTCAATTCTAGCTTGTACTATTGGGGCTCAATTTTCAATAAATTCGCTAATACAAAACTAAAACGAAAGCGCTCTCCGATCACGCAAGTCTCAACTGTCGCAAAGCACGTGATTAGCTGTTTACTGAAGTATGCCGAACCCACAGACCCGCTTGGCATGATTTTCCTCGGCATGTTTTGTTCTGACAAGGAAACGGTTTTACTTGTCAGAAACATTAGCTAGCAACATTCATTCGCACGCCCTATGCCCACTCATGCGGGCAGTCAGTTCGAAGATTTTCCATGCTTCGGTGTCACGCGCAGCCCGCAGCTCCAGAGATAATTCACTGGGGCTCCATCGGAATATGAGCGCTGACTGATTCTGAGCGTCGTCCCAGATGAATGGTTATCCGTTTCATTCTGAGCGGGCGAATAAGCTTCAAAAGTAAACATTTCATTTGCCGTTTTTTGTCCACATAAGAACAAAGACTACTATTAAAAGTGGCTTCAGTTGTCTCCGATTTTTAGATGCAGCTTGATTAAAGTCGATTAATTAACTGACCAAATGCCAGGCGTTCATCGACCGTTAATTAAGCAGGTTTGGTAGCCGAGTAGCTGAGTTTTGAACTCTGTCTAATCCTGCAAAGCCGTAAATATGCACCCAAGGGAAGCCTAACGGGCTCAATTCACTCACCCTTGCCAGCTGACCGGGCTGAGCAGCCGCTACCCCCGGCGCTGCTGCTGCTGTAGCTGTTCGTCAGGCGCCTGCGATTGACAACAGCCCGCCTGACGCTGCGCAGCAGCCGGGCGTTGCAGTACACCAGAACTATCAGGGGCAGGACGTTACCGGCCAGCGCCCACATCACCCTGTAGGCGGTGTCGATGCTCGGATTCACGATGGCCACGGCCTCGATGGCGTACAGCAGCCGCCAGTCGGCTGGTTGGCCAGTCTCGCCAGGCAGCTGCTCCAGACGGCACAGTCGAGTCCGCGACGACCACAGCATTGGCAGGTTGAAGACTGCGCCAAAAGCAAACGAGCCAACTATCGTGGCAACGCGAGCTCGACTGCCGCCGGCTGGTCCGCGTCCAGACCGAGCTCTCAACGGCTGGCAGACGGCGAGGCATCGTTGAACGGCCAGAACAACAGTCAGCAGCGTCGAGGACATGATGAACGCGCTGATGACAGCCGGCGCGGCCATGTGGTAGTAGTGCCCGAAGCCGCGCCCGGTGGAGAGTCGGCCGACCAGGGCGGTGGGCAGCACGCACACGCTGAACAGGAGGTCGCTGACGGCCAAAGCCAGCAGTCCGAGTTTGGCGCCGCTGTCCCGAGAGCCGAGCGAGTTGCGCATGGCCGGATCGGTGAGGCCGAGCAGGCTGAGCGCGTTGCCCGCTATGCCCAGCAGGGAGATCGGCAGCGTCAGGCGCTCGCTAGCAGCCACCACCGCCGCTGTCTGCTGAGCCAAACAGATGTTAGAGGAGTTGTTCATCGTCACAGAGTGGAGGATAACTGCCTCAAGTTCAAGCAAGGTCTGAATTATGCCACGCGGCAATTCCCACTATTTTACTGAGTTCTTATCAGCCAATTGCCGTTCAAATTAACTCACAGCCTATCGGGATAACGCGTACTTTTCTAAGGCAATTGAACGTACTTTTACTTTATGGTAGTCCGCTAACTGAGAGGCTGCTTCGCTAAATACTCAACTCAAATCTTCGTTTAAGCAGGGCCAGGGATTTGAATGGGGTTTCAAATTAAACTTCGCAAACAATCGACAGATTTAGACAATTTGTCCAGGCTTGAATTTGAATGAACTTAGCCTTAATCACAACTGTGTTCAGTGAGTTGCTCATCTCTCTGAAATTTCTAGCAACATGTCAGTAAAGTATAAGTATCTCCAGTTTCCAATTAGATTCAACTGTCTTCAAGTCGCATCAAAGGAAGACGGCTACGCATAATAAGCAAAAATTCGCTAAAAAAGAATCTACTATACTTCCTCTTCGGTGCAATGCACCTACTGAAGTGTCTTCACTCTCGTGAATCTGCCGAGTGATGGTGGGGGAGTGCAACTTTCTCCGATTGCGCTCGATCCGGGGTAAATGTCAGTCAATGGACAAATATTTAGGCGCTTGCAGCTGCATTTGGACTTTTCCGCTCTAGCAGCACGTACGAACGAATACTGGATTGAATAGCAAAAGGCGATATTGCTTGGTATATAGGACCACACGCACAAGGACCACTACTACTACTAGTGGTCCTTGCACACGCAATCAGCCCTGAATTTCCTTTTTTCATCAGTGTATAAAAATACACATCAATTGCAGAGTAAGAATGCTGCCGCTCGGAAAGCTTTTACTTATTAAAGCGAATACTTATGGTTAGAGATCATGTCAGCAGAGCAGTTTCACTGTTGTCAATTTGATGCAAAACAATTTTTTTTGCAAAATTAGCGACATTTTACGCAAAAAAGTCGCATTTTTTAATTAAGTGCCCTTTTCAATGTCAAGCAAAGAAACTAAAATTAAAAAAAGGCAAATCGAATAAATTATCTCTGGCGCATCAGCTATTCCCACCTAAAGATGTGTTAAGCATAAATTTAGTTGCAGTTTTAGAAGCGCAGACAACGCTGTTGTTGTTGTTGAATTAACTAACACAGAAACACAATAGATAATTATCCAGGTTCTCAGCTTTGACACCGAGACAGTCTGTGGCGTGGCGCGAAAGCTTGGCCAATAGGAGGGCGGCTCGTATATTTATGCACGCTGGGGAAAGAAAGTTCTAGAAAGACGGGGAGACGAAACTCATGGAACTGTGCCTAAACAAGTTTTCTAGAAACCCTGCCTGAACTATCCCTACGCGTTGCATGCATTTGCAATACACAACAGTATTTTATGAAAGTATACATATTATGTAAATATATTTCCTTAAAAGTAATTTCACTATAAAAATTGGGTTGTACGAGTATATGCATGCAACTGGGAAATACATTCGTGAATATACAGGCAATGCCAGGCATAATAATTGCCCAATTTATCGCCTGCGAAGATAAAGTTTTCTACGGGTTAATATTTATGCTAAAGAAAGTAAAACAAAAAACCACAAATTATGTAAGACACCTCTGTAACAAATTCATTTAACGTAGAAAATTATACCATTTTTCGTATTATAATTATACTAAAACACTTTTAATTCGCAACTCGTAGCCGTAACTAACACAAAGTATTGATTATTTTTAAGTTGATTTTACCAAAGTAAATTTTTGACGTAACTTGAAAGCGTTTTCTTTAATTACAGCGTCACTCGTTCAGTTCATAAATTTATTTTCATAATCTGTAATATCATTGTAATATTAATTAATTATAAAATAAATTTGTAATTCGGTTAAACTTCTAATATTCGACCTCAAACAACCAAATATTACAAATCCGATGCAGAAATTCTAAATATCTTACCAGATATAATTGTAGAGAATCAATTAAAAGTTACTTACTTTAACATCAAGTAAGCTATATTTTCTGTAAATATACTTACGAATTAAAGCGAGTGAGCATACATCAATTTAATACATATTTCTGTATCAGATTTCTCATATTTTCTTTTAATGCATAGACAGTTAGCTTTTATGAACTTTTTAAAAAAATGTTTAAAGTGAATAGACATTAAAGAAATTCATTTGCTCCTGTTTTAATGTCTCGGTTTTAATGCTACTGTTTAAAAGATGAAGCAAGCATCTTTGCTATAGGGTAATATTATAAAGTTCTTGTCATTAATGTGAACTCCTGATTTTAAGCCTAAAATTTTTTAATTCTGTCATAAATAATTAATAAGGATATATAACTTTGAATTCATTTCATTTTCCCATGACTATAGTCTAATTAAAAATTATTTAGACAAAAAAGTAATAAATAATTTGTCTAGTGTCATCAAGAAGAACCAATAGGGGCATTTTTTCTACTCAGATAGCCCTAGTTTAATCGGAGCATAATGAAGAATATTTCGAAAGCAGGATTAAAAATTTTTTTTTGCATACACTTGATGCTTGACATTTAAGCTACATAAACTTGTTATTGCAGGTAGGCTAATTATGACTGATGCCAAAGAGTACATTAGCAAGCGCGAGATACCGCAGCTATTTGAGGTAAGATAAATAATTTTCCAATATTCATTAGATTCATAAGAAGCACCTATTGACACCTCAACCGACCTGCCTGCACCCATCAGTGCCTGATGACGGCGTTGATGTATCACCGGCCTGCCGACCACCTCAGCTTCATCCAGGACTGCGTCGAGCGGGTCAAACAGCACGGCATCTCCAGCGTTCGTTGGGACCTTTTTCTAGAGGATGGCGACACCGTCAGCGGGGCCGGCGGCATCAAAGGCGGCCGGCAGCTTCCACCGGTGACTCCGCCAGGTTCCAGCCGGGCTTCCAGCAGAGGTAGCTTCACGATTTTGATTTCTAGAAAAATCTAACTTCAAATCTGCGCTGACCTCATCAAATTTCAAAAAAATGCTGTTCGCCAGCCGGACCGCGGGCCGACTTCGCCGACAAGGCCAAGCAGCCGCTGCCGCCCATCGTTGCCGCTGTTGAAGAAGTCGCAGACGCTCAGAAGCTGCCGTCGGAAACGACGAGCGAGGAATTGACGAATGACAAACCACAGGTTGATCAGCAGCAGCAGCAGCAGCAGCAGGCAGTCGAGAAGGCGAAACCTCGCGCTGCCATCGCATTCCCTATCGTTCTGCTGATCGGCGGTCCCGGCAGCGGGCGGCGCCGAATTTGTCGGGAGCTGGCGCGCCGCTACCAGTTCCAGGCCGTTTGCTTCGGCGAGTTGGCTCGGGGCGTCAAGACTGCGGACAGCCTGGCTGACTCGGCTGCGCTGGAACTCCTGACTGACGCACTGCGCAGCCTGCCCGCCGACTCTCGCGGCGTCTTCGTTGAAGGCTTCCCGTGGAATGAGGCCCAGCTTGGGGAACTGCTGCTGCAGGTGACTGCCTGACTGAGTGACTTATCTGACTCCCCTGACTCTCCTGACTCTCCTGACTCTCCCGACTGTCCTGACTCCCCTGACTCCCCTGACTCCCCTGACAGGTTCAGCGCATCGAGTGCGCGCTGCTGCTGGACTTCCAAGAGGCAATCTTGCGAAAACGCCTCGAGGCCCGGTCGCTGCCAGTTGGCGAGGTCACCGCCCGTCTAGAAAAATTCCGATCGCTCACTCTGCCTGTGTGCCGTTGCCTTGACGACGAGGGCAAGCTGGTGCTGCTGCCAGTTGACCGAGAGCCGGATGCCAGCGGCGGACTGTCGGCCTTGACTAGCGAAGCGGCCGTCCTGCTCGACCGAGTGCTCGGCGTGCCGCCGATGAAGGAGGCTGAGCCGCCGCAGTCACTGCCTAGGGTCGCGGAGGCGCCGCACCCAACCGGGCCGCTGCTGTACATCCGCTCGCTGGATTTCAACGTCGAATCGGCCACCGAGTCGGCGGAGCGCGACACCGACCTGCCGACCTGCCCGATCCTCCTGCTGCTCGGCGGGCCCGGCAGCGGCCGCTCCGCCATCTGCCGCCGTCTGGCTGCCACATTCGACGGCTTCGTGCGCGTCGATGCTCGCGACGCTCTAGCTGACGCTGGCGAAGTCAAGGACGCCGACAACAGGCCGGACGGACGGGTTGACGCTGAGCGGCTCTGCCAGCTGTTGAAGGCGCCGGCGCTCTCTGGCGCCCGCTGCGTCCTGCTCGAAGGCTATCCGACCTGCGAGGCTGACCTGCGCGACGCCTGCGCCCGCCTCGGCCGGCCGGACCTGGCGGTGCTGATCGACTGCAGCGAGGCCGGCCTGCTGGCTAACTTGGCGTCGCTGACTTCGGCGGAGGCGGCGGCCCGCCTGCGCTACTTCAAAGAGGAGACGCTGCCGGTTGTGCGCTGCCTGGACGTGGCCGGCCGGCTCAGCCTGGTGGGAGAGGCTTGAAATTGTCTCCTAGAGCTGGGGCTCGAACCCACGACCTTCGAGTCATAAGGCAGATGTATTAAGCACTAGGGAGGAGGAGTTAATCAAATGAAAATTATTCAATAAAGTTTCGGACAGCATCTTTTGTTAATATATCCATTTAAGCCTCAAATGCACCCATCCCCTAAATCTCCCCTTTGTTCCCATCAGATCGACGGCGACAGAACTGAGGACGCGATTTTCGCCGACCTGAAGTCGCTGATTGATTTTACAATTTTTAATCGCACTTAATTGAATAGAACCAATTAAAGCAGGTTAGTACATAAAAATTATTTTGATTTTGCTACTTCAACTACTGACCATAGTAGGCAGTAAAGAAATTAAAATTTAAAACTAAAACTACTTTGACCCTGCTCCCTCCGCAGGTGTAATCAAAACAATCAGCCAGAAAATGAGGACTGGAGCATGACTGAAATCCGTCCATGACCCGCCCGCAATGCCTAGCCTGCCACCTCAACGCGCTTAAACCATGAATTCTTTAATCAATTTTATTGCCGATTTTGACTTTTGTTTTTTTAATAATGATTTAACGAATAGATACATTTAAATGTTCATGATTGATGAATCTATTCCGATTTTATATGATTTTCTAATTGCTTACACGTCTAGTGCTTCTTCTGATTACGAATTCCAGATGATCATCTATTTGTTTATATTGTTTAATAATTCAAATTTGGCCAAAAAATTGATCATTGTTGGATTCTTTATTCCAGGAGTGCCCAAGTAGACAAAAGCGAAAGGATGTTTGCTATTTTTGATTCTGATAGAGGTTTATTTTTTGTTATACTTGGAAACGCTAAAAACTACTGATTCTGAACCAAGTGCCGAATGTAAGCGGTTTGCGACTATCAAGTAATAAAAAATTTGTCGTATCAATAGTAAAAGTTTACATATATTTAATTAACGTTGCCTTGGTTATTGTTATTTTTTATGGCACTATTTTAGATTTACGCGATTTTTTATTTTCTCGATTCCAGCTAGCTCTTCTCAGCAAATAAAAGCGCTAAAGAAAGTAATTTTTTATGATTTATAAATAATGAAACTAAATAAGCATGAAAAATCCTAGGTAATACGACCATTTTTGGCTTCAATCTTGTTATTTTAGTACAATCGTAGTAAGAAAAACAGCTACAAAAAACGGCGACTACACTCGATGGCATAGAGACGTTTGGCCTAGTGGCTAGGGCATCTGCCTAATGACCAGGAAGGTCGTGGGTTCGAGCCCCGGCTCTATGAGAAAATGTGTGCCCTTGAGCAAGGCACTTAGTCCACCTCGCTGAGATCGGGTACGAGTACCAGTTTGAGCTGGGAAATTTTCGGGTGGGTGTTGCGGCCCCTCCAGGCCGTCAGGACTGAGCAGCTGTACACACCCCTCTGATGCGCCGCGCACCTGCTAGCTGGAGTCGCCGACGGCGTAGTAGTTTGCTTGGACGGGTAGGCGCGGCCACCACAGCCTAAAAAAATGCCGCTCTGAACTGTGGATAGCTGAACTCAGTCATGAAAGCCTCTACACTCGGTCCCATACAGACTCCTTGGCCGCAAACTTGAACGATCTGGCAACGAGCTACTGGGACACAATCAGGAAAATAACAAGATTTACTGGAATTACATGTATGCCAGCAACAGCCGCCTCTTCAAAGTCAGCCTTCTGCGTGACCAAATTTCTGTTCTGAAATTGCCTCAAGGACCCATTGTAGCTAAAGCTTAGTGTATGGTTATGTAGGTCCTGATTGGCTGCTGTATATGCATGAAGCCCGTCCCCCTGCCATAGGCAGTGCCACAATCTCTCGCAAAGTATGTAAGATAACGACTTGGTAGCATTCACTATCCGCCTCGCTTTGATTTTTGTCTGCGACCCGACAAAATGACACAGCCGCGCCCGCTATTCCTGACGCTGGTCGCGTGCTTCACGGCAGCGGAATTCCTGCAGTTCGCGCTGGCTGCCGTGTCCACCTTCCGCAACCAGCTGTCGAACAATTCGTTGGAGCGCGAGCTAATCACCAAGCTGGTGAACAAGTACACGCAAACTGGACTGCTCGGCAGGCCCGTGAACTCGTCAACCGACCTGTTGGAGATAAACTTCGGCCTGGCTATCATTCAAATTCTCGATCTGGACGAGAACAAGCAGCTGTTGCGCACCAACTGCTGGGTTCGGTACTCCTGGTTCGACAGGCACCTCAAATGGGAGGGCGAGCGTGGCTACGAGCGGTTTCAGAACATCACCCAGGTGCGCCTGGAGCCGGACTCGGTGTGGAAGCCGGACATTCAGCTGTACAATTTCGCGGACACCAGGCCGGAGGAGAAGCGCACAGCCAGGGTTGTGGTGTATTGGTCAGGCGACGTCCTGTGGCATCCTCAGAGCCTGTTCAAGAGCACGTGCGCTGTGGAGATTCAATACTTCCCCTTCGATACTCAGCTGTGCGCGCTGGAGTTCGGCTCGTGGACTTACGACATGACGCAGATCAACCTCACCTGGGTTGGCTACGAGGTCAGTATAGTAACAACATATAGGGTTCTCAAGTCAATCATTCTGCAGGAAATCCCCTGTCAATTAGTTTCACATCAAAGGCTTCTCCGGATTTTGCTTATAGCTATAACAAAAAAAATAGCGGGCCAGGCTTCTCTTCGCTTGACAGTTGAAGCGAGAAGGCAGTAATGCTCCGCTAATCTGTAGTGCACAAATTGCCCCTGATATTATTTGAGCCGGACAGGAATGCACTGTCTGTGCGTGTCAGGCTTACTGAGAACGCAATGGAAAAAATCATATGAAAAAGGCTTATTGCTTTTTTATTTAAGCAATGCAAAAAGAGGGCAGAGTTTTGGTCTTGAGAGAATCGTTACTTGGCTAGCTATGCTGAGAGCCGGAAGACATGACTGTTAATTAATCTATAGAAATCTCCAGGACAGCCGCGGTCGAGATCGAGTATAAAGCTACTATATGGGAAGTTGCAGAAAGACGGCAAGGGAGTTTCGCGCAGTCCCATCTACGCCCCGACACAGAGCTAAACTAATAGTGCGGGTGAGCGGCCTTGGCGCTGGGGGGGGGGCACTATAAAAGCCGCGCATAAAGCCAGTATGACACTGTCGCTATAGCTTTGGCTCTGTTAAAGAATTCATGCCAACACAGGCGTGCATAATTAACGGGATTCTCGGCTTGTTTCTCCCCACTATCTGAGGGATTGCAGTGAGTCTTTTCTCTCGGCCAGCTGGCTTATAGCGCCGTGGAGTTGAGAGACGAGCACGAGAAATTTTCTTAGACTTATTTTTGGCTGTGTAAGAGGCTCTCGGGGCTCTGGAATGAGGCAAATTTTCCTTCGTTTATTATAATGCCCCTATAACTGCATAGCTGGCTGGAAGGCTTGGCGCTCAATTCCCCTTGGGGGCGGGCTCGCCGGCTCAAAGTGGATGCGCCAGTACTCGAGATACTTGCTCGAAGTCGCTAGTATAAAATGATGAGCTTTTTAAGTTGCTACATAGATTCTTTACTGGGGGCCAATTTGCACGCATGTTCGATGAGATGGTTATGAATAAATTTCAGGCGAATTCTTTCTGATACGGTGACTAAAGATAGAGAATTTTTACGGTATGGTTGGCGAGTGCGTGTGCTTTAGCTGTTCTTCGTGTTTTTGTCAATCCGGAAGTTCACTTCGTCCCCGTAGTATCCGCTTTTAGTGCGCGCTCTCTGACAAGTTTCAATCGGAGCCGCTTGTATAGGGAGTTGGAAAACACTAGTAGTACAGGGTGCCGCGCAGTGTGTGGGATATTCAGCTTGACATTGGTTGCTATGGTGGTCCCTCAGGTTGGGTCTGAAGACCCAGCAAAAATGATGAATACGTATTGTTTAAGTAGCGCTGCTTCCCCACGAAAGTCTGGTTCGTTAACAGTGCCCTAATCTTCTTATCAACTGCCAACCATTAAATTCTCTCTGCTAAACGAATGCCTGCAGAAATTTTCTCCCAGCTAGTCCACCAGTTGCCTGCCCCCCCCCCCCTAATTTCCCAAAATCGCACAAGAAGAGAGAGGCAGCAGAAAACTGATTTGCCACTCGGTCGGCAACCCAACGCAGCCGCGCAATGAAAGCGAATTATACGCATCTCGATTGACAGGCAAGCTGGATCGTCCGGCGCCCCGTGCTTCCCAGATGGAGGACGGGGAGGAATCTGGGATCTGGGAGGAATCTGGGGGGGGGGGGGGGGAAACGAGCTGGCCGACCGGAGAGAGCAGAGAGGCAGGCAAAGGATCAGGCAATCCGGTACCAACCGGATCCGTTCAACCCACCGAGTCAGAGGAGCGCGGGGAAAGCGGGCTGGTTTTAGCGCGAACTGGGGGTTGGGGGGGGCAGAGGGGGAGCGGCTGGTGGCGACGCCTCCCCTCTCCTCTGCTGCTGCCAGTCGGCAAGCGCAGGGGAAAGTTCGGCAAGCAGACTGACGACTTCAGCGTCCCGGGCTGAGGACAGCTGGGAGACGGCCGGATTAGCCAAGCGAGGCGGAGGCTGGAGAAGGGAGAAGTGGAAGCAATTGGATTTGCCCGCACTTCACTTGGCGTGGCGGGGAGTGGGAGCTGGGAATTGGCTTCGACGATGAAGCATGAATCCGCTAGGGACCGGAGGTTTTAGGAAATTTGTCAGCAATGGCTTTAGTGACTAAATTGTCGCCGACTGCAGCTCCAACTTGCACCTGGCCTCCATTTGGAAGGTCTGAGAGCGGCGTCCTCTCGCCTGCCCGATGATACTCGAGTCTCTGGGGGAATGAGAATCATTAATCTGCCTTCAGATAGCCGATGGAGTACTAAGACAAGCTTTTTCCTTTGCCCTGGAGCAATTGGCTACTTAGAAGTAGTGAAAGTAGGATGAGCACCACATGGGCCGACTCCACCCCGACTCCAACCCCGCCATTTACCCGACGCCCGCAGTACGAGCCGAACAAATACGAGCCGAGTCCCTACGTGGACTTCACAAACTACATCAAGAGCAAGGAGTGGATCACCGACGGGCAGGAAGACTTTGAAATTCGGCCCTCAATGCGACGCCGGCAGGTTCGATCAAAGATGCGCTGCACCCGGGTGAAGTTCCAGGACGAGAACGGGCACGAGTACAGCCGCACCTATCAGCGCCTGGTGTACAAGATCCGCATCAGGAGGAACCCGGCATTCTACCTGTCAATCCTGGTGCTGCCCTGCTTGCTGTTGTCCTGCCTCACCTGGGTCATCTTCTGGCTGCCGCCGGAGTCCCCGGCGAAGATGCAGCTCGGCATGAACATCTTCGTCGCATTCTTCATCCTGATGCTGCTACTGGCCAAGACGACGCCCAGCGCCGTGCGCAACTTCCCCTACATCGGCTACTTCTACGGCCTCAACATGGTGTTGATCACCCTGAGCACCTTCCTGGCGGCTATCGTGCTCAACTTGTACATGCGAGCGGACAGTCGCGGCCCGATGCACCCCATGCTGCGCCGCGGCATTGTTGACGGCCTCGGCCGACTGCTGCTCGTACGGCAAGCCGTCCCGCTGCAGGCAGAGTCGGCAACGGAGGAGCCGAAGTTGCAACAGAAGTCAGCCAAGTCGCATTCGCCGCAGTCGCCGCAGCAGCAGCAGCAGCAGCAGCAGCAGCAGCAGCAGCAGCAGCAGCAGCAGAGGGGAAATCAGCGCGGCGCCGACGTCGCAGCGGCTGGCGGCCAAGTTGAGCGGGACGTGCGCGAGATTCGCCAACTGTTCCGAGTCTACGTCAGCCGGCTGAAGGACCGGGAGAGGCGCGGCCAGTCGGCCATGGAGTGGCGCACCCTGGCCATGGTGCTGGACCGCCTGTTCTTCACGGCCTACGTGCTGTGCATCCTGGTGGCCATCATAATCTGCCTGCCCCGGCCAGACACCGGCATCACGGATATTGAGGGCGCCGGCGCGCCAGAGACTGACAGCTGCCAGCACATGAGTGCCAGCACATGAGATAGACGATAAAATGCTTTAATTAAAATGCTGCTAGCGTTGTAACGCGAAGTTGTACAAATACGAGCGTAATTAGTCTTTTCAACAGGCTTCAAAATCAGAAACTTTTTAGTATTCGTGCACCTGCTACTACTATAGTAACTAGTAAGTATTAATAATATAGCCTCGAACTAATTAAAGTATTTCCCTATTGCATAAACTTGATGCCTTGATTGATTGATTGATTGATAGTGCGTATGCAGACACTCGTCTGCACTCGCTGACTGATCGGTTCAGTAGCTGACTGGCAAGCCTTGCATTACTGTTTTCTACATCAACAGGTGAGCGCCAGTGATGATGTATCGCGCAGCATCACGTAGCAACCGCTTAATTAATCAATTAAACTGATGAGCCAATGCGAGAGCGGTGCAAAAACATTTCTTAGATGAACACATTTTTTTTAACGAAGCCCGCGAACACAACGAAGCGTCGTGCACTAAATTGCTGTATTTTAGACTGGGAAAAAAATAGAAAATAGTGCGAAAAAAACATGACCACTACATACTACTAGTGATACCTACGCAACAGTAGTACTAGTAGTATGGACTAAACATAAAATACAGAATTTTAGGATTTTACAGTTAATGGTTGAGGCTGAAATAAAGATTCGAACACAATAGTTGTTGTTGTTGTTTTATTTCGACCGGATAAACAAAAATCACCGCTGAGTGCGCTTTGGGGCCTGGGGGATAAGAACAGTTACTAACTATAAATGATTAAAAATACGCTGAACATAATTAACTAAACAGGGTCCAACGCGAGCGAACAACAACGATAATAATAAGCAAATGCAGACACGAACGCCAACTAATACATTTAGTTATTTAAGGAGCACAATAGCTAAGAGTGCGATGCGTTAGCCAATTAGTAGTTAATTATAACGTAGCTTAAAAATGACAGAAAATAATAATAAAGCTTATTAACTAAAAAAATGACCGATTGTTAGAAAACCTATTTGCTGTCTCTCTACTCAGATGGCAATTTCTAGAACCCATAAGTGCAACCTACTTGTTGGTTGATGCAATGCTTGTTTGCTTTAGTGCATTTCTATAGTACTTTATTAAAAAATATAGCATTCTTCAGATAATCCGACAGGCACAATCCCTGTGTCCTTTGTAGTGTACTTCTCATGTACTTTAGTGCGACCCCTGTGTCCTTTATAGTGTACTTCTCATGTACTTTACTACAACCCCTGTGCCCTTTATAGTGTACTTCTCATGTACTTTACTACAACCCCTGTGCCCTTTATAGTGGACTTCTCATGTACTTTACTACAACCCCTGTGCCCTTTATAGTGTACTTCTCATGTACTTTACTACAACCCCTGTGCCCTTTATAGTGTACTTCTCATGTACTTTAGTGCGACCCCTGTGTCCTTTATAGTGTACTTCTCATGTACTTTAGTGCAACCCCTGTGCCCTTTATAGTTCACTTCTCATGTACTTTAGTGCAACCCCTGTGCCCTTCATAGTGTACTTCTCGTACTTCAGTGCGATACCCGTGCCCTTTAGCGTACTTCTCACGTACTTTAGTTGTAGCTCGCTATCCCACTGGAGCAACGAAACTGACCGAACTGGTTGGGACCGACAAAAAAACACTGGACCAATAAGAAGCCAAAATTGACTAGCGAGCAATACGAGACAGTCGCGGCAGCAAGTTAACATCGATTGGATCAATCCTTGAAGCTACAGACGAGCCGGCGGACAAACCCGAAGCCGAGGCGTTCACGCGTAAAAGTCCGGATCGTCCGAGTCGTCGTCGCTGCCAAACGCCGCCTTGGCTTTGGCGGTGCGCCGGCGCTTCCTGACCGGACGGCCGCAAACAGCGCCCGAGCCCGAGCCGACCAGCTTGCTAGGCGGCTTCACGTCGATGCGCGCGCTGGACGTCGACGTCGCCGCGCCGTCGTCGCCGTATTCAACGCCGTCGCCAACTAGCAAGGACGGTCCGGCGGCGTCGTCGCCGCTGTCGAAGCTGGCGCCGGCCAGAGTTTTGTTCTCCTTGCCGGCTGTCTTGCGCCCGGCCTGGCCGGTTTCAACCTGCTCGCTCTCCAACTTCAGCAGCATCTTCAGGCCCTTGGAGATGCGCGGATGCAGCTGGTCGGCCTTGCCGGCGTGGTAGCACACCGGGCAGCACCAGTAGTTGGGCATCTGGTCAGAGCGGAGCTCGGCGGTGACAAATGCCGGGTCGAAATCGGCGGTCTCCAGGCGGCGCACGCAGTCCGGGTGCAGCAGGCGCCAGCAGACGCCGCACTCGAACAGGTCCAGGTCCGGATCGTAGCTGTCCTCCTCTTTTTCAACTTCATTGAATTTGCGCGCCTCCCGGCACAGGAAGCAGGCGGCCTTGGCCGGCAGGCTGCAGGCGATGCACTGCTTCTGAATGCAGCACTGCTTGAGTATGCCGTGCCCGCCGTATTTTGTCATGTCGGCGCAGAACACGCACTCGCGGCAGTCCTGACGCCGGCAGGGCTCGCACAGTCGGCAGCGAACTCGACGGTGAATGAACTTGTCCGCTGGCAGCTTGTTCGGCCTGTTGGCGCCGGATTTTCGGCCACGGCCGCCGGCTGCAGCGCCGCCGCGCAGCTGCCTGACGTGGCCAGCCTCCTTCAGCATGCCGGCTGGCCAGCGGATCACCGGGGCGCCCGTGCAGGCGGCATCGGGCTCGTCGGCGGCGTGCTCCTCTAGCAGCTCCTGTATGTCGTCGAGTAGGCGATCCGGTTCAGGCAGGTCGGCTGGCACCTCGCGGCGGTTCGGAGGCAGCGGTCGGAGCCACTGGAGCAGCAGGCGCAGGCCCTGCAGCTCAGCCTGGGTCAGGGCCTGCGGTCAAGGATGGATTGGCGAACTGAGGCAAGTAAAAGAGCTGGCCAGAAAGCTGAAGCCCCTGCCGTTATCAGGGTGCCTGAAATAAACAATCTAAAAGTGGAATCGAACCTGTCGCAACCGGTTTCTGCTCTCTTAAGCGTCTTCAGGCGACCTCACCCAACTCGGCTGTCTTCAACCTCTAGCTAGCGTAACAGAACTACACGTACTTATATTATACTCAACGAACGCTCTGGTATAGCGCAATTTCTGAGTCTTTCCTGCCAGTTTGTAGCGTTTCTTACTAACTTTCTACTTGTAGTAGACTGTCTCTTACACGTAAAGTGCCGCTGCTGCCCCAGCCCTGTTATCAGAGTGCCCTGCTGCCCCGGCCCCGGTATCAGTGCCCTGCCCTGTTATCAGAGTGCCGCTGCCCTGTTATCAGAGTGCCGCTGCCCTGTTATCAGAGTGCCGCTGCCCTGTTATCAGAGTGCCCTGCCCTGTTATCAGAGTGCCGCTGCCCTGTTATCAGAGTGCCCTGCCCTGTTATCAGAGTGCCCCAGCCCCGTTATCAGAGTGCCCAGCCCCGTTATCAGAGTGCCCAGCCCTGTTATCAGAGTGCCCCAGCCTCGTTATCAGAGTGCCCTGCCCTGTTATCAGAGTGCCCCAGCCCTGTTATCAGAGTGCCATGCCCTGTTATCAGAGTGCCCCTGCCCCGTTATCCAGTCCAATCAATCATCCCACCTGTCCGGGCTGGTGCGAGTTCTTCAATTCAGTGCCGTACTCGGCCATCCTCTCGGCGTAGGCGGCCAGGTCCTCGCCCTCCTCCCTGGGAGGCACGACGTGCTCGCGTCGCATGAGGCAGCCGGCGTAGCGGGCCAGCACGTACCAGTGCAGCTGCATGAACAGGGGAAAGCGGAATTGGCGCTTTACCCGAGTTTTCTCTTCGAGTTCCCAGACTCGCAGTTGCAATTTGATGTTGAACGAGTGCAGATAGTTGCCGCCAAATACTAGAGAGTCCTCGGGAGTGTACACGGCGTGCATCCAGCCAGTCGGGATGAAGAACGTGTTGCCAGGCTCCAGTTCGACACGCTGACACTTCTCCACCTGTTTGTTGGGATTAGAAAAAATGCGTTAAAATTTAAAAACAAATTAAAAAATTTAACACGACAAACAAAGTTTAAAGCTGCTACTACAATCATTAAAATAAAATTTATGAACCATATCTTAGCTTGTCTTATCTCGGAAACGTGCCCCTATTAATATTATTATTAGCGGCAGACTCACCATGTCGCCAAAGAAGGTGGCATCCTGCCTGCCGGACAGAGTCCATTGCTCAAATAGTTGAAAATTTCGCTCCGTAGGCGGCACCAGCCAGAAGACCTTGCGGCCGCGCAGAATGTGATACCAGACACTGGTGCCGCCCATGTCCACGTGCCAATCGGTGTAGCAATCGGCCACGCTCATTAGTACATATTTGCGCACCTTCGGATAGTACATCGTATCCATGGAGTTAAGCGCGTCCATCTGTTTCTCGCGCAGGTAGGGCGGCCAGGCTCTGTCAATCCAATCAATTTGGCGCACAACAGTCGGATTCTCAACGTAATTATCCAGCTTAGTGTGCGAGAACTCCAGACTGATAACGTTGAGAATGCGGTCCCTATTTGGATCAGTGTAGTAGTCTGTCCACTGGCGCATTGTCATGACGAGCGCCTGCTGGGTGCGGACGTCCATAACGTCAACTGGACGCCTGGCGCCGACCATCAGCTTGACGTCAGCGACGTTGAACGAATCAGATGGGACGCGCAGGCCGAGGCCGGTTTTGTTGCGAAATAGCAGCGGATTGCGAAATCCGTGGCGCTGAAACTCGGCCAAGCCGAAGCCTTCGCCGCTGTCGCGAATGTCAACAAACGAGGCCGAATAGTTGCTCGAATTGAGCTTCTCCTCCAGGTCCCATTCGCGCTGACCGTCAATTAACGGGTCGTAATCATCCTCGTCCGGGGTTTTGCGTTTCAGGCCTGGTCGAACCATGTCGGCGAGTTGGCGCAGGGCTGGAAAATGTCAAATATAGCTTAATAATACATGTATAATGCTGCCAGTTAATGCATTGAAGCACGAAAATAATCTATTTATCTGTTCAATAGATTTTAAGGTCACTAGGCCTAAAACAATTATCTAGCATTTAACAATTAATGCGAAAATGAAAGAATGAATATTTGAAATAAATTTGATTTTTAAGTATCGAAATAACTTAGGTCTATAATTTTTCTAGAAACAAACTTCGACCTGGTTACCTTGTTGGAAAAAAAACTCAGGCACTAGAAAAGTTTATATTCAATGCCAGTTTTTACTTTGGTATGGTGGTATTAAATAGTTAGTTACACCTAGTATTCATTAGTCAATGGAGTTAGACAAGAGACTCTGTTGACTAATGAATACTGCTATCTCACAATGAAAGGCCTGTATTATGCATTATTAAGAGCCTTCTTCGAAATACACAAAGGTAAAACTATATACTAAAATTTTTGCAAACCACTAATTAGATGACGAGGCATTAACATATGTCGGTAAACCCATAGTTACTCCTGCTGTTTACTTTTTTCTACGCTGTAGCTACTTCCAGAAAATCAGGTTTAAGAATACTTATTTTTGATTGATATTCGAGATTTGTACAGGCATTCAGAAAAATCAAATTGCACAAAACAGAGATGTGAAGATGTGTCTGGAGAAGATTTTTAACTTGCCTACTGTATTTATAAAAAATAGTATATTTTGTACATGTACATTATGTACATTTTACAACAATAATATGCAATGTTAAATATTTATAGTTTATTAAAACTCTACTCTTTACGAACCTAATGGTTTTATATTTAGTAAAAGTGCCACAATACAACTTCCCCTATATGCCTAGCATTAGAGTCAATGTAAATATTCAAATTCTGGACTATCAAATGGAAATTTTCATTGGGATTAATAAAAAACAAATGGAAAGTGATTCTTATACTGATAGAGACAATAAACTGATCCCTTACTACTTAAAACAAAGAAAAATCGAGGCTTTGTTATCTTGAAAAAAAAACAATTCTATATGACTATGCATTGAATTTTCTAAATCTGCCACATAAACTCAATATATTAAAAACGATTGTAAATTGATAATGACTATGTATGCCAGTCTAGATTTAAATAAAGATAATAAATAATTGAAAACAAAAATTTCGAGAGCAAGAAAAAGAGGTGCTTGACTTCGAGTTAAGCATATGAAATTTGGAATGGAATGGTAGTGCAGTGCTTAAACTTGTTATTTGGATAAAAATACTGGTAGGAAAATTTTAGCATATGCAAACTAAACAAAAAATTTTATACACCTTTTATTGTTGATGATATTTAGGTTTGAGCAAGCTAAGTTTGAGTGACGTCTGTACTAGCTGAAATTCAACAAGATTTAGATAGCAGCATAGTATAAGCTGGTACTTAGTTTTTTATAGGCTAGCCAAGAAAACGATAGTCCAAGTGCAAGCAACTTGCGCAGAGTGCAAGCGAACAGTATGTTTTTTAATAGGCCAGGCAGCCATCCAAGATCTAAGGACAATGTCTACTTTACAGAGTGTGTTTAGACTTAGCTAGTAGCTAATAATAGAAAGATTGACCCTTTGGCTTTACCCACGCCAATTAAACTAAGCTTGCTCATAGCATTTTCCAAATATAACTAATATTTTCCTTGCCAATATGGAATAGTTTAATGATCATTAAAAATCGACATTGTAATTCACAACCTATATTGTTTTTTAGCAAAAATATGTAAATAAAAATGATGCTTGTCAAGGGTAAACCTTTTGATGCTAAAAAGCTGAGTAAAAGAAAATATGACTTAATTTTCAGTCGAAAAGTATGGGAATTTATTTACCAATACACATTTTGCATTTTTTTCCTTTTTGAGTTCCACATATACGATGTGGACAATAATAAGCCCAAGCGCGAGTTGTTCTACTAAAAGTAGACTAAAAATGATTAACTCAGAAAAGAATCGAAATTATCTGAACCTTTAAAAAATGACAAAATTTATGTATGTGGTGTTTTACATTCTGTATGCATTGTGCTTAAAAAGAGAACTGATTGTTTTGACAGCACATAGGACTGAAACTTCCTTTTCACTTTTACATTTCCAAGATAAACAGAAAAACTGCATTGCATTGTAAATATCTGAAATTTTTGGGTTAGATAATATTTTTTTAAAAATGTTTAAAAAATGCAAACGCCCCAATAACCAAAAATCTGGCTCATCTATTTCGTAAAACACACAGAGAATACTCAAATAAGATACGAGAAAGGAGAGCAAAATTTATTTACAGTTAAGAAGCAAAATTAAAACAGAACGAAGTGAAATGATTTTTCCATTATGGGGGGCATTAATAAAACAAATTGGAAGTTTTACATGCAGTGCATAAATGCACTAAAATGCACGCGTTTGCCGGCTCCAATTACTTAACAGTCCTTTAAGGCCAACAGCCAACGCATTCAGCATAAATGTTTTTTTGCAGATTTTGGATGAGGCATTTTTTCGAATCGAGACATGTCAATCAAAATTATCGCACTAAATTTATGGTGGCACTCTACGCACATAGGTGATCGAAAAATAAGGTAGTAGCGGTAGAAAAAAAATTAAAGCATATAAATATTAATTTGCAATTTGTAGATTATCTATGGATTTTCCCCGCTGCCACAGTGTTTTCAAGTTAGCTGAGTGATTTTAAAACAGCTAAGAGGATCGCAATGCTATAAGACAGGGTTCTGGGCCCCTGAAATAAAAAAGTTAAAGAATTATCATTAGTAAGAAAAAAATATATCTGCATCAGCTTCTTCCAGCAGGCCAAAAGCAATGTCAGATTAACCAGTTAAAAGTATGGAGAATTGCAAGCAAACTGACTAGATTTACTGTACAGTAAGAGAGGCTACATGGCACGTGCGCTGCTGAATTTCAAAATTCGATTCAACAAAGGAAAATACCCCTGATCTGGAGAAATTTTCCTCGCTCGTTGGGCAAGCTTTTATTTTTGTACTTCACTGTAGGCACAAAAATAAAAAGTTTATTTACATGTAAAATAAAAATGCTGTAAAGAAATGCTGACATTATTCACGGTCGCGTGAAGCATCTCCAAAAGCACCTTGAAACTTGAAGGTAAAACATCAAAAAGGAAGCTACTTAATTTTACTTTTTAGAGTCATTGGATCATCATTTTATTCTAACCTTTTCTGTGTTAGTTTTATTGCAAGCTTTTTGAGCAAATATCGATTCAATCAATGAATTAATTCGCAACCATCGATGGGAAGAAAATTTCTAGGTTTTTTTTGCAAGTCAATGCATGCAAAATCTTTGAATAATAATAGGGACGGGAGGATGAAGTAAGTTTTTTTAAACTATCTATATATTTATTGATTATAATGCTTTAAAGAAAGATAATTTTGGGCTCAATTGGATTAATTAGACCAGATAATCATACCCAGGCGTTCAAATTCATTTAGTAATTTTTTCTTGAAGTTTATTTAAAATATTAATTTATACTGCATGAAGGCGCTAAAAAATGTGTGATCAATTTTCAATAAAAGCAAAGTGCACTACTGCTAGCGAAAAAAATCGAGCGCACTCGCACCAGATAGTTGAGACATAGCAAACTATGCAGAGGGCATCTTTATATAATAATGGAGCATAAAGAGTAATCATAGGCAACTGTTGCTTAGCAGTGGTTGCTACGATTACTGCTTACGAGTAGTATCGTATTTGAATGCTATAAAGGGCCTAGAGGCGCAGTGATGTAAAAAACGGATTCTCTGAAATGGCGAGGCATCAAAACTGCTTGTAAGGGAGTACTATAAATGATACCCCCCCTGGCTACAAGGCTAACTGCCAAAGCGGAGGAGACCTCAAGGCCACTGGCACGGGACGAGGTCGCGCGGCAGGCATAGTTGCAGCCCCATCACCCCAGCTAGTATTCCTGGCACCATTTAGTGCAGTCTGACTAAATTGCTGCTCCCGGCCAAAACGACGCATCTTAATGTCAGCTCGAGTCGCTTACGGACGGCGGAGTAGCTCGCTTGGAACTTAAATAGTCCCACTCGTAACGGCTTGTTTGTTAACTTTGTCGGTAGAGAGTCTGTCAGCGTCTGCAACTCTGGGCATTTTAAGAGCAGGTTGGTTTTTGGCTATCTTTCATACGCATACCACCCCTCTTGCAGTCATTTGACTAATTTGACCTACCCAGATCTGACCTAATCCGGAATAGAAAACAGTTCAGGCAAGTCCTCGGCCACGCTGAAGGTCATTACAAAGCTGAGAGAGCAGAATGCCAAGTGATAGACTGTGCAGACCTTGCTTTCTGAGTATACCAGCTGTGTCACATGGTTCCTTCTTCTTCGCACTCTAAGTGTCTTCTACTTCTTCTTTGCTTATTATTCTTATTCTTATTTTCTTCTTATTATTATTCTCCTTTTTCCTTTTCTTCTTCTTCTTCTTCTATTTGCTAGTCATTGCCTTCTATTGGTGATTTTTTGTGGATCAATTTTTTGTCCCGGCATTTGATCCGGCCTACAATAATATTCAATATTACGTACAGACAGATTTTTTACAAACAAATAAAAGGAATAGAATTTTGCTGGAGGGAATTCTTTGTCATGCAGGCAAGTGAGAAATTCTGTATGGTGGCGGGCAGTCAGTATGTTATAGAAGCTGGTGCATCCATCAGCGAAGTTGGTCGCTTATTTTTCCGATCACTTTCAACAATTCGAGCGCTGTTTGTGAAGTCCCGATCGAAAGACTGGAAGTGTTGACTACGAAGCCACAGGCAGCCACCGCTATTGTCTCCGTGGCTTATCAGCCAGAGCAAATCTACGTCTGCTGCGGATCGTCAGGCGAACTCGGAATGCTTCAGCCACCCTGCTCAGTTTAATGTGGAGTGAAAGAAGCAGATAGGGCAACATCTTGAGCGCATCCTCTTGAGACATCCCACACCGAATCCAGAAGGCTGGGCTGACTCTCCAGCTAACATCTCCAGCCGTGATTAGTGGGCAATACTGCACATTCACTTCAAAACGTTAGCAAGATAGATGTGGCGAGTGGCTAGGTCCTATATGATAGGAGACGACAGCCAGAGACAGACACGGAGATTAAGTAAGGTAGAGAGCTAACAACCCTTGCCGCCTCCAACTTATGTGGACTGCATCACAAAACAGCCCTATAGAAACCAAGTTCCCGACTACATGTAATTGAGGCTTGATTTCAACCTACAACTACGCTCGTAGTGTTTTTTTAGCTGTCAATCTCGAATTCACAGCCGACAAAGGGACACTGCAGGGACTAGATCGCATGACCATAAGGCAGGCGCAGAAAGGACTTTTGCTCGGTGTTCTTGCATGGATCGGATTATGTGGACTCGGAAATGCACTATTATATTAATAAGTGGGGAGAATAGAGAAACTATCCAGCTTTTAGCCTTGATGTTATAACAAACAGTCACAAAGCGCTGAAATGACCTGCTTAGACTAGACTCTTCCGAAACCACGCCCTAACTAACCTGAAGATTACATTAGATAAAATTAATAATTTAGCTTCCGCGTCGCCCTGGACTATACTAAAGTACCCAAAGCTGAGTCCTAAATTTGCACTTGGATTGTATGAATTACTGACTGACTGACTGCATGACTAGTCCGCCCTTGGTCCACCATGACCGTGGTCAATTGATTTAGCTGCTCATCTGAGCCAGCATGGCGAGCAATTGTTGCGACAAGAGTGAATGCTTTGTTTTTAATGTTCCATATTCAGCATAAAATAAGCAATGAGAATGATAAGCAATGTGCCAATTCCAATTAAGCTGCTAAGACAGGGGTCCAATCCAGGATGCACCCGATAAGTCAAGATCAAGCGATCTCTCACCAGACCAATCAGATTATTATACTCGTACTTTAGACCGTCTCGAACTCCACAGTGGCCGAGGTAGATCTCGAACTCGACCGTTAGTACGTGTCGCTCGAACCTAAATCTCGACAATGGAACAACTGCCGCCTCTAACTAACTTTGCGCTGATAGCTTGATCGCTAAAGCCGCGTTCTCAGATGCTGATCGAATTGCTGATCGCCGACATTTAGGGGGAGGTTCGGAAACAAATGGGGATGTTGGCTCAATAGAACCAGGGGAAGTCCGAACAAGGCTCTAGGCGAATCGAGTCTTCGGAGCGTGAATTCAGAAACGAAAATATACGGATTAATCCTTGTGAAAAAAATGCCAGTGTAATTAAGTTAAAGAAGATGGAGAGGAAATCCTAATCCTAAATCCTAAATTATTTTTTGGGGTCAGAAGTATACAGCTGTCAAAATGTAACGAAAAAAGCAAAAGGAGAACAATTGATTTGGAGGGACCTGCCTAGCCGTCAAGAATTGAATAAAAGAATCGTCACAGTCACTGGTCCCGCTTTCTGCAGCTTGCTTCTAAAAGCTGTCAAAAATAGGGGTTTGACTGTCTGGGAAAAGTGATTCTTTAGAAATAGAGTAACCAGAGACCTTAACGGGTCTGTAATAAAATTAGTAAAATTTAGGATGAACATTGCACTACTACCCTATTGCACCCTACCCATAAGTAGGGATAAGTTTATGGCCAAAGAATTTGTGCGACGCAATCGTAAAAGTGCATGATCCCCAACAACGATTCTGCAGGCTAGGTGAGAGAGAAGCGATCACATCTCTCAGTGAAAGTTCCGTCGGTTTTGACTATTTCTGAGTGAAATTCAAATCAATCAAGTCTAATCGAAAAAATGAACAAGTGCCACGTTAGGTGAAGAGAAAGTTTCAATGTGTCAGTCGAGTCACCAGGGGTATAGGAGTATATTGAACCGTCAGATTTAATCAACTCTGAATACTTTACAGTACGGTAAAGACTTTGCGGGCCGGTTTTCCTCTATTGCTCGGATAGATAGTGATAATAGCTTCGTTTCTTTCCATATGTATAGTATCTGTATCTGTGCGAGGGTACAATTAGTGAAGCTCAATAATTAGTACATGATCATGTATATATTTGACGGCATGAATAATTTAAATAATTTATATATTTGTCCTCAGGAAGCATTTTCAAGAGGATTTTGTTTATATTTGCGATAAAGTAAACGAGATTATCAAATTATAATTAAAGCACTATTAAGCATTATTATTATTGCTCAAGAAAATTTGCTGAAAAAAGTAACGTTTGCATGAACTTCCAATAATTTACGATAGCAAACTCTTTATTACAATTATGAAACAAATACTTCGCAGGAAAACAGCATTCAGCACAAATAATTTGCATAATGCGTGGCATTATTATATATTATACCATCACAGAATACTTTGGCATTATATGATAGCTGAGCTTCATGATTTTTCTGGTATTGGGTCTTACGTTTTAAACGAGCTTTGCATTATTTAAAATCGGTTGACTTTGCTCAAAGCACCGTGAAAGTTTTAAATTTCAGTAAAGTGAAAGTGAATCTAATATGTTAGTATTACATTCTACATAAATATGTTCGTGATGTATTTCTGTCAAAGTGTACAATTCATAACAAACCATTATGTGAATTTAGTAGCCATTTTCGCAAAACTGCACTACACTCATAAATTGCAAGGTGGCCATATTTCTTATATTAGCTATTCCTAATTTTTTCTAAGTGTAAAATTACTTTTTTTGTTGGCCCCACTTGCTTTTTTGCAGACTATCTACAATTAATGGCATTCTTTTTCCATAGAAAATAATTGCACCATTCCTTTATGCTTTTTAATAATAGCTAGCAATAGCATTGTTTAGTAAAGCTACTAGGCTTAATTTGGATTATAATAGCTAACACAGGCTTTCTTTCTATTGCATGTATTTTGTTGCATGTATCTTTAAAACTTGTCCATTTCCATTGAATGATTCTAGACTTATTTGGGATATGCAACTAACTGAATTTGATGCGATGAAAATACATTTTCCCCAAAGGCCAAGTGACTAGGCCTAGGCCTAGCTATTTTTCTATTTTGACTTATTTTGTCATATTTCAAAATTAAAAGTATCTTAGTATCATGATTGTTATAATCAATTAGGTAAAAATTTTCCAACTAAAAGTATGTTTTATACTTCTTTAATCATTTTGCATAGGCCTACTCAGTAAAATAATGAATATTGGGAATCCTTCCATTTCAAAACCCAACAAATGGATAAATTAAAAGCATGCTTGAACCATGCAAAAAATTTAGAAGGAAAAAATTCATAAAAAAGTTTGTGTTGAAGTGGCATCTCTAGAGGAACTCCTGGAGGTAGGTCTCAAAGAATGTGTCAGAAGCTTTATGCATTCAATTGAAGTTTACCTTGATATTGGCCTAGGTCCATTTGATAGTATTGGTGTATACAGTTGGGTCAACTGGGTCAGTTTGAGATAAGCCAATGCATTGTTAGCCACAATGGTAGTAGGTATGGAAGGTCAATGAGCCATTTGATAAAATTTTCTGAAATGGAAGAAAAACAATTTTTTTCCATAGTCTGGTATAGAAAGATTGACAATTATTTTTGATAGTATTAGGTAAATTCTTTTTTAGACCAGATACAATATTTCCTTGTAACAATATCTAAAAAATTTATATTTCATATATATGTAGTTTCAAATCTTAAATTAATTCTAAAACTGAATCCTAGTTACTTAGTTAATTTTTTGTCAAATATCATTTAATCAAAAGAATTTTAGTCTTGGTCACTTCAATATATATTTATACAATGCATTGCTACAATAATGAAGAATAATAACAAATCTATTTAAAATGGCTTCAGGTTTATTGTATTATAATTAGGCTCATTTATCAATTAGTATAGCAGAAATTTTATAAATTTATTTGCAGATTTACTGGATGAAAATATGAAGACTCAGACTTAGTCTTGGAGAAAATGGGTCACAATAATCTTTGCATACACTAACCTATTTATTTGTGGTTTGGCACAAGAGTCACCCCTAAAAGGGCAATTTTATAGAAGGCAAATTTCACTAATTTAGCTATATACTATGAAATCATATAATAAAACAAATATATGTAGAAAAAGGTAACAAAAAAGGAAAATTATAGTTTAATATTCATATAAACATGGTAAACAACTATGTTTTAAAGTTAAATCCTATTCAAACTAGTAATACATTAAATTAACATCGATATATTACCATGTATTAATCACATTGTTATATATACAAACTAAGTATTCCTCTCCCCATCTTTGGTTTCTTAGGGGATTTTTTAATTGCTAGGAAAGTTTTTTTTCTTAATAGTGGCTTTCAATATACTGACAGGTTTTAACTTGCTGGGGGATAATAACTAGTCTGAGGGGTTTACTTGTTGAATGTTGCTGTCAAAATACTAAGGACTTATTAACTTGCTTGATGGGTTATTAAATTTCTGAGATAGTTAGTTTGATTTTTTACCCATTAATGGCCATGAAAGCTATTCTACATTGCCTTAGGGTTCGGCTGTTGGCTACATGTTGTATGTTCACTAGGCTACATGTGGAGGAGTTGTAGCCTAGTGGCTAGGGCGCTTGCCTCATGACCGGAAGGTCATGGGTTCGAGTCCCGGCCCTAGGAGACAATTTGTGCCCATGAGCAAGGCACTTAATCCCGAATTGCTTCAGTCCACCCAGCTGAGATTGGGTACCATTTTGAGCTAAATTTAATGTGCGTGTTGCGGCCCCTCCAGCCCATCAGGCTGAAAGCTGTACATAGCCCTTGGATGCACCGCGCAAATAGCTGTGGCTGTACTGTGGGCTGTACAATCTGATCGAAAGGTCGGGTGTCTAAATTCATTTTATATTTATGTTCGTATGTTCGTATTAGCATTAGTAAGCATGTATGGGCGCAAATTTGGAAATCACCCAGCCGTTTCCATTGGAAGCAGACACGTGTCGCTATTGGTTCATTGCTGTCACATGATAGCTATTTGTTCTAATAGCGACTTACCCGTAATAATAATAGAAACGGCTAGGTGATTCCAAATGTTGCGCATGTCTGTTTGTAAGTAGGTATTGTTAATGTAGAGCCAAAATTTTACTCGTAGTCCTGGTAATTCAATAAACTCTTCTCCTATTGAACGCATATTTCAGTTCATAAGACAAAAAAGTTACTTGACCGCTTTACAGTTGAAAATTTAGTTGATCTCCTGTACGCTGCAGCGATGGAGGTTGACGAGCTAGGCAGCGGCGGCGGCAGCGGAGGCGGCGACTCCGAGAACCAATTAGTCAACATGTTCAGCAGCATGGCTACCGAGGACAAGGACAATCTGATCAAGGCCCTGCAGGCTATCATTGGCACCGGGGTTAGCCCGTCCAATTGCCGATTCTTTCTTGAGATGGCCAATTGGAATCTGAGCGCGGCTATTGGAGCTTATTACGATTTTGACTTCTCACAGCAGCAGCAGCAGCAGCTCCGAGCAGACTTAAACGATACAGACACGTCCGGTCCCCGTCTGGCCATCCTGTCCTGCGACGCGACTGCACGCGACGACGACACCTTGGCGTTGTCCTGCACCGTCTACAACGAATCCACTAGGGATTGCCCGCCCGGTTGCCGCCTAGTCTGCTGTCCGGACGCCGCTGACGCTAGCGGCTTGGCTTATCTGTGCGAGCCCGGCCTACTGCAGCTGATGCGAGCCGGCGGCAACTGCAATTGCACTTTGATCTTGCCGCCGTTGTCGGCTTCGGCAATTGCCAATTTAGCTAATCCCGATAGGCGGGTCCGACTGCGCCTACTGGCGCCAGATGGTTCTCCCCTGAGCCTGCCGGCTTCCACTCGCTGCGTAGATTTGGTCTACTTAACCACTAGGGGGCGCGCTGCCCGTGTCGAGAGCGAAGCTGAGTCCGCCGCTGCCTGCTGGGCTGGAGTCGAATCGCCTGTTACCGAGGTGAGTGCTGCAGGGTAGGGAGGGGCTCCGAAGTCCCGGGATTGGTAATCTCGTAAAATCTTGAATTTTGAGGATCTAGATAAAGCTGCGACTAAGAAAATACTCTGCAAAAGCACAAATTTTGCTTTGTGTTGTAAAATTCAATGGCTAAAGTTCACCCAAATTAGACAAAGAAAAACAAGGCACTTTAAAGTTGCCGAGATTCCCCAGATTTTATTTCCAATTTTTTCATTGACAACAAATTTTTGCGTACATTTTTTCAGAATCCACCGCCGTCTCCATCACACCCTGATGAGCACATGATGGACTAGCCCAAGCGCATCTGTTCAAATTGAATTCCACAATGGCTAAAAAGAAGAATTTAGTTTCAAGTCTCTGGATTTGTTTGTTTGACAAATTGCTAATTTGCTATGGCATTTTTATTGCTAAACTCTGTTGTTTCCGAACTTGTTTTTGTTCTGTAGTGCAAAATATTTTTCTATTAATAGTTGTCGTTAGGTCTAAAAGAACCGTGCTTTCGTTTTTGATTATTACTAAAATTCTAAAATTCAGCATCGTACTTTTTGTATTGTGCAATTCAGAATCCTATGTACATGAATTTATGATGCACTTTTTAAGTAAACATTTAGTCGTTCCTATATTAAAAAAAAACTAGATACCGGCGCATCCGAAGGATTCTGAAGTAATGATGGATTAACTGCCTTGCTGAGGGGGACATATATAGTTTATTAGACTTCAGACTCGAGTCTAGGACCTTCCAGTTATAGGCGAATCTTATAGTCAAGGCCATTAGGCTTTAGCTTAATAGAACTAAAGGACATAATTTACACACTTTAAAAATTTTCCGTCAGCTCTGTGTAAAAAATAATTCTTTCTTTACTTTTATGATTTATTGACCCTGTCACAACAATTTTTCTACATCACCTTGTAGCCTATTGTGCACTTTCCTCACACTGTGTTACTCTTACCACTCCAGAAGACTTATGACCCCATTATTGACTTGCTGCTATTGTTTGTAAAGTTTATTTATTTGTGTATGTGTAGTGTTAGATCCGCCACTAATTGCTTAAATAAAGTAGATGAAATTGTGAAATTCTTTTTTTTAAAGTTTGATTGGGATTTTTTGCCTTGCAGTTGCGTATTATAATTAGTGATTTAAAGTTACTAAAATATTGGATATTTTAGAATGAACAGTTATCTCGGTGAACTAAAGTGCATGTCTCGTACGCTTCAACTAAAGCAGAATTTTTCCTATAATCACCTATTACATCTATATGTATTTTTTTACCTTTTTTCAGCTTGGATGATCAGGGCTGGACCCAAAGAAATCTCCGAGGAGTCGGACTTCGTCCGGTGAGTTCTAATTTTTGCCCCTGCGATTTACGAGTATTATTGATGTTGAACCTCGCTGTACTAAATGCCTCTACAGAATCAGCTCATTGCATTATTTAGCTAAAATTATAATTATATGGACTTGTAATTAGTGTCCCCTATAAAATTTTAGGAATGAGTGCGAGCCTTTCCGTTTGTACTTTACCGGATTTCCGTTTAATTTTAACGAAGTAAGTAATTTTTTATATAGCTACCTCATGGTGACTTTCTGTATTACTAATTCTCGACCGTGATCCTCTTTCAGGATAATATTCGTTGTCTGTTTGAGCCGTACGGCAGACCGGATGAAATCCGCATTATCCGGCCACCAAGCGGATCCATAATGGCATTTCTTACCATGCCCAGCAAAAACTCCGCATGCCGAGCAATTGAAGCTATGGATGGTAAAACCTTCGGTGGCAGCAGGCTGAAAGTTTGCAAAGCGCGGCCTAAAACTCAAAAGACGACAACCTTGGACGACGGCAGCGGCAAGTTTGTTTGGCGCCCAACTGTCGTCTCCACTGAAGTTGAGGAGGCTGCTGAGCAACGTGAAACTGGCGCTGCTGAATCTGAGTCCGGCACCGTTGAAGACAAGTTTTCTAGTTGTCAAGTTGTCGAGCACCCCGATCTCGACGAAGCAGCGGAGCCAAGTTCAGTTAAGGACTTTCTCTCCAGTGACGCATTTGAGCGAAAGCGTAAGGACCGCCATGGTTGCTCGCGTACTATAATCAACAAGTGCCTTGAACCTAGGATTGAAATGGGATTACCCACTGATGATGCCGTTGATGTTGAGGTGACTCTATTCGAATCTGCCAGCTGCTTCTGGGTGAAATTTATGCATCAGTGCGATGAGAACTTTCGTCTAAACGAAGAAATGTTAAATTGGTATGTACACCCTGGCTCCGAAGTGAATAACGTGATTCTTAATAGGCAGTATCTTGCTCTTGTAGAAAACGCTATTACTCGCGTACAGGTTATTGATAAAGTCGATGATGAAGATAACTACAGAGTACTTTGCGTCGATCTTGGTTACGACAGCGAGGTCCATGTGACTAGCCTGCGCACCATGCTAAGTTCTCACGCGTCTCTGCCAGCCCATGCCGCCTTAGTATCATTCCGCAACATTACTGACCAAGATGTTGAACTACAGTCTGTTAATGAATTTATTAGCAGCATCATGCAAACCAATTACTATCGCATGAAAATTAAGAAGTACGAAACTGCTAGCAATTCTATCAGTAGCTACCACGGCTTTAAAATTATACCAATCGACATTGTGGAGCCGCGTTTGAGCGCATTGTCAGTTTTAATGTCAGCTTCAAATGGTTTGTCATCGAGTGTGGATCAAGGCAATCTTGATGCGAATCCTGTAGTTGAAAGCTGTCCAACAGCGTCAGACTTGGAAGCGATTCGCAAATCTGATGAGGTTGGCAAATCCAGCAGTGCCAGTGTTGACGCCGATTCTGGCAGCGAGCCTGCAGCGCAATATCCTTATTTGAACAATCACGATTTTGTACCAGTGCCCGACAGCTCTGCAATGTATAATCCAAAGGAGTTGTCACTAAGCGCCTCAGGTGATACTCATAAAACCGTCGTAGCCGAGAGTACCTCTGATTTCGGCAACAGTCCATCAGTAGAGCGCATAGTTTCTGCCAACGGCATCCAGTCCCAGTCACAAGGCCAGTGTTCGTTGCGGACGGACCTCGGTTCTGTCAAACCTATTTCTCAATATACTGGCTCACTTACTTATTCAGATACTGCGTCGGAGCATTTAATCGCTCATAATAATCAATTCAGCTGTAATTCTGACCACGCGCAGTCTACTGATTGCTTGCTTCCACGTCAGATCACAGCCTCCACCAAGCCTAAGCCTTCAAATGAATCAAACGGACTGGGTGCATCTAAATGTTTTTCAGCAAGTCGTGACAACCAATTTTCCACAAAAAAAGAACTGAAGCAAAAATCTACTTTTCAATCCAAGTTGCCTAGCGAAAACGCCTCCACCAGTTTTGAAGCTATGCCTTTGGAAACCCAGGCGAGTGATGTTTCTATCAGGACCGAGCCAGCGCACCAAAGTTCCGATATACTTTTGCACAATCTTAAAATTATAGTTGACAAATCAAGTGGTAGACGGTCGGTTCACGTTCAGTGCATGCTTCTGAGTATGAAGTTGTCTAGCTGCAAGCCAATCAATGAGAGTACAATGTCTAATGACTGTGCACCTCTTGAGCTAGATGGTAGTCTAAGGACGAAGAGTCCAGCTCGCCCTGGAATAGGGCATTGGCAACTTCACTTTCCTAGAAAACCTAGGCCAGCTACTCGAAGCACCTCCACTTCTCCTTTAGCATTTAATTTATTCCATGAGATTGATGAGGCCACCGATTCAAAGTATGGTGAGTCTAAAGTTGGAGCTACTCAAACTATTGCTGCCTCGATTCAAAGAGATGTCGACGTGAAAAATCCTGACTGTCAATCCTCCCTACGCTCTGATGTGGTTGCGGCGAGACAAAGTACTGTGCAAAATTTTGACACAAATCAAAAGCGGTCACTTCCCGAACAATTTCTGCCACAGGGCCGACGCATCCGCGTTGCCATTCCGAAGGTAGATGATATTTTACAAAGTGAATTTTTTGTCGCTATTCTACTGTCGGAAGAATTCGGTAGAGCAACTGAGGCCGTCAAAAAGTTCAATTCATTGGACCATTCATTCATACAGGCGATGCTCTGTCGTGTGTACTCGCCTCGCATTGGCGATTACTATATTTGTGTGCATCAAAGTACTCAAACATATCAAAGAGTCCAGCTGATTCGCTACAGGCCAACAAGTGGCGAATGTGAAGTGCTTTTTGTTGACTTCGGTGTTCTGCAATCAACAAGCGTCGATTCGCTCTACGCGATTCCCAACCAGCTCGCTAGCATTCCGCCCCAAGCGTTTGCTTGCTGTCTTGCTGAATCTTTGGAGTGCGATTCAAACGTAAAGGCCTACGAATCGTGCTACCTAGTTTTTACTGACAATCAACCTGGAAGTGTAATACGCCGGGTAAAGCTGAAAAAAGCTGATTATGCTCGTACTAGAGTCAAACCGCGTAGCGCATTGAATCAAGGTCGTTAAATGCAAGTAGTGCAGAGCATGTTTACCGTGTTAAATATTATTATTCATGACAAACATGCAATACAAACGCATTTTGGAGCCAAAATGATCAGAAATTCACTCTCGGGAAAATCTCGTGCTGGAGATTATCGTGGCGGGCAAAACCTCTGCGGGAAAAGCCCTTGCGGGGAGAATGTACTTAGGGGGAGTTTGGCGCGCAATTTGTTCGCAGGCAAATCTCGTAGACCCAAAAAGGCATGTAAAAATTAATCAGAATAAGCAAGTATTTAAAACTGATATATTGGTTATCGAATAGCTTTTTTTGTCAGGGGACGAATTGAGTGATGGAGTAGAGCTAGCCGCACAAGTTATCCTTTGTACTTTTATTATTTTTAGCTTTTATTTTCTTGATTTAAAATCGTAAACCTTTCGTGCATGAAAGAGTAGCCTATTTTATAATTAATGTTTCGGGCACGAATTGAAACTATCAGCATCAGCAGGCTACTAGTAGCAATGAGCAGATCTTGCCAACACATTCGCTTGTAAAAGTTCTTGAAATTATAAGCATCAAACTTTTCCCCACTTTTCCTTGTAAACTATTCCCCTTTTTATTTAAAGCAACTCATTTTATGTTTCGTGAACGTACTGAAGTTTTTCTGCAGCATTTTTGCATCCAAAGTTCGATTATTCGTCTGCTGCCTATTAGCTAATTAGCTTTTTTAATTTGTTGAATGTAACATTGATTGATTCATTCGTTGATTGCCTTGCCAGTTGTAGCTAAACTGTGAAATACATGGCTTTGAACTTAAATTAAACTGAAGTTAAGCTGAAGTTAAACAGTTGTGTTTCGCCGTAAACCTAAAGCTACAGTTTTTTTAGTTTTCTAAATCAAATTAGTTTTACTTAGGTAAGGTGATAAAAAGTTATTCGGCCTAGTTGATTATTTATTATTATGCACTGTTTTAGTTCACGGTTTCTTATCTAGCTTAGGCAATTATATTATGACGCCAAACCACAAAATCTTAGTGTAAGTCTTGGTGCCACCTTGGCCTAGGCTTTTATATTTTGCAAGGGTTTGGTTGGGTTGGTTAGGCTTTTTAGTGTCCTGGGGTTGTCATGAGATTTTAGCTCGTTAGGGTTTAGTCTGGGTGGCCTTTGCCGGGGCTAATGCTTAGGGCAATTATCGATCGCCTTTATTTCCTACCCCTAGCATTATCTAAGGCTAAGAAGACCTTACCACCTCACTGAACCATCCTAAGGTTCTCGTCCAATAAGGCCCCGCCTGTCCCAAAAGACTGCGCGGGGAAGGGTGGAGTTCAATTAAAAATAAGAAGGGAAGGCCTGCCCTTACAGTTCTGTCCAGCTAAATATCCAGCTAAATGCAGACTATAGTATTCCTTGTTCGCCACTTCAGATATTGTACAACGCAAGTTACCTTAAAACAAAAAATAATGGTTACTGGCCCTGCTGCTGATCCTTCGCCAAATTTGTTCATCGCGTTTCGCAGCGCAGATAACGTATCAGAGGAAGATGTTCGTAATTTTCTTGAACAATTTGGCCCGGCTGAATCGCTTTCCGTGCCTAAGCGTAAGGAGGGCGAAAGTAGAATCTGGTAAGTTTGGGCTGATATAAGGGGGTAGCACCGCACTGGGTAGCACTGCACTTAAGGAGCGGGTAGCACCGCACTGAAGGAGGGGGGTAGCACCGCACTGAAGAAGGGGGGTATCACCGCACTGAAGAAAGGGGGTAGCACCGCACTGAAAGAGGGGGTAGCACCGCACTGAAGAAAGGGGGTAGCACCGCACTGAAGAAAGGGGGTAGCACCGCACTGAAAGAGGGGGTAGCACCGCACTGAAAGAGGGGGTAGCACCGCACTGAAGGAGGGGGTAGCACCGCACTGAAAGAGGGGGTAGCACCGCACTGAAAGAGGGGGTAGCACCGCACTGAAAGAGGGGGTAGCACCGCACTGAAGGAGGGGGTAGCACCGCAATGAAGAAGGGGGGGGGGGTAGCACCGCACTGAAAGAGGGGGTAGCACCGCACTGAAGGAGGGGGGTAGCACCACACTGAAAGAGGGGGTAGCACCGCACTGAAGGAGGGGGGTAGCACCACACTGAAAGAGGGGGTAGCACCGCACTGAAGGAGGGGGTAGCACCGCAATGAAGGAGGGGGGTAGCACCGCACTGAAGGAGGGGGTAGCACCGCAATGAAGGAGGGGGGTAGCACCGCACTGAAGGAGGGGGTAGCACCGCAATGAAGGAGGGGGGGTAGCACCGCACTGAAAGAGGGGGTAGCACCGCACTGAAGGAGGGGGGTAGCACCGCACTGAAGGAGGGGGTAGCACCGCACTGAAAGAGGGGGTAGCACCGCACTGAAGGAGGGGGGTAGCACCGCACTGAAAGAGGGGGTAGCACCGCACTGAAGGAGGGGGTAGCACCGCACTGAAAGAGGGGGTAGCACCGCACTGAAGGAGGGGGTAGCACCGCACTGAAAGAGGGGGTAGCACCGCAATGAAGGAGGGGGTAGCACCGCACTGAAAGAGGGGGTAGCACCGCAATGAAGGAGGGGAGGTAGCACCGCACTGAAAGAGGGGGTAGCACCGCAATGAAGGAGGGGGGGTAGCACCGCAATGAAGGAGGGGGGTAGCACCGCACTGAAAGAGGGGGTAGCACCGCACTGAAAGAGGGGGTAGCACCGCACTGAAAGAGGGGGTAGCACCGCACTGAAGGAGGGGGTAGCACCGCACTGAAAGAGGGGGTAGCACCGCACTGAAAGAGGGGGTAGCACCGCACTGAAGGAGGGGGGTAGCACCACACTGAAAGAGGGGGTAGCACCGCACTGAAGGAGGGGGGTAGCACCACACTGAAAGAGGGGGTAGCACCGCACTGAAGGAGGGGGTAGCACCGCAATGAAGGAGGGGGGTAGCACCGCACTGAAGGAGGGGGTAGCACCGCAATGAAGGAGGGGGGTAGCACCGCACTGAAAGAGGGGGTAGCACCGCAATGAAGGAGGGGGGGTAGCACCGCACTGAAAGAGGGGGTAGCACCGCACTGAAGGAGGGGGGTAGCACCGCACTGAAAGAGGGGGTATCATCGCAATGAAGGAGGGGGGTAGCACCGCACTGAAGGAGGGAATAGTGTGGCCTCTGCTGTAGAGTTTTTCGGGCTATGCATTTGTTCCTTTGAAATTTAAAAATGCTTGAAATGGTATCTGATCGTACTATTGTACTTTCGATACTTTAGCTTTGCTTCGTACGAGTCCGAGTCGAAGGCCACGGAGGTAATGAACGCCATTAAGGAGGGCAACGGTCAGATAAACGGCGAGCGGCCTCTAGTGCGCTATAACAACAGTTCAAAGGATAATCCGCGTCGTAGGACTGTGGCGGGCGCTACCGGTGGCGGAGGCGGCGGCTTCGGTGGCGGAAGCGGCGGCTTCGGTGGTGGAGGCGGCGGCTTCGGTGGTGGCGGAGGCGGCGGCTTCGGCCAACGCCGCGAGGAAAGCAGGTTCGGCTCACAGAGCTCCCTGAACAGGTCTGCTGTTGCTGGAGCCGCCGGCGGCGTTGGCGACGGCGTCGAAGCTGCGAGGTCGTCTAGCCGCAATTCTGGCTCGGCTGCAGCTGGCGGTCACTTTTCTCAGCAGGACATCAGTCTAGCCAGCCTAACCATTAAGTAAGTGCTTTGTGTTCTCTTCTTGCTTTTCTTTTGGCTTGCTTGCCTCGCAAATCAGTAAAAGCAGTAGTACTAGTATGTGTCTCTCAACCCCTAATCCCTCAACCCTGCCCGTTTGGGCTCCACCGATTTCTGCGTTTCATTCCCTAAAATTAACTGATCGTTACGACGAATGTGAAATTCTACTCAGGTGCCTTCTTAGCTCGTATTTTAAGTAAGCTGATCACCTATCAATTATCCATCAGATGGAGCCGATTCCCTAAATGGGATTATTCAGCAAACCCGACTCCCTAACTGGGATTATTCAGCAAACCCGACTCCCTAACTGGGATTATTCAGCAAACCCGACTCCCTAACTGGGATTATTCAGCAAACCCGACTCCCTAACTGGGATTATTCAGCAAACCCGACTCCCTAACTGGGATTATTCAGCAAACCCGACTCCCTAACTGGGATTATTCAGCAAACCCGACTCCCTAACTGGGATTATTCAGCAAACCCGACTCCCTAACTGGGATTATTCAGCAAACCCGACTCCCTAACTGAAATTCTTTAGCCAACTCCCTAACTGGGATTATTCAGCAAACCTGGCTCCCTAACTGGAATTATTCAGCGAACCCGACTCCCTAACTGGGATTATTCAGCAAACCCGACTTCCTAACTAGGATTATTCAGCAAACCGACTCCCTAACTGGGATTATTCAGCAAAACGACTCCCTAACTGGGATTATTCAGCAAACCCGACTCCCTAACTGGGATTATTCAGCAAACCGACTCCCTAACTGGGATTATTCAGCAAAACGACTCCCTAACTGGGATTATTCAGCAAACCCGACTCCCTAACTGAAATTCTTTAGCCAACTCCCTAACTGGGATTATTCAGCAAACCCGACTTCCTAACTGGGATTCTTCAGCAAACCCGACTCCCTAACTGGGATTATTCAGCAAACCCGAATCCCTAATTGGGATTCTTCAGCAAACCCGACTCCCTAACTGGGATTATTCAGCAAACCCAACTCCCTAACTGGGATTATTCAGCAAACCCGACTCCCTAACTGGGATTATTCAGCAAACCGATTCTTCCCTTTTCTACATCAGTATCAGTGCTAGCTAAAATTTCTATCAATATTTGCAACTCCTCTATTCTAGGGTTGAGACAGCTAGCGGCGTGCGTCACATCGAGCGCCAGCCGCATTGCTTCAATTTGATGAAGCAATTTATGACAGCCGAAGAGTTGGACACCGGCATTCAAGCGTTCGCCATCGCGGCCAATGGTAGCGGCGGCGCTCAGCAGCGTCAGCAGGTCCCTGTTCCCATCCGGGCTGAACCAACCGCGCCAATACAACCTACTGGCAACGCGCAGCCGCCTGCTCAAAATGGTATCAGAAATTCTTCAAGTCCGCAGCCTATGATGCGAGTGCCAGCCCAAGTCTCCCGTTCTCCTATTGCCGCGCCGATTGCCGCTCCAGTTGCTACACCTGCTGCTGCCCCAGTAGCCGCACCTGTTGCCGCTCCAGTTGCTGCCCCAGTAGCCGCGTCTATGCCACGCTTTGAGCCCAGGTGCCTAGCGCCTGGAAGGCGACTTCGCGTCAAGCTAATCGAATTCGATTCCGTTAGCCAGTTCACGGCCGTTGATAACGAACTGGCCGAGAAGCACTATTTGCAGATTGACAACTTGTTAAATCGGCTTTATAATACCTCTAGTCCAGCCGGCGAGCCCGTGGCCAATGTCAATCCGGGCGATTGCGTTTGCGCTATTTGGCCAACCGACGGCAAGTATTATCGGAGCGTGGTGCGCGAGGTCTCCGGCGCCCGGCTCACTGTGTTCTTCTTTGACGAGGCCTCCATTGGGGGTGTAGAAACTGCAAAGGTACGATTCCTTAATAATTTGTCGCTGCAAAAATACTAAGGATATTAATCGACATGGTGTTGCACACTTTACTTTCTGTGAGAATTCGGGGATATTGCACACTTTCTGTGGAAATGGTGAGGGTATTGCACACTTTCTGTGAGAATTCGGGGATATTGCACACTTTCTGTGGAAATGGTGAGGGTATTGCACACTTTCTGTGAGAATTCGGGGATATTGCACACTTTCTGTGGAAATGGTGAGGGTATTGCACACTTTCTGTGAGAATTCGGGGATATTGCACACTTTCTGTGGAAATGGTGAGGGTATTGCACACTTTCTGTGAGAATTCGGGGATATTGCACACTTTCTGTGGAAATGGTGAGGGTATTGCACACTTTTTGTGAGAATTCGGGGATATTGCACACTTTCTGTGAGAATGGTGAGGGTATTGCACACTTTCTGAGAATGGTGAGGGTATTGCACACTTTCTGTGAGAATTCGTACGTATTGCGCACTTTCTGTAAGAATTCATGCGTATTACGCACTTTCTGTGAGAATGGCGGCGGGGGTATTGCACACTTGCAGTGAGAATGGCGGGGGTATTGCACACTTGCAGTGAGAATGGCGGGGGTATTGCACACTTGCAGTGAGAATGGCGGGGGTATTGCACACTTGCAGTGAGAATGGTGGGGTATTGCACACTTTCTGTTTCTGTGCAAATGTTGAAGGTATTGCACATACATTATACTGCATTAGACTTAGACGTGGAGTACTGTACGCACACTTAAGTACGTCTAGCACAGAAATATAGAGGAATCAGCGAATCATTTTTACCCTAACTAATCTGTGAAATCCGAAACCGTCGCCCAGGCTCGCACCATAACGCCTGAGCTGATCAGCCAGCCCAACCTGGCCCTGATCTGCCGATTGGACGGCGTGCCGGACTCGGAGTTCGGCCGTCTGGCCGGCCAACTGTCCGCCGTTGATTTCGTCGCCGAACTAGAGATTGTCCACTGCAACGGATTCGAATGCTCCGTCAGGCTTTACCTGGCCGGCCAGTGCCTCAACGATTCATCCACGCCGGCAGCACCCGCCGCTCCGCCGCTTCCCGTCCGCGTTGTGGAGCCCAACCGCGATTACGTAGTCATGGCGACGGAGGCCAACTCGGCCGAGGAAATCGGCCTGATGCTGGCTGATGGCCAGGCCGACTACCAGACCGTGTCCGCCGTGCTGGCCCAGCTCAATGCCAACGGCGGCGCCGGGGCGCGTCCTCTAGCCGCCTTGCCGCCAGTTGGTTACGTCTGTCTGGCTAAATGGCACGTTGATAATAATTTCTATCGGGCTCGGGTGATCGCCCAACTCGACGCCAATAGTTGCCGCCTATTTTTCCTTGACGACGGCAATACGGACCGGGCTAATTTGGGCGATTTGAAAGAGCTGCCGGCCGAATTGAAATCGACCCCGCCTGTGGCGCTTCGCTGCCAACCAGCCAACGCTGCTTGCCGGCTGGCTAGACCAGTTGAACCCGGCAGCGAAATGATTGCCGTGTTCGACGGCGCCGCCAAGGCTGGCAACAATTTCGACGCTTTATTGGCTAGCCTGCGCTTCGCTGCCGATCAGAGCGACGCGTTTGCAACAGCCGCTTCGTCGCCTCCGGCTGCTGCTGCTTCCGCCGCCGCCGCCGCCGCCGCCGCCGCCGCCGCCGCTGCTGCCGGCACTGACGCCGCAACCCTTCTAGCCGCGGCCCCGTTTTGCATTGATTCGTCCGACGATTCGCGTGAGGTTCGCATTGTGCTGATGAACTCGCCGCTAGATTTCCTGGTTCAACGAACTGACATGTGAGTTTACCGCTTTGAGGGGGTTTTTAGTTGCTTCGCTGAAGGACAATAATGGGTTAACGGTGTCACTGAAGGACAAGGGAGGGTAGCGGTGTCAATTGAAGGACAGGGGAGGGTAGCGGTGTCCACTGAAGGACAGGGGAGGGTAGCGGTGTCCACTAAAGGACAGCAGAGAGTAGCGGTGTCAATTGAAGGACAGGGGAGGGTAGCGGTGTCCACTGAAGGACAGCAGAGAGTAGCGGTGTCAATTGAAGGACAGGGGAGGGTAGCGGTGTCCACTGAAGGACAGGAGAGGGTAGCGGTGTCAATTGAAGGACAGGGCAGGGTAGCGGTGTCCAGTGAAGGACAGCAGAGGGTAGCGGTGTCAATTGAAGGACAGGGGAGGGTAGCGGTGTCCACTGAAGGACAGGAGAGGGTAGCGGTGTCAATTGAAGGACAGGGGAGGGTAGCGGTGTCCACTGAAGGACAGGAGAGGGTAGTGGTGTCCACTGAAGGACAGGAGAGGGTAGCGGTGTCAATTGAAGGACAGGGGAGGGTAGCGGTGTCCACTGAAGGACAGGAGAGGGTAGCGGTGTCCACTGAAGGACAGGAGAGGGTAGTGGTGTCCACTGAAGGACAGGAGAGGGTAGCGGTGTCAATTGAAGGACAGGGGAGGGTAGCGGTGTCCACTGAAGGACAGGAGAGGGTAGCGGTGTCCACTGAAGGACAGGAGAGGGTAGCGGTGTCAATTAAAGGACAGGGGAGGGTAGCGGTGTCAATTGAAGGACAGCAGAGGGTAGCGGTGTCAATTGAAGGACAGGAGAGGGTAGTGGTGTCCACTGAAGGACAGGAGAGGGTAGCGGTGTCAATTGAAGGACAGGGGAGGGTAGCGGTGTCCAGTGAAGGACAGCAGAGGGTAGCGGTGTCAATTGAAGGACAGCAGAGGGAAGCGGTGTCCACTGAAGGACAGCAGAGGGAAGCGGTGTCACTGACAGACAGCAGGGTAGTTTATATTTGACCGACGCATCGGTGAAAACTGCCAATTCAACTGTCTCCTCGCCACGCAGGGACGCCGAGTTCGAAGAATTCGGCAGCCAGCTGGACGCCTTCTACAAGCAATCCGGAGTGGCTTGCCAGCCGGCCGACCTGCGGCTCAACAATCTGGTTGCCGCCCCGTTCCTAGGCACCTACTATCGAGCTAAGATAGTTGAGCTAATCGGCGACAGAGCCTGCTCGGTGTACTTTGTTGACTACGGCAACACGGAGTCGGTGACACTGGACCAGCTGCGCAAGCTGGACGCCGGCCACCTGGCCAAGCCGGCCTGGGCCAAGCGCTGCTGCCTGAACCGGATCGCAGCCGCCAGCAGCAACGGCCAGTGGCCGGAGGCCATCCAGTCCGACGTGCTGATCCAGCTAGGCAAGGAAACTGCCGTGTTGCGGGCGGCTCCGACGAGTTCAGGCGGCGGCGACGGCGCCTGCGACCTGGCCACGGAGCAGTGCAAGTCGCTGTGCGAGGCTCTGGTTAACGCCGGCCTGGCTGCCATCGTTATCGAGTGAATCCGGTGGTGTTTTTTTTTCTCTGCGTTGCGTCTGTGTCTTGAACTAATTTTTTTCCTGCGATTTTACTCAACTCTCTTTTCCCGCGATATTTTTTTAAAACTGTAGGTAGCTAAGCGGGCAGTGAGCTCGGTGAGTGCGACCGTTTTAACCGTTTTTTATTAAATAATCTCTGCGTTCTTTAACGGTTGGCGTGTTTTTGTGCGATTCTAGTTTTTTATTTACCCCTTAATAATGTAATAGTTTAGCGTGGTTTTTAGTCTTAATTGGATCTTTAATGCATTCTTGACAATAGACGCAATCACGCAATTTATAGTTTGATTGATTCTTGGGTGTCATATCGTTAGACTGTGTGTTGTTGCTAAATAAAAGGGGCGAAATCCTTGCTTTCTGATGATTGCGTAACAATCTGGGCGTACAGAAACCCTTTAATAGTCCCAATCTCACACACCATATATAGGGAGGCAATCCCTCGAGATGTAAATTTTTTAAACGCCCTTAGTAAATATGCACATTTTCGACTAGATAAAGAAAGTACCATTGATGTTTGGTGGTGGCCCTGTTGTATTCGTTGAATTCTCGTGTTTTTGGATACCTAATAACAGGCAAAATTGCTTATAATTATTTTTATGCTACGAGCAGCTTGTCACTTTAAAAAAATCGTCTTGATTAATCGCATCGGACGCGTCGCAATCACGACAAATAGTTTCTACTTATGCGCCGCTTTCAGGCCTGCATTTACAACCTTGTCATCTTTATGATACAAATATATGAAATAAATACTGAAATTTGATCGCCAACTTTTTGAACTGATTTACTGTGTGTTCCGTGTTACTGTCTTTTGCTTTGTTGAATTTTTAAACGCCCTTAGATGGGCCGTTTTCGTTAACGTGAACTCCAAATTGGGAAAGTTCTATCTCTGTTTGCACGTCAACTTTTATGTTTCAGCTAAGCGAACCAAGCAAGCATGCTTAACTCGTTAAAGAATTATGTGAACACCCAGCTGTCTACTATTAATCCCTACAAAATTGAAGAGGCCAATGCTGCCAATTTCAATAAGTGAGTCAGTCTGCCTGTCTGTCTTCAGTTTCCTGTGTTTGAACTGCCTAAGATGCGAAATTTTTTAAATCTGTGCCATCGCAGGTACCAGGTGCACATCAGCGACAATGCGGGCAGCTTTTTGTATCGAGTGGCCAATCATTTTGAAATGATTTTCACCTACATTAATGCCAAGAACGAAAGGAAGGCTTATTCGTGAGTTCCTTCGTGATAATATGCGCGGATAGTAGAGATGGAGATTGAGAGGGGATGATTGACAGGTAGTTTTGATCTATCCGTTTATTTACTAGTCCCGTGTAGAAGTTTAGATTCACGTAGATTTTTCAGGGACTAAAGTACTGTCACTGTTGACGAAAGTAATAATTTTTTGCGTAGGTTCCGCCTTATCTCCGTTTTTATTAGTTATGCATCAAAACAAATACCATAACGTTTCACGCCTTCACTGTTCTTACTCGTACTTCTACACTGGAATCCATCTGTCAATCTTTGAATATATCTGTATACTTCAGTATATATATATGTACTGAAATATATATATATATATAGATATACTGTATTTCTATCTATCTACCTGTCTATCTATCTATCTATCTATCTATCTATCTATCTATCTATCTGTCTGTCAGTCAGTCTATCTATCTGGCTATCTATCTATCTATCTATCTATCTATCTATCTGTCTGTCTGTCTGTCTGTCAGTCTATCTATCTGGCTATCTATCTATCTACCAACCATCTTTCACAATCGATCGATCGATTAATCTATCTATCTTGTCAATCAGGTTTTCTATCTGCCTACCCGTGTCCAAGTCTGCCTGTCTGCTAATTGAGATACTGTCTATAAGAGATAGTCTACTGCAAGTAGAAAGTTAGTACAAAGCGCTACAAACTTGCAGTAGAGACTCAGAATTGCGCTACACAAAAGCGCACAGCATAAGTAGGAGTTCTGTTAAGCTAGCTAGAGGTGGAAGACAGCCGAGTGGTTAGGTGAGGTCGCCTGAAGACGCTTAAGAGAGCAGAAATCGGTTGCGACAGTCCTAGCAGAGGTTCTATTCACTTTTAGATAGTTTACACTGTCATAGAAGAGTCCAACTGGTAGAGAAAATCCTCTGGCAAAGCCACAAGTAAATTAACAAATTCATAGCCATTCCTACTACTGGTAATGCAGCTGCTCTGCCCCACCCTCGCCAGACTGTTCCGGTTGGAGAGCATGAGCGACGCCGAGTCCCTGTTCGCCCACTATTCCTCGCGCTTGCGAGTTCTTGAACGCGTCGACCGGGCCCTGCTGACGCGCAAAAAAGACGTCGAAGCCGCCTGCGAGGTGCTGCGCCAGAACACCGGCTACACAGCCTGCCATACGGTTGTTCATCTCAACTGGATTCACATGCTCAGGCATCCCGAAATGGTTGCCATGGTGAATTCGCCCGACGATATTAATCGAATCACGCCGTTTGTATTGTCCGTTATCCATGCCAATCTGGCCATAGTGCGCGAGTTTCTCACCATGAGCAGTGTCGATCTCACCATTGTGGATAGCAACGGCGATTCCGTGTTTCACCACGCTGCCGGCAAGCCCAGCGAACTGATGACTGTGAGCCGCTGCTGGGTGAATGGGCGTACAGACAGGCATAGAGAGAGCATTCGGAGATAGATGGACAGACAGATAATAAGACACTCAGATTAGGATAGACGGACAGGCAGTCAGACTGTGAGACAGACAAATAAACAGGCAGTCAGACTGTGAGACAGACTGATAAACAGGCCGTCAGACTGTCAGACAGACTGATAAACAGGCAGTCAGACTGTCAGACAAACTGATAAACAGACAGTCAGACTGTGAGACAAGCAGATAAACAGGCAGAATTCATAGACAGGAGAGAGCAGGCAGGAGTATTAACTGCTACGCGGCAGAACAAGCAGCTATTTAACCCGATCACCAATGACTCTAAACCCCCTCAGCTTCTTATCGGGCGCGACCAGACAATGGTGAATCACGTTAACGACGAGGGCAAAGTGCCGCTGCACCTCACCTGCCAGGCGGCCGACGATTTGGGCACCCTGCTGCTGCTGCAGGCCGGCGCAGATCCCGCCGGCGGCGACGCGCCTTACCCGGCCAAGCCAATTCACCTGGCGATGCGGAGCTGCTCGCTTAAGTGAGAATTCTTCTGATGATTCAAACTCTAGGAACTTTAGCGCGTTTGGAAAAAAAACTATTTTTTTCCGCTTGCTAATCTGTGCGGTTTCTGTTTTACAAACAAGCGAACGTCTTACCTAGCTACTATTCCCATTAGCAACTAGACCTTCTCCTTAGCAACATGACCTCCCCTTTAGCAACTAGACCCCCATATCAACTAGACCTCCCCATAGCAAGAAAACCTTCCCCATAGCAACTAAACCTCCCCATAGCAACAAAAACCTTCCCCATAGCAACTAAACCTCCCCATAGCAACAATACCTTTCCCATAGCAACAATACCTTTCCCATAGCAACTAAACCTCCCCATAGCAACAAGACCTTTCCCATAGCAAGAAGACCTTCCCCATAGCAACTAGACCTCCCCATAGCAATTAGATTTCCCCATAGCAAGACCTTTCCTGAATCAAATATACTTTTTCATGCTAGCATCTGGACCTTTCCCCTTAGTAACATCCTATTAGCCTTCATTTTTTCTACTAGACGTTCACCTTAGCAACTAAACCTTTGCCATAGCAGCTGCATATCTTCCCTTGATAATTACACGATTTCCCTCAGCAATTTGGCTAGTGAATCGATTCAATTTTGACACCCCTCTAAAGTAGCACTATTTCCTGTTCTATTATTTTTGTTTCTATGCAGTTCTAGCACTAAATCCGCAATCCTACAGGTGCATCGAGATGCTGTGCACCCGGGACCACGGCCTCATCAACAGTGTTGACAGCGAAGGCAATTCGGTTCTGCACTACGCCCGCGAGAAGGACATCACCTACACCCTGTGCCACTATCCGCAGATCAACAAGAACCTGGTAAATACTAAGGGAGAAACCCCTCTGCACTCTGTCATCATAGAGATGTACAAAACCACCGACAAGAAGAAGAAAGACGACTACTTGGACGTTATTATGACTCTGCTTGTGCTTGAGGCCGACGCCAGCATTCCTAATATCGAGGGCGAGACGCCTCTGCACTCTGCCGTGCGGGTAAGCACCCCCTGAAAACACTCGAAAGCCATTCTTGATTGACTTTATTCGTTATGATTTATTATTTTTTCAGACGCGCAACGTTGACGTCGTCCGGGCTCTCATTGTGTTCGAGGCCGATGTCAATTGTTTGAATAAGCGCGGCCAGACTCCGCGCCACATCTTATCTAGCGAGGACGAGGGCCAGCCGGCGTTCGGGTTAGTTTAGCGCACTCTGTTTGATTCGTCACACTGTTTGATATGCGATTCTCTATGAGATTGGAATAGATAGTTAATTTGCTCTTTTACCAACCAATTCCACCCGCAGAATCCTGCCCTACTTCCGCGCCAGTACTAGAGATCGGTGAGTAATTTACTATTGTGTTTTTTTCGTGTGTATTCTGCTGATGTCTCTCATGAGACTATGGTGGTAACTGATGCGATTGATTTCCTATTCACAAATTTGATGCTACAGTTCATACTAAAATGCGAAACTCCGAAGCTTAATTTTTATAACGGGATAACATTTCTTATAATCACTAAGCTTAATTATTAACTTCTCATCTAGGGCATGTTTTTTATCGCTAACTTCCTAATCTAGGGGAAGATTATTAAGCTGGATTTTTCTCTTTAGCAAGATTAATAAGTAAGAATAATAAACTAGGATGAGATGATAAGGCTTGAAATCTTATCTAATTTATAATTCAGGGTAAGATTATTAATTTTAGCTTCTAATCTATTATAACTTTCATCGCAAAGTTCTAATATTGAAGTGATATTTTTTCGCTATACTTCGTATTTTTTAGGCCTAATCTAGGGCGAGAATCGAGATTATTAGGCTAGAGTTCTTATCTAAGGGTTAGATTACTAAGCTAGAGTTCTGATTCAAGGGGTGAGATTATTTAGCTCGAGTTTTTTATCTAACGGTGAGAGATTATCAAGCTAGAGTTTTTATCTGAGGGTGAGATTATCAAGCTAGTGTTCTAATCTAACAGTGAGATTATCAAGCGAGAGTTTTTATCTGAGGGTGAGATTATCAAGCTAGAGTTATAATCTAACAGTGAGATTATTTAGCTCGAGTTTTTTATCTAACGGTGAGAGATTATCAAGCTAGAGTTTTTATCTGAGGGTGAGATTATCAAGCTAGTGTTCTAATCTAACAGTGAGATTATCAAGCGAGAGTTTTTATCTAATGGTGAGATTATCTAGCTAGATTTTATTAACCTTTATCAAGGGTGAGATTATCAACTTAAGTTCTTATCTGAGTGTAAGGTTTTTACGTTAGTTTTGATATTTTTAAGCATGATTTTTATTTAATTTGAGATCATGTGGCTTAATGGTAAGAGTTTTAAGGTTTCTGAGTCTCAGAAACGTTACGCTCGTATGTGAGATTATCTGAGATTCGATAAGGTTGCTCAATTTATAATACCCCTGTGAGATTTTCGATCGTGTTTAGATCGATCGATCTAAACCCCTTACTTGGCGTCACGCCTGCCCGCAGAGACGTGCTGATCTACACGCTGCACATGGTCGGCGCCAACCGTTGCGCCAGCGGCACCGCCGGCTGCGGCGATGGCTGTCACTACCGGGGCAAAAACAACGGCACAGTGCCGGAGGCCTGCAAAATCCCCGAGCTCGAATCGCAATCGCCCGAGCCCAGTCCGAAGTCGACAAACCCGCTGACCAGCAACTCCGCCGTCTCCTTGTTGAAACGCTTCGACAGTCGGCTTGGCTCCGGCAGCGTCAATTTTCGCAACTCGTCCTCGTCAGCCGGCTCCGGTGGCAGCAGCACCGAGCAGTCGGTGGGCGGCGGCGAGCCGAGCGTCTACCTGGCCGAGTCAGCCAGCAGCTACAGCCTCCTGGCCAGCGCCGCCGCACCCAGCATCGACACGCCCGACAATGGCGAAAGCGACGAGGCGTTGTTGGACCTGGCCGAGGGCGACACCCTGCTCTGTCTGGACGGCGGCGGCATTCGCGGCCTCATTCTGGCCCAGCTGATGCGCGCCATCGAGCGTCGGCTAATTCAACAACAACAGCAACAGCAGCTTCAACTGGTTGATTATTTCGACTGGGTGTCGGGCACCAGCACCGGGGCGATCTGCGCGCTGGCTCTCGGCGTCGGCAAAACCGCCGCATTCGGCCGCTGTCTCTATCTGAAGCTGAAGGATCGAATGTTTCAGGTTGATGATGCTGGGATATTTTTCCCCATATCAATTTAAATTAACTTTGAAATATTCCCGCAACTCTACTTAAAGTAGCTGTTCATAAAAAAATAATAATAAATTTATACACCCGACCTTTCGATCAGATGTACAGCCCAAGGCACAGCCGCAGCTAGTTACGCGGCGCATCCGAGGGCTGTGTACAGCTGCTCAGCCTGACGGGCTGGAGGGGCCGCAACACCCACACTAAATTATCCCAGCTCAAACTGGTACCCAATCTCAGCTGGGTGGACTGAAGCAATGCGGGATTAAGTGCCTTGCTCAAGGGCACAAATTGTCTCCTAGAGCCGGGACTCGAACCCACGACCTTCCGGTCATTAGGCAGGTGCCCTGGCCACTAGGCTGCAACTCCTGATACTACTAGTTGTTCAAGTAGTATCAAAATGCGATGCATGTATTATATCTATCCGTCTCTGTCCGATTTCTACAGGGCTCGCGTCCCTACGCCGCCGACTTTCTAGAACAGACGCTGCAGGAGATGTTCGGCGAGAATACGGTGATGACTGACATCCCGCTCAGCCGCTGCGGCATCATGGTGCACGCCCTGCTGGCGGACAGGTTTCCGCCTCTGCTGCACACCTTCCGCAACTACGATCCGCCCATGCCCGATCCCAGGCCGTTGAAAACTTCGCCAGATGTGGCCGTCTGCCGGCCGGATGAGCAGCTGGTCTGGAAGGCGGCCAGGGCTTCGGGTGCTGCGCCGACGTTTTTTAAGTCTTGCGACCAATACTTGGACGGCGGGCTCGTGGCCAACAATCCTACGCTGGATGCGCTGACTGAGGTCTGTCTGGCGCGCTTTGGTTCCCTTCAATGTCCCTGTTGAAGCCCTTTTTAATTCATTGGATACAGGGTTCTAGGTGTGGATGCATCCGACTGAATGAACCCTGAGTAACTGAAGCACTGAGGGGCTCAGCAGCACACTGAGGCACTGAAGGGGACTCAGCAGCACACTGAGGCACTGAGGGGGGCTCAGCAGCACACTGAGGCACTGAAGGGGACTCAGCAGCACACTGAGGCACTGAGGGGGGCTCAGCAGCACACTGAGGCACTGAGGGGGACTCAGCAGCACACTGAGGCACTGAGGGCTCAGCAGCACACTGAGGCACTGAGGGGGCTCAGCAGCACACTGAGGCACTGAGGGGGCTCAGCAGCACACTGAGGCACTGAGGGCTCAGCAGCACACTGAGGCACTGAGGGGGCTCAGAAGCACACTGAGGCACTGAGGGCTCAGCAGCACACTGAGGCACTGAGGGGGCTCAGCAGCACACTGAGGCACTGAGGGGACTCAGCAGCACACTGAGGCACTGAGGGGGCTCAGCAGCACACTGAGGCACTGAGGGCTCAGCACCTCACAGAAGCTCACTTATCCAACCAACTCCCCCTTTATCCCTGCTCCCGCTGCAGCTGACCGCCTACTACAAGAAGAACTACAACCGGCTACCCAAACTGCGCTGCGTTGTGTCTCTGGGCACTGGGCGCATCCCGGTAATCCCCATCTCCAACCGGGACGTGTTCATGCCGTCCAACCCGGCCCAGCTGCTGCAAACATTCCGCGGCATGAACAGTCTGGCCCAGATCATGGTCGAACAGGCCACTAGCGCCGACTATCAGACTGTGCGCCGCGCCCAGGCGTGGTGCGACTGCCTCGGCGCCCGCTACTATCGCTTATCGCCACCAATATCGGCCGACATACCGTTGGACTGTAAGAGCACGTCTATACTAATCCAGATGCTGTGGGAGACCGAGGTCTATCTATCCAGGAATGCTGACAAGCTCAACCAGCTGGTCAGGGTGCTCACCGCGCCGCACCGGGCGGCAGCCAAGTCTAAAGCCGAGTCTCCCGCCACGCCGTCAAAAGTGTCCGACTGGTCTTGATTCGGATCGGTGTTTTAATTATTCCTCCAAGCGGTTTGGAGTGCTGTCTGTTGGCTGTGATCCACTCAGTGCGGTCTCAAAGATACTGTGAATAACAAAGTTGTTTTTTAAAGATTTTTTACGACTTCGTCTAGCTACTACATTCGTGAAAATAAATTTAAATAGATGAGCAAGGGTTTCAGTGATACGGGCTTCCTGTCAATTTTGTTGCTGTTGTTGATTGATTTTTGTTTGTGTTGATTTTTTGTTGATTGTTTTTGGTCGGTTTAAATTGCTGATTGTAACAAATGTTTGTGCTTTCTTTTCAAATGTGTTTTCTTGCACTGATAATTTTTGACAGATTAGAAATTGATTGATTTTTTATTTGCTTCCATGGTGATTAATTTATTTAAAGCAATTTCTAATTAGAATAAAATGAATAAATAATAGTAGATACCAGTCAGTAAGCATCTTGTAATCTGCTTTTCTTAAATTTATACTTTAATTTTTCCTAATTTTTATTTTTTTGCAAGAATAATTGAGTCCTAATCTTTAATTAGGGAACCTGAGAATTTAACTTGGGTCAAGAGAATTCTAGGAAATCAGACAGGGGTCAAGATACTCCTAGGGAATCAGACAGGGGTCAAGATACTCCTAGGGAATCAGACAGGGGTCAAGATACTCCTAGGAAATCAGACAGGGGTCAAGATACTCCTAGGGAATCAGACAGGGGTCAAGATGCTCCTAGGGAATCAGACAGGGGTCAAGATGCTCCTAGGGAATCAGACAGGGGTCAAGATGCTCCTAGGAAATCAGACAGGGGTCAAGATGCTCCTAGGGAATCAGACAGGGGTCAAGATGCTCCTAGGGAATCAGACAGGGGTCAACATGCTCCTAGGGAATCAGACAGGGGTCAACATGCTCCTAGGGAATCAGACAGGGGTCAACATGCTCCTAGGGAATCAGACAGGGGTCAACATGCTCCTAGGGAGTCAGACTGGGGTCAAGAGAAGCTGGGGTTACTTCATTAATCAGAATTATTGTAAAAAATGAAAAGGAAGGATAAGATAAGAGAGATCTGATGGACCCTGCAGTGCATTTTCTGCCTAACTTAATCGATGCCTTACCACATCGCACACTGCTTAGAATTGTGTCAGTGCAATATGTCAGCTAGTGTCATGAATGATTGCTACCATTTTTAATACCTTAACAGTAGTTTTACCATCGGCTTGGTAGAAACGGTTTCACTGCTTCCTGTCACGGCAATTGTCTTCAGGGTGGATGAATGCTGACTGTTAGACGCATTCCATCTGAGGAGTTTCTTTTGTTTTTTTCTCCAAGCGTTTTTGTTCGATACATTTTTATTTCTAGTGGACTAGCTGGATTCAAAGTGGACTAGCTGGATTCAAAGTGGACTAGCTGGATTCAATTCAAGCGTGGCATTCATGCCATTGCAGTTTCGAAAAAATGCAGTTTGCCAGTATTTTCCGTTTAGCGGCCAGCTACAATTAACTATTTATATAAGCGTATGTTAATGTATATTTTTATCTCCTGTTTTATTCCGAAAACAATCGCAACACTTTCTTGATGCATCTATTGGAAAAATTTTTATGGGTGATAGAGAGAGGCGGATAGATTGATGTGGGATTTGCTGTCAATTGAAAGTAAGTGGCTTCGTGCGTCGATTGTACAATTTGTTGGTCTCATTCATGGAGTTTTAATACAGCCAAAACAGGGTGTTTTAGTGTCCACTTATGTGCGCTAGTTTCCCATTGGCATAATTAATTTATGCTTTTTGTTATTTAATTCAATGGGTGCCATGTGTTTATTATTTGAAATATATATATATTCATAACCTGGCGGAATGAACCGCAATATTTACTTTTTTGAGTCTTCTACTCGTAAATAGCATTAAACAGGATTGAAATGCAGAAATTGATTTTTTTTTAAAGAAAAAAACTCCGCCATTTTCGCTCTGTTGCCCGAGGGGGGCTCTTCAATTTCCTAGGCGCGTCCAATTTCCCGCTTTTTCTCGCACACTAATATCCGAATCATCAACTAGCAAGTCCCGTTTCGCATTTACCATGCCGTGTCTAACATAAAAATTAGCATTTTCATTATCGATTGATGAATATTTGTATCGAAGGCCTCTGGGTTGTCAATTTCAAACGTAGGATTACTTGGAAAAATGCACTATCTATTTAAAAATTTGGACACACGACTTGTCTACCAGATGTAACCCCCGTACCTAAATTTTCCCAGCTCAAACTGGTACCCGATCTCAGCTGGTTGGACTTCAGCAATGCGGGATTAAATGCCTTACTCAAGGGTCAAATATTATCTTTTAGGGATGTGACTCGAACCCACGACCTTCCAGTTACAGACCGTCTAAGCTTTAGGCTAACACAACGCTGCAACACATCCCTAATGGATCCTTTAGTCAAGCCGTTTCTATACGAAGCATCTTAAAATCCCCGGTTAAATTTTCGCTCTATGACGACTCTCATTAACGAATCTTATTTTCATGCCTGCAGTTTATATAGCCTTTTGCGTTCCATTTCAGAAAAGTTGCGTTCAATTTAAGAGTCCCGTCTGCCATAAATTTCCACTGGCTTCGTTTTATTGTCTATGGCTTTTCTGAAGGATTTTGCGTTCAATTTAAGATCGCAAAACATGGACTTCTATATTTAGCATCTGGTGTCGAACTATTAGCGAAGCCGTTCCTGCAGCCAAATGCCGAACACTTGTTCACCATAATGAAGGATATGCTTTCATTATGCAGAGTCAAATGAAGAAAGTAAGTTTAGTTGTATTCGATATAAGCCGCAGCAGTTCTTGATAAATGTATATCTATGGAAACAATTGGCCTCAAGTTGTAATTTTTTGTGAGAATTTTTCGCTTCCTGTCCAGATGCTAAATATAGAAGTCCATGTCGCAAAATTACAATTTAACTGACAGATAGATTGCAGGTCTTTACATTCACGTTGAGCATTGCAGCAATATCGCTAACCACATCGCCTCTCTCAATTGCCGACACAATCAATCCATACTTCTCGTTGGGAATTCTCTGATAAGGCATGGTTTATGGTTTTTCGTGCAAAGTCAAATTCTGTGCTTCTCAAATTAAACCCACTTTTCTTAAATTGAATGCAAAAACGGTTTTGGCCCACAGCGAGATCCCCAATTTTTACCATAAACGTCGTCTCTGTCAGTCGCCACTTGCAACCAGTGTGGCCATGCTCACTTCAAATTCTTAAATTGAATGCAAATTTTCTGAACTTGAACGCAAAAAGCTATATTACGACCCAGATCCTCGACTCCCGTGAGATCATCTGACTCCTAAGCATGTATATTTTTCATCCCAAATTCACTCCCTATTTCGGTAAAAAAAGACTGAAAAGGTGCAAAAAAATTCACAGAAAGCCCTGACCGTGCCATGAGGCTGATAGGCTGCGATTAAAGATGAATTTACAACTCTTCTATAGCTTCATCGTTATCGTTTATATTTGAGTTAATTTATACTTGTGTGTGTTTTTTTAGTCATCAGACATCAATCCATGCAAGTTTATTTGAATCGCTCGATCAAGTTAATTTGCTTTGAATGCCTCATTCCTGTAGTTTTCAATCAATCAATCAATCAATAGTCGAGCTCTTCGTCTGTCTCGCGGCCGAATCGAAACGGCATGTGCACCGTGTCGTCCCGCTTGCCCCATCTGAACACGTTCGGGGTGTTTCGTTTGCCCCAGCGGAACACGTTCGGGGTATTTCGTTTGCCCCATCTGAACACGTTGGGAGAGCCGCGCTTGGCCTCAGTCCAGTAGTAATAGGCCGCGTCCTCGGCCTCCGGGCCCGGATACTCGCACAGAATCCTTGCCGGCGCCATTCGCCTGGCTCGCTTCAATTCAGCGTCGTCTGCAATGGCCAGATCGGAATCGCAATCATGCGGCATCCTCTCTTCTTCTGCAGCATTCTAATTTCCTTTTCTGTTATCAATTTCATTTTTTAGCAAAATAGAGGAAGTGATGGGTGAGCCCGCACAATGCGAGAGAAATTCGACATAAGAAAATTAATTATCCTTGTTTTTTCGGGAATTCACTTTCCCTAGAAATTTTTACCTAATACGTTGGGAAAATTAATAAGTACTGTTTTTTACCCTTGGCAACGCCTGCGCTGGATTGCGCAACCATCAGACAGACCAGCGCCAAGGCGAGCGCAAACGAAGCCGAATGAAAGTGAAACATCATTATAGTCCTAGCGATTGCAATTGCTTCTGCTGCTTTTGCCGCTTTGCCGCGCTGTAGATGAAGCTCTATATATATATATAACCTGAAATCAGAGGGTCGTGTATTTTTAGCTTTTTGAAACTTTCAGACACCCAAAGTGTGGCATCTTAGAACCTGAACTTCATTATTGAATCGATTTAAATCAACTCACCTGTCCTGCCGTCTGGCTGCCTGTCAAACTGAAGTGCACCCACTTCTTTGGCGGAGACCTGTTTGGTTTAAATAGGGATCGGCGCTATGGAGGCTTGTAGCCCGACGCGATTTTTCCCCATACCTAAATTAGCGGCTTGCCGCTCATTGGTCAAGTGTGAAATGCATTCTATGCATTGATGCCTGCGAGCGATTTTATCAGACATTTCCCCCGGTCGGAATTCTTGTTATTTCCATTAATTTGGTGCCAAATTTAAATTTCCATATAGAAAGGAAGGGGTAAACAGAAAATTAAACTGCTGCGATGAGCAATGACTCATGCCGTTTGTCAATGCGGAAAAATTTTCAACAATGTTATCACGGAGCTTCAGGCGTCTCTTTAAATCACCCCTCCTGAATTGCCCTCAACACTTGCATAGTTTGCTCGGGAACAAAGATGAATTATTGTCACCCATTGGAAACACTGCGTAGCTACCCCAATTTGGAGATGTCTTATTGCTTTCTAGACTGACTGTCAAAATCTGGGCTTTCAAAGATCATACAAAGCTTTTAAGGTCATAATACTTGACAATTATTGCTGATACAGTGGAGCACTTGCTAGTATGAATCTACATGGCCGAAGGATTCGCAGTATGTTGGATTAAAGTAGGCATAAATCTAAATTAAATAAATGGTATAAATTCACACAGGTACATTGTAAACTTTCGAGAGCCGCGAGAAACGCTCAAGGCTCAAGGCTCGTTTATTTTACGAGCGAGCGCTGCGAGCGCCCCTTCATGGTCTCTCGATCACGAACTGGTACAGTGGAAGCGGATCTATCAGTGTCTATCGGGCAAAGAACTTCAGTGCAACGAGTGTTTTAGCTCGTAATAACGATCAACTTAAGTACAACAGTTTGTCTTGTCAGAGGTACGTAAACTATGTCTACGTGTACGAGCTACATGTACTTATAACTGTTTCGTGCAGAATATTAAAATTACTATTGAAAAAAAATGAATGCCCTAATACTCGATATTTTAAATAAAAAACTGGCCGCTTTGTATTGGTGTATCGCCCGCTATTAGGCAATGTTTTGGTCGTACATGTGCGTAATGCATGTGTGTACCTCTCCAGGCGAAACTGCACAAATTTACGTGTATTTTGTTTGATCGCATATACATGCATATAAAAACGCTACAAACGGGCACTATAGCGCACACTCGTTTGGGCTTGGCTGCGGCCTAAGCGTTCAGTGGGCTGGTGCAGGAGGACCAGCGCCAGCGGATTTTGATCGCCGCGAACCGGGCCTCGCAAACAATGGCCCAGTTACATGTACATCCGGGTGTTGCTCAGGGCCGGGACACGGGGTTTGCTCCCGCGTGACGGTCATCGGAACTGCCTCCATGCCGTACAGAAGAACCGGTCCCATACGTCTCTTCTCGAGCAGCGGAGTTGAAGACATTCCCAAGGATATGCGCTGCGCGCCAGGCCTGAGAGCCAGAGAGCCGAGGTACCTGAAGTCCTCACACGCCTCGACAACGTCTCCATTAGGCAGAGTTAGATTAGGGGCGGTGCCAGTGCCCACATGCAGCACTTCCGTCTTGCGCGAGTTGACCAACAGTCCAACGCGAGTGCCTTCTTGACAGTCTGGTTAGGGCGCGTTAAGCCGCAGCTGGGTCAGAGCATAGAAGTGCGATTTCATCAGCATACGCTAGAGCAGGCAGCGTGACTGCGGGATGCCGAGAGCTTCGTCGCGGGACCAGGACGTAGCTATCGTCTTCACATAAATGTAGATATCACCGCCGCACATAGTCCACAACCATGATGAACAGGAGGGGTGCCAGCGTGTCGCCTTGAAGGACGCTAGAGCCTGTGTTGACCTGTGTCGGTGGGACCGTCGCTCGTCTGAACAAAAACCTTTGTGTCATTGTAAAGGTCCATCACTGCTCAGCTACCAGTTCAGGAGGCACACCGTAATATCAGTCAGCAGCCATGTGATGAGATCGCAAGCATGAGAACAGAGTCAAATGCCTTACGAAAGTCCACGAAGACAATCGACACGCAGCGCTGGTGAGTCTTACAGGCTTCGATGACTGAACGCATAGTTGCGATCGGATTGGTAGCTAGACCTGCCTGGCCGGAAGATTGAATTGCAACAGGGGTAATTTTGTGGTATAAATTGCCAAAAAATATCTGCTTTTAAAACGTCCGAAAGTAAATCTGCTTGAATAACTTTGACATTTTCGATGGAAAGAGCCTGGAAAATTGACTCATGTGTGTCAGCTTTATGCTCGCATTTATTTATAAAGAAAAAATATTGAACAATTTACATAGCGATGATTACTAGCAAATTAACGGCAGTAAAGTATTAATTAATCTGTACGCTTTTTAAAAGACGTCTTAAAGAACAGAAGAAAGAACAGAACAATTATTCGTATTGATCAAAATTTTCGCTCAGAATTTCGGTGTTGTACGTGCATAAAGCAGTATAACAAAAGGATTTACTTATTTTTCATGTAAAGCACTAAAGGCGAATAAATTTTTATTTCTAAAGCTAAAAATCTTCATATTATTACGAATTTAATTAATAATTGCTATAACCTCCCCCGTTTCACTAGTAATCAGTACAAAAATTAACATGTATATTTCTTGAGGTTTTTTGCCCAGTTTGAGGCATATTTAAAAAAACAAGAGATTGAAAATATTTTGAAAACGCTCATCAAAATGGCTTTCGAGGCAGCAGCACCTGCGCCAAATGATTTTAATCAGCTTGATTCGGGTAAATTATGCGCGTTTTTTTCATTCACTTCTACACCTACTGCGTTTCTAAAAAACACTTTTGAGGCGTCAATTCTATAATTTAGCAAACGAAAATCATTTCTAAAGTTAATCAGATTTTTTCTATTTATTTTTATTTTTAAATGCATGCAAAAATGTAGATGTTTAAATGTAGATTACAATGTTACAACGTGGTTTTACTAAGAAATGGGTTTGAGATAATTAAGAAAGGAACTAGATGTTTCAATTAAAGTAAAAGTCTAGTCTATTGGGTAATTTAATTCCCGCTGCCGTGATAAATAATTTGTGATGATTTCCGTTCTTATGTGGCAAGGCAAAATTAAAATAATAGCTTGTGATTTTATGTTATATTTATATCATACTGTCTACTGCTTTATGTAAAAAAGCAGTAGCAGAAATGATCTTTTGCTTATCAGACCCTCAAGTATAAAGCTTATACCTTATTGAAAATAATATGATGTGTTAATTTTTTATTTTAAATAAGTAATGCAATTGTACAAATTTGTCTATTATTAAAAAGAGTTTTTTATGCCTGATTGAATGCAATAGAGGCAAATATTCACTTAGGAGACTGAAATAGAGCTGCAATCATAAAAAGGCTACTTTGCATATTGTGTATATATTATTAATAGATAGTATCAATACATATAAACTTCTCAGCTTATAGCATTCTCTTACAAGTTTTTGAGTATAAAAGGTATAGACCTAACAATGCTACTTTTTTTCAATTGAAAGCTAATAGTAAAATCCCATTAATTTTGAGTTATTTTTTTGAAAAGTACACGTTCTTTGGTTTACAAAAAGTATTTTTTAACACAGGAGTTTTAAACAAGTTTTTAAGGAGCCTAATGGAAAAATTTCTTTAAATTTAAACTTTAATTATACGTTTTACCTCCTCCAAATCCCTAATGAATTTCGCAAATATTAATTAAAGCAATTTCAAAGAAACAAATTTCATATTTGGGTTTCTCACTGCATTCGTGCAGGCAACAGCGACGAAGAGGCCAACGAGGAAGGCGTAGTCGGCAACGTCAGCAAGTTCTGCGTCACGCCGCCGAGCTACACTGGCAAGCCGAAGAAGGGCCATCTGGTGTTCGATGCCTGCTTCGAGGGCGGCAACTTAGGCCGGGTGGACTACATCAGCGAGTTCGAATACGATTTGTTCATTCGGCCGGACACCTGCAACCAGCGCTACCGGGTTTGGTTCCACTTCTCGGTTGAGAATGTCAAAGCGGACCAGGTAAACTCTGAGCATCTGTACGCTAAATCTAGACATCCTTCTGAGAAGCTTACTTCTGGCTCTTAATTTACAGCGCGTGATCTTCACCATCGTAAACTTCAGCAAGACAAAATCCCTGTACAGGGAGGGGATGACCCCCGTTGTTAAATCAACTAGCCGACCCAAGTGGTGAGTTTTTTTGGCTCGTGTTTTGTAGTTATTGGGTTGCGCCCCAAAATATTGTGTGGTTTATGGGTTCTTTAATCGAGCCACACACTCCTCCCTCTACCGGTTCCTTGATCAAGCAGGTACTCCTCGCTCTACCGGTTCCTTGACTCCTCCCTCCACCGGTTCCTTGATCGAGCCGCCACTCCTTCCTCTATTAATAATTTGATAGATATACAAGTATTAAAGTATTCTGGTCCTGTCATCGAGCCGCTACTCCTTCCTCTACCGGTTCTTTGATCAAGCCGCCACTCCTCCCTCTACCGGTTCCTTGATCGAGCCGCCACTCTTCCCTCTACCGGTCCTTTGATCGAGCCGCCACTCCTTCCTCTACTGGCTCTTTGATCAAGCCGCCACTCCTCCCTCCACCGGTTCTTTGATCGAGCCGCTACTCCTTCCTTTACCGGTCTTTGATCGAGCCGCCACTAGTCCCTCTTCTGGTTCTTTCATCGAGCCACTACTCCTTCCTTTAAAATTCTTAAACGAACAAAATTGGTTCAAATGCCGAAATTTTTCTCACACTGAACGCCAGGGTCCGACTGCCGCCAAAGCACGTGTACTACTACCGCTGCCCGGAGCACCGCAAGAACTACGTGTTGAGCTTCGCCTTCTGTTTCGACAAGGAGGACGATGTGTACCAGTTTGCCTACTGCTACCCCTACACCTATACCCGCCTGCAAGCTTATCTGGACAGTCTGGAGCGCAAGGGCCTGGACTACGTGCAGCGCGACCTGCTGGGTCTCAGCGTCCAGCAGCGCCGTCTGGACCTGCTGACTGTCAGCCATCCGGACAATCTCACCGACGAGGCTCAGAAACGCGTCGTCTTCATCACCGCCAGAGTTCACCCGGGCGAAACTCCGGCCTCGTTCGTCTGCCAAGGCCTCATCGACTTCCTGGTCAGCTCGCATCCCATCGCCAAGCAGCTGCGCGACTATCTCGTGTTCAAAATTATCCCAATGCTTAATCCTGACGGCGTGTACCTGGGGAACTACCGGTAATTATCATGTGTAGCAATGCCTGGAGTAGTAATTCCTTCCCAGGCTTCTCCCTCAATTTCTTCCCCGCTTTCTCCCTCAATTATTTCCCCAGCTTCTCCCTCAGTTCCTTCCCCGGTTTCTACCTCAGCTCCTTCCCCAGTTTCGTCTTGAGTTGATTCCACAGGTTCTTTCTTGATTCCTTCAATGGTTTCTTCCTTGATTCCTTTCCCGGGTTATTTCTCAGTTTCTTCCTCAGTTCTTTCCAGGATATCTAAATCTAACCTAAACCCTCTATCAGCTAGCTCTATTTCTCTGCCTGATCACCTTACCTGGTTGTCTCACCGGTTACTCACCCGATTGCTTCCCTCCTCAGCTGATTCCCAGTTTTCCTATCTGTTTCGTGCCCGACGTTATTCACGAAGAGAATTTATAACATACGAGCTAAGCCTGCGCACCGATGACATAAAAAACTCGGCCCCCGAAAACGAACTCACAGCTGCTCATTGATGGGATTCGACCTCAACCGGCACTGGCAGGAGCCTTCGCCTTGGGCTCATCCCACAATCTACGCGTGCAAAAAGTCCATGATTGACATGTACAACTCCAAGGTACAGTCATACTGAAATTATTGTGATTCAACGTCAGTTAATATTCAACGGGATACTTTAAAACTACAGGAATACGACATTGACTTCTTCTGCGACCTGCACGCGCACAGCACCCTGATGAACGGCTTCATGTACGGCAACATATTCGACGATGCTGAGAAGCAGGAGAGGCAGAACGTCTTTCCCAAGCTGTTCCAACAGAATGCGGAGGATTTCAGTCTGACCAATACGAACTTTAATCGGGACGCGGTTAAGGCTGGCACTGGGCGTAGGTGAGTTTTTAGTTGCTAAGGAGCGTCTGATGGAGCATAAGTATTATACAATCGTACTCTAAGTGCTGGCGTACTTAAGTTCCACCGTACTCGACCAAATTTTGTTATTTCCTTAGCGATTTTGCATCTATTTACCGTAGGTTTTTTAGTAAAAACGAGTTTATATAAACCGTTTGAAAAACAATTCAGGGCGCTGGTTGGCATATTCGACGATTCCGTGCTGTGCTACACCCTCGAAGTGTCCTTCTTTAGCTACATGGCCAGCAGCTCCGGAGGCGCCATGCCCTACACTGAGGAGGGCTGTGAGTTGGTGGCCGCCGCTCTTGCTGGGATTGGTTGTTAAATTTCTGAGGGTGTTGTTAACTTTCTCAGGGTGGTTGTTAATTTGTTGAGGGTGGTTGTTAATTTTAATAGGGTGGTTGTTAACTTTTTGCTAAATACATGAATCTGAATCTTGTGGGTTAAATTTCTTTCGAAACGTTTTAAGTGTTTACATTCAGGACCCCCCGGAGGGGGGGTCTAAGGGTGCTAGTTTGTTCTGTTTGTATTAGCCTGGTGCTTCCTGTGCTTGTGTTTTTTTTCTACATGTTTATCTGCATAGTGTGTGTAAGGTGGGTTGTGTCTAATTTGAGGTGTTTTTAACGTTGGATGTGTCCAGTGTGGGGTGTGTCCAGTGTGGGGTGTGTCCAGTGTGGGGTGTGTCCAGTGTGGGGTGTGTCCAGTGTGGGGTGTGTCCAACGTGGGGTGTGTCCACTGTGTGATGTGTCCAGTATAGGGTGTGTCCAGTGTGGGGTGTGTCCAGTGTGGGGTGTGTCCAGTGTGGGGTGTGTCCAGTGTGGGGTGTGTCCAGTGTGGGGTGTGTCCAGTGTGGGGTGTGTCCAGTGTGGGGTGTGTCCAACGTGGGGTGTGTCCACTGTGTGATGTGTCCAGTATAGGGTGTGTCCAGTGTGGGGTGTGTCCAGTATAGGGTGTGTCCAGTGTGGGGTGTGTCCAGTGTGGGGTGTGTCCAGTGTGGGGTGTGTCCAGTGTGGGGTGTGTCCAGTGTGGGGTGTGTCCAGTGTGGGGTGTGTCCAACGTGGGGTGTGTCCACTGTGTGATGTGTCCAGTATAGGGTGTGTCCAGTGTGGGGTGTGTCCAGTGTGGGGTGTGTCCAGTGTGGGGTGTGTCCAGTGTGGGGTGTGTCCAGTGTGGAGTGTGTCCACTGTGTGATGTGTCCACTGTGGGGTGTGTCCACTGTGTGGTGTGTCCAGTGTGGGGTGTGTCCTGTGTGGAGTGGACCGTCTAATTTGAGAATCTAATGTGGAGTGTGTCCACTGTGTGGTGTGTCCAGTGTGGGATGTGTCCAGTGTGGGGTGTGTCCAGTATAGGGTGTGTCCAGTGTGAGTGTGTCCAGTGTGGGATGTGTCCAACGTGGGGTGTGTCCACTGTGTGATGTGTCCATTATAGGGTGTGTCCAGTGTGGGGTGTGTCCAGTGTGGGGTGTGTCCAGTGTGGGGTGTGTCCAGTGTGGGTGTGTCCTGTGTGGGGTGTGTCCACTGTGTGATGTGTCCACTGTGGGGTGTGTCCACTGTGTGGTGTGTCCAGTGTGGGGTGTGTCCTGTGTGGGGTGGACCGTCTAATTTGAGAATCTAATGTGGAGTGTGTCCACTGTGTGGTGTGTCCAGTGTGGGATGTGTCCAGTGTGGGGTGTGTCCAGTATAGGGTGTGTCCAGTGTGGGGTGTGTCCAGTGTGGGGTGTGTCCAACGTGGGGTGTGTCCACTGTGTGATGTGTCCAGTATAGGGTGTGTCCAGTGTGGGGTGTGTCCAGTGTGGGGTGTGTCCAGTGTGGGTGTGTCCAGTGTGGGGTGTGTCCAGTGTGGAGTGTGTCCAGTATAGGGTGTGTCCACTGTGGGGTGTGTCCACTGTGTGGTGTGTCCAGTGTGGGGTGTGTCCTGTGTGGAGTGGACCGTCTAATTTGAGAATCTAATGTGGAGTGTGTCCACTGTGTGGTGTGTCCAGTGTGGGATGTGTCCAGTGTGGGGTGTGTCCAGTGTGGGGTGTGTCCAGTATAGGGTGTGTCCAGTGTGGGGTGTGTCCAGTGTGGGGTGTGTCCAGTGTGGGGTGTGTCCAGTGTGGGGTGTGTCCAGTGTGGGGTGTGTCCAGTGTGGGGTGTGTCCAACGTGGGGTGTGTCCACTGTGTGATGTGTCCAGTATAGGGTGTGTCCAGTGTGGGGTGTGTCCAGTATAGGGTGTGTCCAGTGTGGGGTGTGTCCAGTGTGGGGTGTGTCCAGTGTGGGGTGTGTCCAGTGTGGGGTGTGTCCAGTGTGGGGTGTGTCCAGTGTGGGGTGTGTCCAACGTGGGGTGTGTCCACTGTGTGATGTGTCCAGTATAGGGTGTGTCCAGTGTGGGGTGTGTCCAGTATAGGGTGTGTCCAGTGTGGGGTGTGTCCAGTGTGGGGTGTGTCCAGTGTGGGGTGTGTCCAGTGTGGGGTGTGTCCAGTGTGGGGTGTGTCCAGTGTGGGGTGTGTCCAACGTGGGGTGTGTCCACTGTGTGATGTGTCCAGTATAGGGTGTGTCCAGTGTGGGGTGTGTCCAGTGTGGGGTGTGTCCAGTGTGGGGTGTGTCCAGTGTGGGGTGTGTCCAGTGTGGAGTGTGTCCACTGTGTGATGTGTCCACTGTGGGGTGTGTCCACTGTGTGGTGTGTCCAGTGTGGGGTGTGTCCTGTGTGGAGTGGACCGTCTAATTTGAGAATCTAATGTGGAGTGTGTCCACTGTGTGGTGTGTCCAGTGTGGGATGTGTCCAGTGTGGGGTGTGTCCAGTATAGGGTGTGTCCAGTGTGAGTGTGTCCAGTGTGGGATGTGTCCAACGTGGGGTGTGTCCACTGTGTGATGTGTCCATTATAGGGTGTGTCCAGTGTGGGGTGTGTCCAGTGTGGGGTGTGTCCAGTGTGGGGTGTGTCCAGTGTGGGTGTGTCCTGTGTGGGGTGTGTCCACTGTGTGATGTGTCCACTGTGGGGTGTGTCCACTGTGTGGTGTGTCCAGTGTGGGGTGTGTCCTGTGTGGGGTGGACCGTCTAATTTGAGAATCTAATGTGGAGTGTGTCCACTGTGTGGTGTGTCCAGTGTGGGATGTGTCCAGTGTGGGGTGTGTCCAGTATAGGGTGTGTCCAGTGTGGGGTGTGTCCAGTGTGGGATGTGTCCAGTGCGGGGTGTGTCCACTGTGTGATGTGTCCAGTATAGGGTGTGTCCAGTGTGGGGTGTGTCCAGTGTGGGGTGTGTCCAGTGTGGGGTGTGTCCAGTGTGGAGTGTGTCCACTGTGTGATGTGTCCACTGTGGGGTGTGTCCACTGTGTGGTGTGTCCAGTGTGGGGTGTGTCCTGTGTGGGGTGGACCGTCTAATTTGAGAATCTAATGTGGAGTGTGTCCACTATGTGATGTGTCCAGTGTGGGATGTGTCCAGTGTGGGGTGTGTCCAGTATAGGGTGTGTCCAGTGTGGGTGTGTCCTGTGTGGGGTGTGTCCAGTGTGCGGTGTGTCCAGTGTGGGATGTGTCCAGTGCGGGGTGTGTCCAGTGTGGGGTGTGTCCACTGTGTGATGTGTCCAGTATAGGGTGTGTCCAGTGTGGGGTGTGTCCAGTATAGGGTGTGTCCAGTGTGGGGTGTGTCCAGTGTGGGGTGTGTCCAGTGTGGGTGTGTCCTGTGTGGGGTGTGTCCAGTGTGGGGTGTGTCCAACGTGGGGTGTGTCCACTGTGTGATGTGTCCAGTATAGGGTGTGTCCAGTGTGGGGTGTGTCCAGTATAGGGTGTGTCCAGTGTGGGGTGTGTCCAGTGTGGGGTGTGTCCAGTGTGGGGTGTGTCCAGTGTGGGGTGTGTCCAGTGTGGGGTGTGTCCAACGTGGGGTGTGTCCACTGTGTGATGTGTCCAGTATAGGGTGTGTCCAGTGTGGGGTGTGTCCAGTGTGGGGTGTGTCCAGTGTGGGTGTGTCCAGTGTGGGGTGTGTCCAGTGTGGAGTGTGTCCAGTATAGGGTGTGTCCACTGTGGGGTGTGTCCACTGTGTGGTGTGTCCAGTGTGGGGTGTGTCCTGTGTGGAGTGGACCGTCTAATTTGAGAATCTAATGTGGAGTGTGTCCACTGTGTGGTGTGTCCAGTGTGGGATGTGTCCAGTGTGGGGTGTGTCCAGTATAGGGTGTGTCCAGTGTGGGTGTGTCCAGTGTGGGATGTGTCCAACGTGGGGTGTGTCCACTGTGTGATGTGTCCAGTATAGGGTGTGTCCAGTGTGGGGTGTGTCCAGTATAGGGTGTGTCCAGTGTGGGGTGTGTCCAGTGTGGGGTGTGTCCAGTGTGGGGTGTGTCCAGTGTGGGGTGTGTCCAGTGTGGGGTGTGTCCAACGTGGGGTGTGTCCACTGTGTGATGTGTCCAGTATAGGGTGTGTCCAGTGTGGGGTGTGTCCTGTGTGGGGTGGACCGTCTAATTTGAGAATCTAATGTGGAGTGTGTCCACTATGTGATGTGTCCAGTGCGGGATGTGTCCAGTGCGGGGTGTGTCCAGTGTGGGGTGTGTCCAGTGTGGGATGTGTCCAGTGCGGGGTGTGTCCACTGTGTGATGTGTCCAGTATAGGGTGTGTCCAGTGTGGGGTGTGTCCAGTGTGGGGTGTGTCCAGTGTGGGGTGTGTCCACTGTGTGATGTGTCCACTGTGGGGTGTGTCCACTGTGTGGTGTGTCCAGTGTGGGGTGTGTCCAGTGTGGGGTGTGTCCAGTATAGGGTGTGTCCAGTGTGGGGTGTGTCCAGTGTGGGGTGTGTCCAGTGTGGGGTGTGTCCACTGTGTGATGTGTCCACTGTGGGGTGTGTCCAGTGTGGGGTGTGTCCACTATGTGATGTGTCCAGTGTGGGATGTGTCCAGTGTGGGGTGTGTCCAGTATAGGGTGTGTCCAGTGTGGGTGTGTCCTGTGTGGGGTGTGTCCAGTGTGCGGTGTGTCCAGTGTGGGATGTGTCCAGTGCGGGGTGTGTCCAGTGTGGGGTGTGTCCAATGTGGGGTGTGTCCAATGTGGGGTGTGTCCAGTGTGGGGTGTGTCCAACGTGGGGTGTGTCCACTGTGTGATGTGTCCAGTATAGGGTGTGTCCAGTGTGGGGTGTGTCCAGTATAGGGTGTGTCCAGTGTGGGGTGTGTCCAGTGTGGGGTGTGTCCAGTGTGGGGTGTGTCCAGTGTGGGGTGTGTCCAGTGTGGGGTGTGTCCAACGTGGGGTGTGTCCACTGTGTGATGTGTCCAGTATAGGGTGTGTCCAGTGTGGGGTGTGTCCAGTGTGGGGTGTGTCCAGTGTGGGGTGTGTCCAGTGTGGGGTGTGTCCAGTGTGGGGTGTGTCCAGTGTGGGGTGTGTCCAGTGTGGGGTGTGTCCAACGTGGGGTGTGTCCACTGTGTGATGTGTCCAGTATAGGGTGTGTCCAGTGTGGGGTGTGTCCTGTGTGGGGTGGACCGTCTAATTTGAGAATCTAATGTGGAGTGTGTCCACTATGTGATGTGTCCAGTGCGGGATGTGTCCAGTGCGGGGTGTGTCCAGTGTGGGGTGTGTCCAGTGTGGGATGTGTCCAGTGCGGGGTGTGTCCACTGTGTGATGTGTCCAGTATAGGGTGTGTCCAGTGTGGGGTGTGTCCAGTGTGGGGTGTGTCCAGTGTGGGGTGTGTCCACTGTGTGATGTGTCCACTGTGGGGTGTGTCCACTGTGTGGTGTGTCCAGTGTGGGGTGTGTCCTGTGTGGGGTGGACCGTCTAATTTGAGAATCTAATGTGGAGTGTGTCCACTGTGTGGTGTGTCCAGTGTGGGATGTGTCCAGTGTGGGGTGTGTCCAGTGTGGGATGTGTCCAGTGTGGGATGTGTCCAGTGTGTAGTGTGTCCAGTATAGGGTGTGTCCAGTGTGGGTGTGTCCAGTGTGGGATGTGTCCACTGTGTGATGTGTCCAGTATAGGGTGTGTCCAGTGTGGGGTGTGTCCAGTGTGGGGTGTGTCCAGTGTGGGGTGTGTCCAGTGTGGGGTGTGTCCAGTGTGGGGTGTGTCCAGTGTGGAGTGTGTCCACTGTGTGATGTGTCCACTGTGGGGTGTGTCCACTGTGTGGTGTGTCCAGTGTGGGGTGTGTCCTGTGTGGGGTGGACCGTCTAATTTGAGAATCTAATGTGGAGTGTGTCCACTATGTGATGTGTCCAGTGTGGGATGTGTCCAGTGTGGGGTGTGTCCAGTATAGGGTGTGTCCAGTGTGGGTGTGTCCTGTGTGGGGTGTGTCCAGTGTGCGGTGTGTCCTGTGTGGGGTGTGTCCAGTGTGCGGTGTGTCCAGTGTGGGATGTGTCCAGTGCGGGGTGTGTCCAGTGTGGGGTGTGTCCAATGTGGGATGTGTCCAATGTGGGGTGTGTCCAGTGCGGGGTGTGTCCAGTGCGGGGTGTGTCCAGTGCGGGGTGTGTCCAGTGTGGGATGTGTCCAGTGAGGGATGTGTCCAGTGTGGGGTGCGTCCAGTGTGGGATGTGTTTAAGGTTTGTTTCCGACTAATCTGAGGGTCTAATGTGGAGTGTGGCTAATTTAGGTTGCTTCGGATGTTACGAGGGTAGATGTGTCAATTTGGGGTTGTTACACCGCTTTCAATCTAATACGTTGCCTTTCAGACGCCAAACTGGGCCGCAATCTCGCCCGCACATTCTTGGACTACTACAAAGTGCAAGGCGTGATCCCCTCCATGCCAGCAGCTCCTGCTGGAAAGTCGAAAGGCGGCGCTGGCGGCGGCGGCGGTGGCGGCGGCGGCGCTAACGGTGGAGGCGCTTCAGGCGTCGGAAATTCTCGGTAGGCGATTCTTAAATCACGGCGCGCCCTCAGTAGCCTGGTAACTGTGCAATTCTTAGATACTGCCCAGAAACTGAGCAGATTTTATCGATTCCAGCTTGCAGCTGCGGCCCTGCTCTCGTCACTCGACTAGGAATCGTTGGATCAATGTAAAATTTTGTTCCGCTGCCCGAATCCGCTTGTTGAAAGCTCTCTCTTAGCATTTAAATAATCCCAGTCTATCAACTCAAAGTATCTTTAGAGAGGCATTTCTTGCTTGACTCATTACTCTGAATGCATCCTACTTTGATTGCTTCCCAATGTTCAACCTGCTGCTTCTGTGAACGGGTAGTCACTGCTTGCGTCACCAAATTTTTTGCGGATTTTTTATTACTGAGAATCAGGATTTGATGGGGGTAGAGACATGTTTTAATCTGCATGTTGAATGCCAAACAACTCAGCTGTGTGTGGATGCTCTTCATTTTATTGACCTGAAGTTTGTGCGAGGACTACTTGTGGTCCTTGAATTTTTGCGATTCACTTGGGTCTTTTAAATTCAGCACTTCGTACTGAGAGGGAAAGATATATGCAGATTGATTGATTGACTTATCGACTTGCTGACTGACAGATACACAGACAGACAGACAGACAGGCAGACAGACAGACAGACACACAGAGACACAGGCAGACAGACAAACAGAGACACAGGCAGACAGACAGACAGACAGACAGACAGACAGACAGACAGACAGACAGACAGACAGACAGACAGACAGACAGACAGACAGACAGACAGACAGACAGACAGACAGACAGACAGACAGACAGACAGACAGACAGACAGACACACAGACACACAGACAGACAGACAGACAGACACACAGACACACAGGCAGACAGACAGACAGACACACAGACACACAGGCAGACAGACAGACAGACACACAGACACACAGGCAGACAGACAAACAGACAGACAGCTGAAAGCCATCGCCGCCCCGCAGATACTTGATGGGCGAGGCGACCGCTAGCGGCAGCAGATTCGGCAGCGGAGGCCGCGCCAAGTGACGGCAGCCAGTCAGCTTGCCGGACCGACTTTGCCCCCCCTTAGTGTCCCACTGCCTTGTCCTATAATCTCACTTTACTCAACTGTGCCTTTGCGCTCCTAAAGAACTTGCAAACATTATTGCCCTTTAATTTTTCTTCGTTTAAAGTCAAATTAATTTCTCACTTTCTGGACAGTTTAAAAATGTAAATTTTTATCTTAATGGATTAGCACTTAAAGATTTTTGTAACAATTTAACTGTACGATGCATATTTTCTGTAAATATAAGACTTAAACCGCCGTTTATTTCTTTTAAAGTGCAACAATTAGCTATGTTTTACGGCTATCACCGTTTTTTTAGTATAAATAGTACAAAATTATCTTGCGATCTTTTATATTTGTTTTATTATGCTTCACTGTGCCTTGCATAATTGTCAATTAACAAAAAATTAAACTGTTTATCACGCTGTTATTGAACAGTTGTTACGTCTTTAACGGATGGAAAGAGTTAAAAGTTGGTGTTAATTAATTTTTTTTTCTGCGCTTTTCCTCAGTCAGAAATGGTTTAGAACTTCAGATTTAAATGTCAAGTCATTTTTCAGGTACTTCTTTGTAAAATGCCTAAAGCAGGTGGGAATCTCAATTTTATCCATCAATATATGATTTCTTTGTTTTAGGAGCCTGCGAGGTCGGTGAATAAATAATAAAATTGATAAATCTTATTTTCGTTTTTTATTCATAGTGGCCTACTGTAAGTAGGAGGCAAGTATCGTCTATTTATTTAGCATATTTCTTGACACCGGTATACCCGATTAAGCGCCAGGTAACACAGAGAAAAAAACTGTAATTGCTGCAGATTTTTAACACAATTTATCGTTGAGTTAGCATTACACAGTATTTATTTCACACTATAGCTGCCTCAGTGCGCTCTTCCTGTGTATCACCTATTGTGTCAATTTTATATTTAAATGTTTAAATCACTCAGCGTATTATTTATTTAGCACTATGTTTTACGCATCACCGCTGCTTTTGCTGTCATGTTCAAGCACTGAGTCACGCCTTCAAAAACTAACCGAATTTTCAGATCTGTAAGCTCACTCTTCACCGATTGCAAGACTTGTCTGACTTGTGCTGCACTTGTGCTCTCATGACGCTGCCGATAGTGCAGTAGGTGGAGCTGCAGTTAATTTTTCCGTGTCACTGCTGCGCCTGGATTATTCACAGAGATTAAGACACGAAACATCTAGAGTGAAAAGCTTCAGGGTGACAAGCAGTGCTTCGAAGTGACAAGCAGTGCTTCAGAGCGACAAGAAGTATTTCAGAGTGACAAGCAGTGCTTCGAAGTGACAAGAAGTACTTCAGAGTGACAAGCAGCGCTTCGGAGTGACAAGGAGTTCTTCAGAGTGACAAGCAGCGCTTCGGAGTGACAAGGAGTACTTCAGAGGGACAAGCAGTGCTTCGAAGTGACAAGAAGTACTTCAGAGTGACAAGCAGTGCTTCGGAGTGACAAGGAGTTCTTCAGAGTGACAAGCAGCGCTTCGGAGTGACAAGGAGTACTTCAGAGGGACAGGCAGTGCTTCGGAGTGACAAGGAGTACTTCAGAGTGACAAGCAGTGCTTCAGAGTGACAAGGAGTACTTCAGAGTGACAAGCAGAGCTTCAGAGTGACAAGCAGTGCTTCGGAGGCGTGCTGGACCCGTGAAACAGTCAAAGATGTCTCACCAGCAGCAGCAGCCGTCGCCGCACCTGGACGTCACCGACTTGGCCGGCCTGGCCTCCCACGCGCCGCACGACTCGGCTGTCCAGGCCGACGACCAACTGCAGCAGCAGCTGGGCCGGCTGCGCAACCTGGAGCCGGAGGACCGGTCGGAGCTGGGCCTGCTCCGGTCGCGAGTCGAGGACCAGTCGCACCTCATCATGATGCTGAAGCAGCGCTCAGACGAGAATTTGGTCCGCGCGCAGACGCAGGAGCGGCTCAACAAGCAGCTGGAGGAGGCGCGGAACGAGGCGGAACAGCGACTGGAGCGGGAGCTGCAGAGGTTCAGAGTGCTCGAGGATCAGTTCGAAACGTTGAGCTCGAATCACGAGCAGCTGATTCGGTTTAACAACGAGCACAAGCAGCAAAAGGATTGGCTGCAGAAAGTGAGCGGTTCGGGTTGTTTATAATCTATTGATGAATAGGAAATTTCCCACTTTTCAGCGGATAATTTTCCACTTCTTGATCAGGGTATTTCTCACTTGCTGATGGGGGAATTTCTCACTAGCTGATAGAGGAATTTCTCACTTGCTGATAGGGGAATTTCTCACTTGCTGATAGGGGAATTTCTCACTTGCTGATAGAGGAATTTCTCACTTGCTGATAGGGGAATTTCTCACTTGCTGATAGGGGAATTTCTCACTTGCTGATGGAGGAATTTTTCACTTGCTGATAGGGGAATTTCCTACTTGCTAATAGGCGAATTTCTCACTTGCTGATAGGGGAATTTCTCACTTGCTGATGGAGGAATTTTTCACTTGCTGATATGGTAATTTCCTACTTGCTGTTGGGCGAATTTCTCACTTGCTGATGGGGAATTTCTTACTTACTGATAGGGGTATTTCTCTCTTGCTGATCAGGGTATTTCTCACTTGCTGATGGGGGAATTTCTCATTTGCTGATGGGGGAATTTCTCACTCG